>CM060476.1:17766232-18246232 GCA_030544235.1 Lepturacanthus savala
AATGGAGGGCTGAAGGACTGAGGTAGGAGAAGGTCTTCCTCTGAGTTGTTTTTCATTACCAAGGTAATCTCTCTGTCTCTCTCTTACTCCTTCTCATCGCCTCTGCACTACAGCTGTGTCCAGCAGCTACAAAGCAAACAAACAGCAGTGGATTTAAGGTTTAAAAGCTTCAAGGAATATTGTGCTACTTACATGAAGTAGATGGGGTATCCACCCTCAAAATACCAGCAGTACTTTTTGGCTTCTACACACTGTAAAAGAGAAAGAGAGATCAATTAAAATACAATATGACAGAGACAAATGTGGAGAGAAATCACAATGCTACTCATAAATTTAAATGTAAAATATGTCATTTTCTGCAGCAAGGGCCTTATCATTCTAAACAATAAAAAACGACAGAGTTGACGTCATGAAGTAGCGCTGGGGTCTGCATGATGATTGGATGATCTGTATCTGAGGCTGGATCTCGCTGATTGACAGAAGACTGAGCAAATCAGTAATCTTGAAATATAAACCACTACAACTGCATCACTAGCAGCATGTTAGCAGAGCAGCAGCTTCCTGGCTCCATTAGCATCTACGCAGGATGCATTTAGAGACAGTAATGAGTGTGGGTCATGTTGCAAAAACTAAAATCTTTTCAGGGGAAATATCTAGTATTTAGAACAATTAGTTTTGAGTAGGATTATCTTTAATTATCTTATTCCATTGGCAGATAAATTTAGATGAAAGAATCTGAGATTAAAAAGTGAGAATTATGAGATAAAAAAGTCCATACTATATAATAAACTGATAACATAAAGGTAAAAAAGTCAAACAATTTAATCTTACTTTAAGAAAAGACTAATTTGGCCAAAATCAAGAAAAAAAAAAAACAATGGAATGCGATATTTACAGATACTTCTATTTTATATTGGACTAATTGTACCAAACACAATACATTTTCATTTAAGATTTGATTTTTTGCAGTGGACCCGCATATTTTGGCCATCCTCAAAATACATAGTCCAATATATGATCACTGTAATTACACAAGTAAAATGAAAAAAAAAATAGGAACAAAAATACAGCGGAGATAATTTAGTGTAAACTGGCACAATAATAGTAACAAATACAGTCAAATATTTGAAAAAGAGCTGTGTGAGGTGTTTAGAGGATGGCCAATGGTCTCCAAACAGGCAGGTTTTAAATAGACACTGTTAATAATGAGGCTAGGGAGTGTCTTTAAGTCTATTTTATAGGGTTTTTTTCACTAAAAGGGTTTATTGAAAGTGTGTATATATATATATATATATATATATATATATATATTCTTCCACAAAAAAAATAAATGACAAGTGAAAACGTCAAAGCCATCTCTTGACATCTTAGCTGCAGGAACAGAGAGTGGACTGCTGTCATCTCTAAAAGCCGTCAAGAATCACTGCTGCCACAGATGATGAAAAACCCTGAGAAGTGCAAAGTCTGACTGTTACGAGCCTGACAGGAGCGTGTGAACTATTTGACTTTCATGAGTCAGAGATGAGGACTCGCTTCTTCTCAGATTGATACCATCTCAGGGAATCTTTCCCAACACGGACAAGTGTGAAAGTCTGACGAATCTTCAAAAAGTCTCCTTTCCCCCCCCCCCAAAAAAAGCAGCTGTTGGGGAAACTAGGTGGGTTGGTTGTCCTTATCTGGGCCAATACAGCAAGAAGAAAATGTTATTGTTTTATAACAGCATCCTTACTATATCAGCACGCATCCAGCCTGCTTTGTGGTGGTGTGAAGAGGATTTTTGAGGCTTTATTGCTCATCAAAAAGAAGCTTTACAAGAAGAAAGTGAGAACGACAGCGGGAAGGTGCGATATCAGAGAAGGCAGAGATGAGGAGGAAGGAGAGAGAGAATCATACCCCAGGGACAGGCCTCGCCTCAGGGCGACAGGCAGCAGACACAGCATCACTTTCCACTCATGTGGAAACATCTCGAAGGTAACAAATCAAAACTGGAGTCTCAATGCACAACGGAAACAGTCTGAGGATGTTGTAGTGAAGCTGACGTGAAGCTCCTGGTGGTGATGAAACATTCAGAAGTCTGGAAACCCAAAGCAGCAGTTCGCAGGTACGACGTTAATTAACACCTGCAGCTGTTCTCAATTACACCAACGAGCCAACCTCTGCTGTCTGCACAGTTTACTACTGTGGTGTCCTTAATTTAATTTAATTTGCTGTTTATGTTTTGCAGGGGCAGCGCACAGTTAAAAAGTAATTGCACCAGAGTTGGTTAGCAGCTAATTTGCATCTGTTGTTCCCTGGGCATGTCGAGAAAAAACAAAAGCTCAGAACAGCAAATACATAAAACAAAACAATACACAAAAGTGCATCGGGGTGATGTAAAATCAGTCTGATAAACACAGTAAATACATACAAAGCAGTCGCTGGTGGACACTTTTGTGCTGACTTTGAGACCTTGAGGCTGGGCAGCTTAATTGTTTTTCTAACATCTAAAAGGGTGATATGGTTCATCCCACATTTGTTCATTTTTCTACATTCTACAAAAGTTCTTTGTTCACATACAGAGAAAATATGAATATTGTTCCAATGTTTTATTTAAATCATTATGACAGTACTGCAGATCAGGCAGGTTGGGTCATAAAAAATAACACTATGATTAATAGTTAATAGTTTACTGTTGGGTGAAAAAATACATACATTACAACAATATATACAAAATACATATAGTGGTACACAATACACAGTCTTTTGGTTTATTAAATATTTACAGTGACTGCACTGCACCAGGAACAATAAGTGTCTCCACATTATGAGAGATTTCATTATGTATGCATGTATGTATGTCTGCATGCATGTCTTACCATATTGAAGCCTAGATTATTTTCAAACATTTCATTCATATAATTATATCAGTTAAGTCACTAACAATCATGTATCTGTTTTTTAAATTTTGTAATTGTTTCTTTGCAAAAAATAGCATTTTATTGGTTAGTATAGTTGCAGCTTGCACAAATATGCTCATAAACAAAAACCCATTTATCCCATGTGCATAATTATGTTTTGGAGGGATTATTCTAAATAAGTGAATGATTAAATATATATGTATGTAAGGGTTGAATAATCATAATAATCTAAATAAAATGACTCTTTCTGGGAGGGTTTGCTTCAGAATTTTCTCAGGAGGAAGGGACATGAATTTGATGATGTCATATAACAGGAAGCACTTGGAAACCTAAGGTTAAGGTTGTTTAAAACCTTTTGTCTAATTTGTCTATTATCATGTCATTAGAAAATATATCTGTATGATTAACATTTTAATTTCTTATTTTAAGTATAAAATCACAGTCATAAACTTAAAGGTCCATACGCTTCAATGGGTTAATGTATGTGTGTGCATGTATGTGTGTATGTATTTTCATGTGTGTATTATGTATATATCTGTGTCTATGTATGTATGCTAGTATTTATGTGTGTGTATATGTGTGTATACATGTATGTATCTATGTGCATGTGACTTGTATGTCAGACTTTGCATATTTATGCACAGGGCATGGCAGCAGCTTCATTGATGATTGAAATTATTTGTGTTCTTCTACACATCAAAAAGATCAGCTGTTACACACAGTGAAAGTGTAAAGCAGCCACCCTGAATGCATAAGGGTTGTCTGTGAATCTTGTGGCAAAAAATAAATAAATAAATAATCTCTTGCATGTGATGAAATAAAACGTGGCCTTTAGGGACTCTGTAGTGTTCAGCAATTACTAGATGGATATTAACTTCAAAGGTTTTCCATCTATCTATTTTTCAGCCAGCGCCTGATTTATGCTCTTGTACAGATACTGAGATACTGAGAAAGATAAGAGCGGGAATAACATGTTTGATTGAAAGGCTGCTTCTATATTTGGTTTGACTCTTTTTAGAAAGATTTGAGGGAAAGAAGTAGGAACAGAGTCCAACCCAGACTTCAGTTTAAAGGTCATGAGACTGCTTATGGATGCTCCACATGCTCTGAGTCTATTTTTCGCTCACAGCTATATTTTGACAGATTTTTTTTTTCTGTGTTTCGTGAGGCTTAAATAATTCAAGACACACATTCTTGAATCTGTTTTCCCACAAAAAAATTAAATTATCGCTGAAATTGTTAAAAAAAAACATTTCACTTCCTTGGCCTCATTGAAAAAATGATGATACCATGAATATGTAAATATTTTTCTGTGTTCATGCACAGCAGGCTTCACGATTCCACATCACACTTGTATAAGTTGCATATTGATACCATGACTCCTGCTGTATCACATATATACACAGAGATGTATATTTCCCTCTAGTAAATAACAGGAAACAGCAGTGATGTCATTTAGAGACAACAGAGCAATAACACAGTTTGTCCAGCAGAGAGTGCTGATAAGTTTATTTCGATACTGTCAAATTGTGATCTGTATTATGGTCACAATAATAAATGAATATTATTAAAAACGGTCCTAAAGATTCTTGATTATGTTCTGTGTTCAGGTTGATTTGTTTTTTCTGTTTGGCATCCCAATAGAGAAACTGTTCTCCCACAAGGAAACAACAACATCCAACCACATCTCTGACACTGTGGAGGGAAGAGGTGGAGCTTGTTGGTGGTTTTCACATGATGGCGACACAATAGGTTGTTTGTTATGCTGCTGGTGGAGGATGGGGCCATACTGTGACACAGGAACAACAGGAACACATACACACACTTGAACTCTTAATTATGTATTATTACTGCTGGACATTTGACTATAACTTTTTACATGGCCGTGCTGTTATTGTCTTTATGTTTTTTTTTTTTCTTTTCCATTAACCCTTGGGGATAAATGTAGTATTTTGATTTTACCTGAATTGGCAGGAAGAAATTGTCACATCCCCAAAGCAGTTTGTCCCAACTGTGTTTTTCTATCAGTGTGGTCACTAGTGGGAAATCGTATTTACACAGAAGCACAGAATCAAATCCATCCATCCAATAGTCTTTTTTTCTCTCTTCGAATCTTTTTTTAAATATATTTTACAGCATCACTGGATAACTGGATTGGTGGTATGATCATATAGGATGTTTGAGAAGTGAGCTTCTGTTCAAGGAACCTTTTCGTTCTATACAAAGTTCTGCACAAAGCTGGCATTTTGTCTCGAGAGAAGTGCTGGAGGAAAACTTGTGGAGTGGCTTGACATTAGTAGGTGCCCACTCACAGTGCCGTGTAACACAAGCTGCAGCGTTCTGTGTCGTGAACTCTTTTGTCATAAACTGGAGCATCGATCCGAGCAGAGCTGCTATCAGCACTACTCCCAACAAGTGTTGCTTCTCATACACTCCTACACTGCAAAAGAATACAATCTTATCAGGGGGGAATATCTTGTATTTAGTACATGAGTAGAATTATCTTGATTCATCTTATTCCATTGGCAGATAATTTGACCTTTTTCAAGTTTTCCAAAGAATTTGAGATACAAATTCAGAATTGTGAGATTAACAAGTCCATAACATGAGTTAAAAAGACAAAAAATCAACAATCAATAATTTAATCTTGTTTAAGGAAAACAAGTGTATAGTAACTACACTTGTTTATTTTAGTATATTAACTAAAATAAAGAAAAACAAATATTTTTCAAGATAATTCTACTCATTTTGGACTAATTGTACCAAAACCAAACCAGAGCCCTGAACCCAGCATGAAACAAATGAGGATCATCCCCTGGGGAACGTAAACCTGCTCAGAAAACTCTACACTACATTTTGGATGGATATGTTTGTCGTATGAAGCCTTTGCTCAATTTGTTGAAATATGTTAAACTATAATGAGGTCACCAAAAAATGACATATGCTCTTTAAATGCCCAGGGCAGTTGTATATTTTGATAAATAATCTTCAGTTCCAAATAAATAAATACACATAGAGTCTATTTAAAAAAAGAAGGACGAGAACGTGGCCACTGACGCTGCACGTTTTCCTTTTCATCTTTTTTTCACAAGTGCATCTCTGTCGTGCTCAAATGACATTAAAGAACACCCTCTGAGGTAATATTGATTAATAGTTGTTCATCTTACACTAAAAGTTTTGGGTCACTTATTTTTTAAAGGAAAGCACTGTTTTTTCAATGAAGATAACTTTAAACTAATCAGAAATACATCATATACATTGATAATGTGGTAAATGACTATTCCAGCTGCAAATGTCTGTTTTTTGTTGCAATACCTACATAGGTGTATAGAGGCCCATTTCCAGCAACTATCACTCCAGTGTTCTAATGGTACAATGTGTTTGCTCATTGTGTCAGAAGGATAATATAATAAAATTTTCTATTAATTTTACAACTTATGATCGCAAATAAAAGTGTGACTTTTCATGGAAAACACTAAATTGACCCTAAACCTTTGAACAATAGTGTAGCTCCAGTGCAATGAAAAAATAAAAAGAACAACATGAAATTCAAATATCTGTCATAAAATATGCAGAGAAAAAGTCTGGAGAAACAGCTGTGAGATGTTTAATTGCATCACTCTAATCTGACTTTTCAAAAATGTAACTTACATGGTAGTCATACTAGTTTAATAAATTAGTAATTAGAGTAATTTACCATATTTTCCAGTTTTGCTGAGCAAGATTTTTGTCAGGAAGGAAATAATCTCCTGTCCCAAATTGCTGTCTGGTCTCAAATAAACACCTGATCTGTTAAGCGATCGAAACAAATAAACGGCCCAGCTATTATTTGGTTATTTACAGTAAACAAAAAAAAAACAACAACAATACAATCTGGATTCATCCTCTGGAGACATTCAGCAGTTGCAGCACCTTGGAGTTGTAGACAGAGGACATTTTGACATCAGAGGATGTGAGGATAAATGATGTCAAATGTAGGAGAGAAAGAGAGACGTCCTGCCGAGGCTTGAGAGGAGCAGACGAGCCATTAACTTCATGCGAGCGGCGTCCATTAATCTGCCTTCCTCTCTGCATCAGTGTCTCCACTCCTGTAGCCGCAGCCCAAACGCCGCCACCGCTTTCAACGCTACTGAACCAGATCTTGTGAGCAGCTCTGGCTCTGATATGAATAACTCTCGATCCTCCTTCTCAATCCTCCTGTGAATATAATAGCTTCTGACTTCCCATCTCGTGGTATCTGGGCCAATATTAGCCTTCCTATGACTCAGTCAACAATGTCACCTCTGACATGATGGATATGAGTGTAGGCAAACAAGGAGCAGAGCCAGAACAATGCATGCAAAAAGACAGGAGAAAACTCCAATACTCTTATATAATATAACCATTCTATTTCTAAAAGGGAAATACAAACAAGCTAGAATAAATCACACAATTCTTGAAATTTGTTGGTACCCCTGTTGTAGTTGTTATCTGTTATCTTATCTCCAACACAGACAGTGATGGTTGCCGTCCAGCTCTGTTCATTGTCTTTGTCTAATTAGAGCTCAGTGAAAGCGCTGACAGCGGAGGAAAATGTCCCTCTGTGCTCCCGCAGGACTAAAATGACCGTTATGCAACTACTAAGAGATTGTGTTAAAACCAGCTCGGATGGGTTTTTGGCTAGAGGACGTTCAGTGGCAGGGGTAGAATAGTTCAAAAAGTCTCTACACTGCATGGTGTAAACCTTGAGATGCTGGACTGTGTGTGTGTGTGTGTCGCAGCCTGAGTGTTTTGACTTTGTAGTTGTAGGGTGCTGCGGCTAAGATTGTGAAAGGATAAAGAAGCTCCCTGTCAGACGTTACTGAACCCGGCCTTTAAACCCATTTCGCAAGGGCGTTAAAGAGATTATCTTTTCTGCTGGAGCGTTTTTTGCACATATTGGAATTGATAGGGTAAAGCAGGACAGTGTCACCTCTAGATTTGACTCAGACTCTGTGCCACTACTATTACTGACACACACACACACACACACACACACCCAGAACACCAATCTGCTCCTCTGTCTTAGCTCCTCTGCCTCCCTGCCTGCTGCTCCCTGAGGGCATACATGGACCAGTCTTTCAAACATGAATTTAAAGTACAATAATCCCCTAGGGATTGACGTCCCTTTTCTGGCTCCAGCGTGTGTCACGTCCATCTCAGCTTCAGCACACGGCTGCATGACAATAAAATAAAAAAAAGGTTGGGGGGTTGCATGATAAGGAGCTAAAACGCCTAATTCCTTTGCTCCCTGGTACTTCTCCCATGAGCCATTACCTGAGCCCAGACCAACCCCACACCAGCACACATGAGTTTTGTTATATTTACGGGAAATTTAAGCCCTCATTTTGGTCTTAATTGTTCCACCCAAGCTGTCAGGGAGGCCACACTGTCACCAACTTCTCCCCCTGAAGAAATTTCTGAAAGAAGCAGATGGACGAGAATCACAGTGGGAAAGCGAGCACATTGTTCCTTATGGTTTGGCCTAACATCATCAATGTCCAGTTAAATAGCAGTGAAATGTGGTCAAAATGTCCTGAGGTGGAGGTAATTAAACAGGATTCAATAGGACCCAAATAGTGTTCTTGTCTCCTGCTATTTTTGTAACGTATTGCCATTCATACCAAAGCGACAGCATTTAACCGTGAAGAAATCCAAAAAGAACAGCCTGAAAATAAGGACAACGTGAAGCCATTGCATTAAGAGTCTATGGTCAGTTTTGTGTTGGAGGGCGGGACTATGAGAAGGGTCGGTTACAAGCAAGTTGCTCATTTGGATTGTTCAGAAAGGTTTTGGAATGAAAATTGTAAAATTTCCTGCCCTTAAAATCCCCAAACGGTCGTGTTTGTCTTCCTTCGTTTCCTCACAATCTCCTCTTTCGTTTCCTATCGTCCACTCTATACTTTCCTGTTTCCCATCCATCCATCCATCTACAGACTAATCCATATTGATCTCTACCGCCCACACCGATGCCATTAGTGAGCAGCAACAGCCTGACTGTCACTGTGTGAGACCGGAAGAAAAAAGGCTTGTTACTCTACTGATTTTGCCTCAGTGTATAAGTGTTAAATGTTTTTCTGTCCTGTTGGAAGGATTTAGTGTCTAGTGATGTAAGAAAAATGTTAATTCTGGTCATGTGTCTATATGACAGAGTCATGACAAGGGTAGGGGATGGCCAAGGAAAGTCACTACATCCTGTACCAAGAAGAAATTACAAATTATTTAGGATTTGTCCTAAAGTCTTAATAACTTAATAACTTTCACATTCATATAAACAACTTTCAGCAGTACATTAGTCTGTCTAAATAGTCTAAATCCTGAAATCAACACATCCTCTACAGTGTAGCTCAGTGTTTCTTCTTAAGAGGTTTAGTATTTATATTGTTAATAGAATCATATTTCATAGCTTGATTGTTGTTATTTATTTATTTTTGGTGTGATTTTGAAAAAAAAGACCATCACTGATCACTGATTAATCACTTTGAGTCATTTTTCAGGCAAAAATGTCAAACATTTGCTGGTTCCAAGATCATAAATTAAAATATTTGATGACTCGCACTTTTATATCATCATAACATTAATCCAGAGATTCATTGATATCATTCTGGGCTTTGGGAAAATGGGGAAGTTGCTGTTACTGTCATAATTATAATTTGAAGATGTCCTTTTTAAGGGTTCCATTTAATGCACTTTTGGGGGTTTTATTTGACATTTTGATATCCCTAACCTGATATATTTGCAATTTAAAATACAAAAAAAATTAGTTTTACATTGCTCTCTCAGGAGTCCGGCTGGAGCTCCAGCAAGTCATTTTCCTCACTCCTGTTATGGAAGACTAAAAAAAGTGGGTGTGACAGTGGAGGGACAGGTGGGCCCTGATACCCAGCCAGCATGTTCATGTGGGGGCTATAATGGTTAAGTTTAGGCTTCACATATGGATCCTAAGTGGGTTTGTCCGCAATTTCAACGGTGGTCCCACCTGTGTATGCCCATATGGATGGAAACTGGGGACAAATCCACTTGGGACCCATATGTGCAGCTCCATGTTAACCCTTATTAGCTCCCCATGGACATTCTGGCTGGGGAGGAAGCTCAACAGGATCAGCTGCTGGTCTCCTCTCCTGGTCCAAAGATCAAACAGCTCACCATGTAGGACAGCTGTCTACTGTCGTTGTGGTCATGAGGTCAATCTCCAGTTACTTCTTTATTAGTCAGTAATCCAAAGGTTAAGCTCCAAGAAACCAAACAAAAGTTTTGTGGTGGTGAATTTGATTCTCCTAGAGACATTCAAAGCCAAGATGGTGAAGTGCCCAGAGAATGGCTCTCAGTATGAAGAGGGCTTGTGGTGTGGTGGGTTTACATGTGACTGCAGGCATATGGTGGTTTGAAACCACTGCCAGAAGGCAGTTTTTTGAGGCTGTGGGTTTGATCTTCACCGACTTTAAAAGTCCAACATCTAAAGTGAAGATGTTAAGAACACCTGGAGAAAATCTCACAGTGGGAGAAGTCGCAAGCACGACGTTTCAGTGCTGTGTTGAATCCACCTAACTAATCATTCGCAGTTTCCATGTGTATCCATTTTTTATTTCACTCTTTTATGTCTTCATTTAAATGGGATTTAAAGAAAATCAAATCATACTGTTAGGTAGCAGAATATCAAAATACCAGCTATTTATTTTTATTTGATTACAAAACCTCTATTGAATATAGAAGAAAAGAGACACAGCAATCCTTGACCATATGGCTGTGGGATAATGCAATCACACTCTAATTATAGGCACAGAAAAACACTAGAGAGCCTGGAAATGTTTATTAACTGGATGAGTGCACACAGCAAGGCGGCTCAAAAAGCCGGAGCGAGGGGATATGGTGACCTGGACAGGTCAAATCAAAATCAGAGCTTCTCTTTGCAGTGTAAACAAGAGCATAATTGGAGGCTGTGGAACATTCCGTGTGTCACCAGGATGGATGGGACAGATGGTGCAGAGGTTAATACATGGAGCTGGTACAGGTTGTACATGTCAACACTCAGCACAGAAGTGAGGAACAGCAGGGAGAAGGAATTATAATAAACTCCAGCTCCCTGTTGCTCTGACTCAGTCATTTATTTTGTTTATAATGCAATGGATTAAAAAAAAGTGAGGCCATAAGAGAACCATTAGCACTGTGTTAAATATGACCCATTTTTCAGGTGGGAATACAAAATATACTGAAGAGTAGGTGAGTTAATTTAATTAGTATGTCATTTATTGCACTCTAATTGATCATTTAATATTGAAAACCTGTTCAAATTGTATGTTTACGCTTGGAAACACTGTACTATCATGGAATTGCTGGCCTGGCCTGTTGTTAGTAGTGTGTGTGTTTATTTATAGGCCACATTGTACAAAAGCATATTATAAACTTTATGGACTTAGGCTCCACATCCAGAATAGAATAGTAGAATAATGTAGTTATGTTTTCAGCTACATCAATTTGACAGGAATACATTTGAATGTTAGTTGGAGCAAAGATTATTAGCAATTTCATTGGTGTACACACTATAGTATTCCACTTTGTGAATTATATTTTATTATATTTGATATATGTTTTCAATTTGAAAGGTTTTACAATGTTATTACAATGTTTTGACAATTATACTATTATAACAAACACTAAAAACGGTGTTGGTGTAATACTCTGCTACCGTCAGTAGGTGGAAGTGGAACACCTGCACTACACCTTTAAATATATGTTTTTTTGTGTGTGTTCAACACTATGAGGGCTGCAGTGTCTTTGTTTTATGCAGTTACCATGGTTACAGGTGACTGTGCTCTGTGGAAATTCAACAGACTGACTCTCCTCAGGAAACTGCATGTTCCTGCTCACCTAGCGTTAGCATTAGCACAGCCCCCTGTGCTCTCCACTGCAGAAAGTCAGATCATTCACCTATTCACTGAAATACTGTTACTGTCTCGAGAGGAAAAACCACAGCCACAGGGTAACAAATTGGTTCAACTTTACTGGACAGAGGAAGATAGATGGTTGACAGGCCGATGTTATTCCTGGAACTGAATCATTCCTTCTCATAGCAACAAAAAATGATATATCTGTGAGAGTACACCTACTCTGTTACGTTGAAAAGAAGAAATCACTGCTGTGGAGTATTTCTGTGAGAACTTGAGCATCAGTAAAGGCTCCACAACTTTAGATGATCGGCCACTCACTGACTAGTTTTGGAGATTGCTGATGTACCTCCCCCAAATCTGAGGGATCTGCTGGGCAATCCTGAATCACAAAAAAAACCAAAGACTTTTTGGTTTTTAGGATGGACTGATAGGAGAGCTGTGTAATTTGTCATGTAATTTGCAGATGGTTCCACCATGATAGTGACAGTAGATCTACAGCATGGAGATGCTGTTTTCTGATGTAACTCAGTAGCGAGAAAAGTTAATCGTATACTATATCCCAGCATGATGAATATGCTATAACTTACAGTCTTTGCTTAAGCTGAAGCTGTTGTGGTGTTTGATTGAAAGCAGGACTCCAAAGTAATCTGCTGGGATAGGCTCCAGCAAACCCCTGTGACCCTAATAAGGAATAGAAGGGGACTGAATAATGAATGACTGAAACGGGAAACACTTATCTGTTTTTTTCTTTTTTCATTTAGGCATAAAATCAAAAATCTTATTGTAGTTGTGGAAACAAATATACCAGTTCCCCAAGATACAAATATCCAACTTACAAACATTCGTAGATACAAACAACCACTGAATCATGTCCATAAATGTTCATAAAAGCCCTATTGCATTCATAAGGTTATATTTTGAACCGTACACCACTTCCGACTAGTTCCCCTGTCTGCCACCACCCACGCCAAGCAGCACCGCTCCATACGTCATATCCACTCATCTCCCTCAGTTCATTCCTGCACGTTTCTCTGTCAGCATCTCATCTTAACAGGCTTCATACCCTAGGATAATTTACCGTTTCCCTCCAAGTTAACCTTGTTTATCATGGCTGATACAACAAAGACTAGTACTAGTGGGAGTGGCCAAAAGCAGAAGGCAAGTGATGATAGAGGTAGTGGTAAAAAAAAAAAAGATGTTCTCCATGGAAACAAAGGTTGCAGAAATTTTATATAAAATGATTTATGAACAATTCATCTTATGAACAGCCTCTTGGAACCTATTGTGTTCATGTTGGGCACTGTCTGTACTGAGAAAAACAGTCATTTTTTGCAATTTTTTTATTTTAAAAAAGGAATGAATGAATGATACAGATTCATTTTCAGTGTCACCAGACCAGGCATGAATGTGTACATCTCTGTCGATGATCAGTCATGTCCTATAAAATGTACAATACCTCAAGACTCCTGATCACGAGACAGAGTTGTGTCACGTGGCCAGCACAATGGCGATCTGACAACTTTAAAAGTCATATAGTCTGTACTGGGCTTAAGGTGACCTGGCACATATCCCATGATAACGCCTTTAAAGCCTTTGAAAGTGAAAGCTATGATGGCATGTTTTACTATATGACAAGAAGAAGTTTTAATTCAATGAGCTGCAGCATCTGTGGAATTGCACACTGTGAAATGCTCCTGATTAATAATATGGTTGCCTCCATCAGCCATTAACATCACTCATTCAAACGCTGATTTAGCAGGTTTAAAGCCTCTTCACTCAACAGTGTCCATCAGTAATGTTATCTGACATTGCGGCTGATTTATGGACTTAATGAATCCATAATATAATCCACTCAGACAAGAAGCAGCAACAAAGCAGCCAGACAAAGTAAAACACGCGGGCAGCAAGGACACATTTATAAAAAGCCAAGTTAATGTGACACTATCAAGAGCTGACAGAAAAAAAGATGATTTGTGTGCAGATGAAACTAAATGCGGGTGTGTTGGCACTCCTCTTGTTGGGATATTAATTTCCTATTGACTGAAAACAGGAAGACAAAGTATATCACCATTGATTGTTTCCACTAAAACTATGACATGATAAATGAGAACATAAGACTTTCAAAATAAAAGCTATATTTCATATAATATGGATGCCAATTACCCTAGATACCAGAGAAATAAGTCTCACTGACCTACACGGCTGTGTTAATAGTTATTACACACTGAGTTGTGGGATTTATGTCAGATCGGATATTTCAAATTGAGCTACACTTTCATAACTATCCCGCCATCTGTTTCACACACACACAAAAAGACCAAAAGCTTCTAAAATTAATCCGACAGCTGTATGAAATGATATTTATGCACCACATAAGCTTCTACCACACTGTTCAGAGGTTCCAGTTATTTTGAAATAACAGCATGTTTGGCGGTGTGGGGTCGGTCAGGCTGGTATCATGTCAACGGGAATGACTATAATTATAATTTTCCAGTTGGTAATTGCGACTGGGTTGTGCAGTAAATTATATGTTCCTGAAACCCATTGATGCCTGATGTCAGCTGTAGTCCATTATTAGAGGTAACTGAACCCTGATCGTTAACACACACATTATTTACCCTCCATGTTACCAACTCAGCTGCTTTACAAGTGGAGCTCAACGACAGAGTTTTTAGAACAAGTCTGGAATTCGACTGCACTTTAAACCTTATGAAAAATTGAGAGATTTGAAACGGCAGCTCGTAGTTTTCTTTTCTTCAGGTGACTTTTTACATATGTATTTGTATAATATAATACAGACAATTAGGGAAAAGGCAGAGACAAATTTTGAAAGTGTCAATTTCTGAATTTCAAAATAAAAGTCAAAAAAATAAGTCCAAGGTCCATTTTTGGCATTTTTGGTCCTTACTGCAGAGGGCGATATATATTTCCCAAAAAATGTGGTGCTTGCTTTTCATAAATGTGGAAATGGAATTTCCACATTTAATATGTACAAAATATTGAAATTTATCTTGCCTTGGCTGGTGTCTGGTGTCTGGGTGTTCAACACCGTAAACCTCTGATCCTAGAATTGCAGCTGGTTGTCAATCTGATCACATTATTATGTGAATGATGATTGCAGCGTGAACATCAGGTTGTATTTATACAAAAGTAGAATCTCTTTTAACTTTTTTTGGACAGCTGCAGCATTTTTTTATCACCTGTGCAGACCAATATCCAAAATACACCATCCAGATTCAAATGAATAGAATACCTGTGTTTTTCTTGCAGATATCGCAGTTACAATCAAATAATCACAAGGAGCCACTTTAAAGTTCTCAGGCATCCAAACTTAAACTGAGAAACAAGAACAGAAGTCAAGTTTCCCTGGTTTAGCTTTTGCATGCTGTTCACATGAGCAGTATGAATTATTGGCTTCCTTATTGTAAGTGGCACTGACTAATGTAATGAATGAATGAATAAAAAGAAGACACGCAGAGCAGGATGAAAGATTCAGAGCGTTTCTCTGGAGTAGACAATCTGCTAAGTGATTGATGCTTTTATAAATCAGATTTCAGAACAGAAATATAACTATTATCAATTTAAGTTTTATTTCTCGTTCCCTCTCCGAATCACTGCTCCCAATCTCTCATTCAGTCATGAAGAGATCTTTTGGTCAAGTCACTGAAAAGAACCAACACAACAGTGTACAATCACTCCATTATGAGTAATCGTTATGTATTCAAAACCTTAAGTAAGAAGAGGACACAGTTTAACAGTCCTTTAGCTCACAAATTTTCACATTTAAAGTAAAAAACTGTGTGAGCACAGACCTCCACCAAGCATGCAGCCAAGCGATGCAGGTGCAAGATATTACTAACACGTGGCCCCAAACAATGGCACCTGTTTGAAGATCTATTCACTGCAATGTTACCAAACAACACACATTTAAAGTGATCCAGAAAACAGCATTTCTTTCAGATCATTACCAAAGTTTAATCATCTGTTCATGGTACCATTCCCAACATTTAGTGAAAGACTGACGAAAATCCGTCCAGAACTTTTTGAGTTATCTTGCTGACAACAGACAAACACCAGTGAAAACATAACCTCTTGGTGGAGGTAAATAAAACTATTATCAAATAAAGTTTTATTTCTTGTTCACTCTCTGAATCACTGCTCCCGCGCTCTCATTCACTCACTAATAGATCTTTTACGTCAGTGAAAGAACTAACAAAACACTGTACAAATATGCCATTTATGCCATTATGTATTCAAAACCTTACTTAAGAAGAGGTTTACAGTTTAGCAGTTCTTGAGCTCACAAATTTTAAGTAAAATATACAGGATTTGTCAGTTTGTGTTTGCAAACGCAGCTGGTGAATCCCAGGCAGTGCACAGGCAGCAAGAATGGAAGTGAAATCAGGGACCAGGCTTAAACAATTAACCTGACGAAACCAGATGGTTTGTTATACAGAACCATCTGGGACATCTTTCTTGGAAACTGTTTAGAAAAGGGCAGCACTTTCAACAAATACTTGGATAAACCATCTGCTTATCATGGTCAAATCAGGGGCTTAGACCTGGGAGAGACTAGTGATAGCAAGATGCTGGTCCTGTAGATGTAGGTATGTGTTTGGGACACAAAGGGATCATTTAAAGCATGGCCTGATTAATTATCACTTGATTTTGCAAGAATTTAGCAGCCTCGCAAGGTAAAAGAACAATGCCATGAAACTAATTCTGCAATGGTTGCAATGAAAATGCCTTTAGTCTGTAAATGGCATATAATATGTAGTCTGATGTTGTCATAGAGATGTAAACAGAGCTTTTGCACATTATAACCTTTGCTTCATGACCTGGTTTAGGTAGCAATTGGGGTCAAATTAGACTAGTGGTTCAAGTCAATCACTGTCAGGATAGCGGATGTTCAATTTATTTTCAAAACCCCCCTCAGGGAGAGAGAGAGAGAGAGAGAGAGAGACAACAGCTGACACCTCTCAGATTTATGCCAGTAGGCCCACAGCAGTGGAGCCAGCAGCTGTAGCCTCACTCTGTTACTGCAGGTACCTGTTTTTTTCTGTTTTTTTTTATTTGGGTTTAGCTTCTGTTCTGGTTCAAATCATTTATTTTTGAGATATATGACAATATTAAATGCAGAAGTGGTCTCTCATTCAAGTAGATTCCGAATATTTGTACCTCTTTCATCTGCTGATGATTTTTGATTTAGAACTTTGCATTTTAAGGTTTCTTGATTGATGGAGAGCAAATATGACATAGGCTGTCTCTTCAATATGAACCTTTTTTTAATCGCTATGCTGTGTGAACATCTGAAGTATGTGATGTGAAATTGAAGCCTTGGACTGCGCTGTCAGGGTGGAGCGTTGCTGAAAGAAGCGAGGGGTGACGGGTGAAGTGGGCTATAGTTGCTGCCCTCAGTCTGAGAGCAGAGGAGAGAGATGGAGAAGCAAACCTCTTATTCTCTGCTGACAGTGATTGACCTGAAACACTGTTCATGATTACTATGCAGCTACAAGTGCTGCACTGCTGGAAAAGCACCTAAAAAACACAGCGATAAATATTGGTGATCCCAATTTATACCAGATATACCTGCATGTGCTCCTTGACGGTGTTGTAAGATAATTATAGGGAAAAAATAAGTAGATACACAAACTTTGATTCATTATACTTTTCTTTAAGCTTCTTAAAATACTGTTTTCCTTTTTGGTGTTTCTTATTCAATTATTTACTCAGATATAAGCCACTATGTCAATTGTGCCTGAAGTTCACTGTAGCTGATTAAAGATAGAATGTATTAAAGTATGAAGGAGTTGTGCGCCTTTGGTCCTTTTTACAAAAACCTTGAACAGGTATTGAAATAAAACCATGTGATAAGTTTAGACAAGAAAAGTCTTGGAAGATGTCTGAAACAAAATCATTTTATTTTGTCTCTGTGAAAATGTTGTTTCAGATTCTGAGCTGCTTTTTGCAGCATTTCTTTAAATATTTCCAGTGCCTAATTACCATTTTCTGCTCTTTACGTGGGGTGGCAGCACTACAGGCCCACACACGTGATTTCTTTTAATTATGGATGATTAGAGTTCTTCACAGGACTGTGTTCAATGGATGTACTTTCCACTGATCCCAGCACCGATGTGGTCTTCATTACTGCTAACCTTCATCTAAGTTAAAATCTTACATTCTCTTAGAAAAACTCATCATTGTGTTTTTACATATCTGAGTCTGAAACTGTGCGATTTCCACTATCTCAGGTATAAAAAGATGTTGATCAGCTGTTTGAACATCAGTATCTGTGTCTGCTCCACCATCAACAGACTACAACACAGACCATATCATTTGATGTGGTCTCATATTTAAGATCCTGTGTGCAGTGGCTTCTCCTCCTCCCCCTTCTCCTCCTTTGAGCCACTCTAATAAACTCATAGTATGGACAGTGCCTCAAGGAAAACAAGCACGGTTGCCATAACAACTGTATTTTCCTATAAAGATGCAGTCAATTTGGACAATCTAGACAATCTTTGTATAGTTATCTGTGCTTTCTATAGCATTTAAAAAAAGAAAAGCACTCCTTCTCTAAGCATATCAAGACTCCAACCCAACATTGTCCTATACTTAGTGAATACATGCACTATTGTGGAATGAAAGTATCAAAACATGGAAAGTCTTTTAGCTGTCGTCAAAGTCTTCTGTTAATGCCTCTGGTGTAGTGAGCTAAGAAAACAAGCTAGGGTGGTGCAAGACATAACCACTAGCTGGCCCCAAATGATGGTGCCTGTTTGAAGATTCATTTACACCCATGTTACCAAACAAAAACAATAATAATCCAGAAACCAGGATTTCTTCTGGATCATTATCAAAATTTAACCATCTGTTCATGGTACCATTCCCAACATTCGCTAAAATTTTGATGAAAATCTGACCAATACTATTTGAGGTATCGTGCTAACAAACAGACAGACAAACGCCAGCTAAAACATAAACCTCACTGGTGGATGTAAATATAGAGTTAAAATATAACATGTACTGTACTCATAAAATACATTTGAACAGAGAATTTGTCTGTATTGTAAGAATTTTATGACACTTTCTCAGTTTATTTCCTCTTATTTTGAAGTAACTTTGCTGTTCATACATAATTGTATGTGTTTGATTTATTCAGTTATAAGAGTTGTAAATTATCTATTGAGCATGTTTATATTGATGCTGCTAAAAAGTTAATGTTGATTAATGTGCGTTGTCCACATTAAATAAACAGATCTAAGATTAATATCATAGAGTGTGTTGCATCAGCATGAGGTTATCTAACAGCAGTCATCACACACAGCTGTGACTGGATTTAGAACACCTGCAGCACCAATTCATCACATGTACCTGAAACCTGAACACCATCATCACACTTATCATCGTTAAACTTGAGGATTGACAAACAACTCGAATCAACAGCGAGGATATTTATGGCTTCAGTTCAAGTTTTTTTTTCTTTTCTTTTTTTCTTTTTATAGTTCAGGTTCAGGATACACATTTTTTTCATTTTATCTCATATTTTTCAATTTAATCTTGTTTTAAGAAAAAAGAAAACTTAATTTAAGAAAAATTTTCTGCCAGAATAAGGAAATTCATGACAATTCTACTCTATTTCTAATATTGACTAATTGTAGATATTTTCACTTGATATGATTTTATTATTTACAGTGTGATTTCCAGTCAAGTGACCATTACACATTACCACTCCACCAGTCCTACCAGTAAGACTCACCGTTTTCAGTAATTTCAGTTTCAAATGAGAGCACATACTCACAGTCTGCCGAGCTGACGCATAATGTTCGCATAAAAAAAAAAAATCCAGGTTCTAGGAATGTAGTCAAAATGTTTTTTCTCCAACATAACATTTTTGTTACCAAAAATGGTAGAACTTCAGGTAACTCTCCCACTATTTTGGTAATAATGTTGTTTTTGTCCAACTGACCTTTCCAGAACATTCTGGGTATGTGATAAGGTTACAACAGTAACAACTTGTCGTTTTAACATCTATTCCAGCGGTTCCCAAACTTTTTTAGCCATCACCCCCATCTATATCCCATCCTGGTTGACGCACCCCCTATTTCCCACACCTTCCAAAAACACAAGTAAGTGTCTTAAGGCAGCATGTTTAATTCTGCTCAACCAGAACACATCATCTAATGATCACATTAACAAAAGAGCATCTGAATTAAATTGAAATGTAACAAAGTTTTAAAATAATACAACACAGTAAAGTTTATATCAGGAGATGACAGGCTTAGCAGCAGGAAGTATGTTGGGGGGAGCAGGGTGTTTAAACCACAGCAACACTAGCAACACTACTGGATATGATGGGATATTATATTATATTATGCTGTTTGGTTGATGTTTTTGAATGAATGATCATTCATCCATCTTGTTAAAAGGATGTGACACTGAGTGGCTTTCACATTGTCCTCATTTAGTCGCTTTAAACAGACTAGAGTTAGTTTCCTTGGATAGTTCCACTTCATTTGTCCAGGTGTGAAAACTCATAGAACTCTGGTCCAAACAAACCAACTCTGGTCCCCTTGGAAATGTGGGGTCTTGGTTCGTATCAAGTGAATCCTGATCTGGTTCTATCCTGGTCTGGTTCCCAATGTACATTTTATATTTATATATATATATATATTTCAGAACCAGCATTTATACAGAGGGAGAGATGGTTCTGATCTGCTGGGGTTTACTTTCTCTCTGAGAGTCTCTGCCTCAGCTGAGAGAATACTGTCCTCACTGCTGAGCCAAACATCAAAAGTGATATATATATATATATATATATATATATATATATATATATATATATATATATATATATATATAACTCTACTTTATATAAACAACTCAACATCTCACCATCGTGGTGTCTCTGCTTCAACCACATCTCTGCAAATCTGTGGAAATGTGAGCACAACTGCAGTGACTCGACTCGACTGCCATGTGTTGCCTGATGCAGGAATAACGATGCATCATCACACCATCACATTTTTTAGCTTACATACCTCTGAATGGCCGGGAATCCCTGATCTAAGGAACTTTAAGACGTTCAACCAACCTTCCCAGGATGTAATTTTGTTTCATGTCAGAAAATCATTCAAAATCCTTCAATAAATGTTGCAAAACCCAAAACAAAAATTGTTCGCAACCATTAGAAATGCTGCAAACTGGTGCATTCACACTGAATACACCCTGAGTACAGTATGTCCAGTTATAACCTGCATTCAGCTTTATCACCATCCACAGTCCTCACGTGAATCAATAATCAACCCTACTGCACAGGCAACAATTAAATGTATAGTCCATGATTCCAATCCAATACACATTTTTTTTGTCAATTTCAGCAAATATCTCCTTGATGCCTGCAAGTTCTTTGTTCTGTGTTTGCACTAAAAAAAAGCAAAGTCTGGTGTTAATATACAGACCTGCCCTGTAACTGGGAAACAAACAAGTACTTATGCAAATACACCATCTGAGTCTGGTGGAAAGTGTCCTTCACGATGAAAAGAGAATCACTGACAACTATTTTTATCTGAAAATGAAACAATTCTGAGTTTGGGGCAGGCTGGACATTTCATTATAATGATATGCTGTGTTTAAGCCTGCCACATGGTTACAATACACATTTTGTCATGAACCACATACTGTCAGGACCACAAGTTAGAGGACTCGTATAAACCAACATGATCTGTTTTTCATCGTCAAACAGAAGAGACCAAAAAAGACCTAACATTTTTTGCTGAAAGTCACGAGATGCTAAAGTTAAGCTGCAACCTTTGATGTGATCACTTAGAGATTCTCAGTCAAAATCCACAACATTCTGGTTTCAGTGCAGAGTTTAGTCCTGGTGTCTGTGAGTGCTGTTTCCACCATGATGGACACAACATTATTTATTTTGAAGGTCAAGGCCAGATACATAATTTTTCTAGATTAAAATGTCTAAAAAAGTCTAAACCTATGATCAATATGTTGTTGAGGTGTCTGCTTTTATTATCTCAAATGTTTTCTTCATATTTTAAATGAATCTAATCATGGGACAGACTTCAACTGATGGATCCATGCATAACAAAATCCCTTTTGTGCATGCAGTATTTTGATTTCTCATGAATTCTATCCATATTTTAGGACACACATTTTAAAATCTTGTTGTTACCTATGGCACGAGGTTATGCTTTCGCCAACATTTGTTTGTCTGTTTTTAGCAAAATACCTCATAAAGTATTGGTCAGATTTTCGTCAAATTTTCAGCGAATGTTGGGAATGATACCATGAACGGATGATTAAAATTTGGTAGTGATCCAGAAAAGATCCTGGTTTCTGGATCACTATGAATTTTATTTTTTTTTAATTTTTAATTTGTTGCATAGTCCATTTACAGCATTACATTGCTGTAAATGGACCTTCAAACATGTGCCAGCTGGTGGTGATATCTTGTATACCATATATATATATATATATATATATATATATATATATATATATATATATATATATATATATATATATTTATATTTATTTATGTATGGACATTATCACTATCCAGTACGGGTACAAGTACAGGACAACATGGTGGGAATCACAATAAGCTTGAATGATTTTCTAGTTTTTAATCTTTCACAAGATGAAGGATTTTAGTCGTCATCTGGATCTTATGTTATCAGAGTAGAGCTGATTACAGCATTAGCTCAGGTAGGCTCAAACAGACTTGGAGAAACACAGATTATTAATATGAAACTGCCTCTTTCCTCTATGTTTTCAGCAGTTTTAATCAATACCTATGAGGATAATTCACCTGTCAGTAAAAACGTCCAGAACTATGAACACTGACCGGATCCTTATAGAGAATGTCATCGACTCCATCTTTGTAATTGTTTTGTTGTTTGTTAGAAACCCCTAGCAACACAGAAAATGACACACTGTGCATTTAAAGTAAACATCAGCAGTCTCAGTCCACAAACGTGTGGTCCGGGCAGCGTTTATCACGGAGAACGCAGCAGCACCGGCACAAGGTCTAAAGGGCTCAGTTCGCTCCAGGCTGCCTGCTCACATTCAAAATAGATGTGCTGCTCACTAAGTCGGCTGAATAAAATCAAATAATAATGGTGTCAGTTAATAATACATGAGCAGACATGAGTGTCAGCGGCAGGGAGAAATGGAGGATCCTGGCCACATTCAGAGTTTTGTAGAATAAAATTAGAGCTGGTTCCCCATCTTAAAGTCCAACAACGGCATGCTGTACAATCCCATGACGCTCATATTAAGACATCAAGAGCACCCGTGTTTTATAAGGTGGAGGAACACTGGTGGCACAAGAGTGCTTCACAAAGAGAATGAAAGGATCGAGGTGAGAAACATCTGGACATAAATCACATAAAATATAAGCAATGAAACAGGAAACAAAGAGAAAATTGCAATAATATAATCCCTTTATAAATTTGGATTCAACCTCTTACCTATATAGGAACACACACACATCAAATATACTGTATATATTAGATTTGCAATGATTAATCAATTAGTTGCCAATTACTACATTATTTATATTTTTTCAGAAAATGTCCAAATTCTCCAGGTTCCAGCTTCTCAAATCTGGTTTCTTTAGTCTTCTATAATAGCAAAGTGATTATCTTTGGGTTTTGGTCTGTTGGTCTGGACAAAAAAATACATTTTAGGTTGTTTAAATTGTATTTTTAACCTCTGTTATTGTTATTCCATATACATTTTGAGCATGTTTCCTCTTGTTTTGCAAAGGTTAATAAAGGATTTCCTATCTTATCACACAGTGATCAATGTTTTAGACCATTTTAAGAACCAAAATCAACTAATCATTAATCGTCTTGATAATCGATCGATTAATCAACTATCAAAATAGTCCCTCATATATGTGCTTGTACAGTGTAAGCGTGTGTCCTACAGGCCACTGTGAGTATAGTTTTGGGGTCTGTGCACAAAGACAAAGGATGAGACAATCACAGGTAGCTTGATTGGCATCAAGGCAACAATAGAATGTGCTTTTGTCTTAGAAAAAAGACTGAAGTCTCCATCTAATCCATCTTTTTACATCCTACTATTCTCCCAGCAGCAGAAGCAGCAGCTTTTTTTATATTTCTCTTTTTGTTCTCATGTTCTATGCAGGGACTCTTCCAATCACCGCCGGGATGCTGGTGGATCCGCTGAACTGTAGCAGCGTCTCTACGTGAAAGTTCCCATTTTATCGATATAAAGTGCTTCTTCGTAGGTCACCTGCACGCCGAAGTTACCAGAAGAAGCCGAATATCCCGCAAACATCCCGTTTTCTCGCCTCCGCCGTGCGTAATCCACGCGTCGGGCGAGGGAGTGCCGGGTAATCGGAAATATGAATTGAATTTGGCGAGAAGCGCTCGCAAAAAAACAACACGAGAGCCGCATCTCAGACAGCTGAAAACAAGCCGACTGTTGTCTCCAAACACAGTAAAGGGCAGCGCTGTCCTTCAGCCAGACGCGCCTGTCTGTCACGTCTCTAATAATAAAAAGGGTCTAATGATAGAAGCGGCGGACTCACCTCCGCAAACAGCCAGAGTGTCAGGGCGAGATGTGGCAGCGGGTTCCTCATGGTCTCCGCCGGGGAGGAGAGAGAGCGCTCCGCTGCAGGAGGAGAAAGGAGGACGAGGAGGAGGAGGAGGTGGAGAAGGAGGTGGAGGAGGAGGAGATGCTCCTTTATCCCGCTATGTCGGTTTCATCCCCGCTGACCGCAGACACGCACAGACCCGAGTCCGGAGACGTGCGCGTGGATCGCTGATCCGGGATCTGCGGAGCCCTGCGGCTGACGGGACGGACGCAGGCGACCCGGTGACGGTCAGACGGTTCATAGACGCAGATTAATGACACGGTGGGAAACCGCATCAGTCTGTGATGTGGGGCCGATTCCACGCCCCTTTACCAACCCCCCCTCCACCCCTCCACCCCACCCTACACACACACACACACACACACACACACACACACACACACACACACACACACACACACACCTTATCAGTCCTCCTGCTATAATACTGATTTATCATATAATGCATATTATTTAGAGGTGGAAGTACATTTACTCAACTACTTGAATACAATTTTGTAGTTTACTCGATTATTTCCACTTCCACTACATCTCAGAGGGAAACACTTTTCAGATGAAAATGTGTATATTTCACCTAAAATAAATATATTCTTTAGATTATATTAGGCTATCTATTAGGCCTGGGCTATATACAATATATTGTCAATAGCCACATCATCACTACAACAGGGAAAGTAGGAATAGTAGGCTTGTGTAAAAATAAATATATAAACAAAAAAACAACAATGGTGTTTCCTCCTTGGTTCATAAACATATTTCCATTGATTATGGATCAATCATTAAATCAAACAGTTATTTAACAGAGAAATGACAACAATCAAGTTTAATATAAAATGGTCACATTCTGACTTATTTTTCCTGGTTGTTATTTAAACTACATAATTAAAAATGATCAATAATCATCATTATGCATATGAAATATTTTATATCAATATATGTTCTAGATAGATCTCGCCTCCCTCAACGTTAACATATTAAAGTGGGTCATTAAGCATAAAATGCTCCCCAAACATAAAAAAGAAAATCATTAATAATTATTGATATTGATCAATATAAACACATGTTTATTGAGGCAGCACCCAGCCCTACTAAACATTTTTTTTTATTATTTTATTTTATTTTAAAATTTACCATGCACTTTGAAAGGTGACAAATATTATGATGCAGTACTATTACTATTAATTTACCCAATTTATCTTAAACTGGCTCCACATTGATGATCTAAAACACTAAAATGCTGTCATGTGAATATATGATTAAAACAAGTATAATAAACTGTAATTATAATAATGATGAAATAATATAACACAGTGTGCACATATTATTTTTATATACTTTTAGTACCTTTATTGACAATACTTATCTACTTTTACATTTTCAATTCAGGACTTTTGCTTGTTATTGAGTTTTTTTTTGGACTACAGTATTCCTGCTAAAGTAAAGGGTCTGAAAGGGTCTGCTGTTACAAGCATGTAATATGTGTCATTAGCACATTATTAGCTCAAAGTCTGAAAAAACTAGTGTTTCCCTGCTTTGAAGCGACATTGTAGTGGATTTTTTTAAACGCTCTGAGCATTAAAATGCTACTCATATGAGTTAAAGCATATGAACACAACAAAGTCAGAAGAACAACTTTATAACTCGGACCTTCTGATACTGTGTGTGTGTGTGTGTGTGTGTGAGTGTGTGTGTGTGTGTGTGTGTGTTTGTAGTTCATCCACCAGTTCAAGGGGAGACTATTGCTAACAGAGCCTCAACCTCAGCTTTTCAATGAGCCAAAGTAAGTGCATCAGCATTCACCATCGGAATCAAATGTTAATGCTTTTATAATGGCTGTCGGTTATTTGCTCATTTGCATGGTGTGTGGTTCTTTTTTTCTTTAATGATGTATTCTCTATACCAGGGGTCACCAACCCTGCTGCTGGAGAGCTACTGCCCTGCATATTTTAGGAATCTCCACGCCCAAACACACCGAAATCTAATTTTATACTCATTATCAAGCAGCTAAAGCTCGTAGGGCTTGATAACGAGTAAATAGAATCAGGCATGTTTGAGTGAGGAGGTTCCTAAAACATGGGTAGGAGTCCCTTTAGACATCCCTGCTTTGTGAAATGATAGAATAAAAATTGTACTGTATATATGACAGGAGAGAGTGAATTAATGCTGTCCCATGTTTAAAAAATGCTCAATCATGAAGTTGTGATGTCACAACTATACAGTCACCACCAACTTCCCCATTTCACAGCCATTTAAAGAGGAGAGGGAGAAGCTTTGGATCTTTGGTCTTCAAATCTTGTTAGGGATGTCAAAATTCCAAATAAAAAACAGAAAAGTGTAGAATACGGGACATTTAAATGGCACAAAAATAATCAGTTAACTACCCAACCCAAAAAAGAGAGATATCAATTGTCAGGAATCAAGTAATAGTTAACAACTTAGACTTACAGCTTTTCTGCAGTAATGGACTTGAATAAAGTTGATCCAAAACATTTTGTACAAGTGCCACAAGTTTCTCTGGTTAATTAACCCCCGTCTGTATATCAGCATGGATGAAGCCTTGAAGCCTGATGTCTGCTCTTTTCTAGGACTAGAGCTCTAGAGCTAAGCAGAACCCCATGATCTAGACCTATATATATATATATATATATATATATATATATATATATATATATATATATATATATATATATATATATATATATATATATATATATATATATATATAAAACTAGGTCTATGATTCATACATTTTAAGGTTCAACCTTTCCTGGTCTTAAGAGCTGCATTGCAGTAATTCAATTGTCAAGAGTTAAATAATTTAGTCAAACTATTTGCTCTTGTCCACATTTTTAATGATTTTAAAATCATTTGCTATAATTTCCATTACAGCGCATTTTCCTCAACATTTTTAGAATTTGTTCACATTGACTCTGCAGTTCATTAGTTGTGAAATGTTGATCAATTTTTTTCTTTTTAGTGATGAATCAGCTTCCAGGAGACAACCCACTGCCATAATCATTCCTACCCTTCCCAGCGGTGCTTGTATGACGCTTGGTGCCAAGGAGCCACGTCACAGTGACAAATCCTCAAAAAACAAAATTGTATTGCACAATAGTGCTGTCTGAAATGATGGCAGAAAACACCATGTGAGTATTAGGACCTCTGCTACTACAACTTTACATCTTGAGGCTTTCATAGATTGTGAAATTATCTTTATACAAGTCCAACGTTTTTTTTCAAGGTTTGTTTTTGCCTTTGAGTGAGAGATCTAACTAATGCCGAGGATTTTTATGATAGAAATAGAAGATATGGAGAGGCATGTCTATGTAAGCCTCCAAATTAGTTTTAATCAAAGATTTAATTCTTTCTGTATTTAATCTGCAATCTGTACTTGCTGGTATATGTTGAATTGTAAAATGTGATTCACTTTACTATAACATCTGTCACATGTTCCTCAAGTGAACATTTAAGGCGGAATGTGCTTCACCTGTGAGCGACATTGAAGTCAGAAAGGTGAAAGAAAGGTTCAGCCACCTAAATCAGTCCAGAACTACCACAACATCTGGATGTTTGTGTCAATAGCAAACTAATCTAACATCTGTAAAACCATTGCCACCATATTCTTAATGTATTCTGACATTTTAATTACCTATTGTTTCCTATTAGTGCCACTATTTCTGCTTTAGTTTAAACACTTAAATCTGTTTTAATCCTCTCCTTTTCCAGTCCTGACTGTATTCTAGCTCACAACTTATTCATGCATTGATTTCAGTATGTATTTTGTTAGCCTCATAGCATAATTGCCTATGTATTTTTTTTTTGGCCAAATTGATATTTGCATAAATTTATTCTCCTACGACTGCCACATGCTGTCTTTCTGCCTCTATGTCACTGGCCAGTCAAAACAAGTATTAGAATCCAAAAACACTATCTGCCTAATGTAATTTTAACCAATAAAACTGTGTATTTAAACTTAAAATTACATTTTAGTTTCAAGGTATGATAGAAATAGATTCAATTTATGTAAGACAAAGCTGCCCACTGTAAGTCATATTTTATTTCTATAATTTTCAGTATTTTTTCATTGGTTTGACCAATGATGGATCTATTTTGTTTTGCATATTTGTTCACTCATCTGGTTGAATGTTAAAATATCAATACATATACCAACAAATAAAAAAAGTGATTTCTATTTTTTTTTGTTTTTTTCCTGCTTTCTAAAAACATTGTAATATGATATTGAAACATATCATCTAAATGTAAGGAAACTTGTTCTACATGATGACCTGATGGCAGGGGGACCATGTTTTTGCTTTTAGCCCCACATGTGTTATGTATTATAATTACAGAGCACCTGTTTATTAAGGTTTTATCTATATTGGGTGGTGGTGGGAATCAACTCATCTATCCTTGGCAAAAGACATTTCTGGGGAGAAATCTCCATCTGAATGTGTTACAAAGTGAACACCAGAAATCACATAGATTATATGCATTTACAGACACCTACTGGAGTAAGTACAGTGAGACATGAGTGTTACATGCTATGTAATAATTGTGGAATGGAAATTCAAATTTCAGTGAAATTTGAATGTGTGCTAATTGCTGTCACTGGGAAAAAAATAAAATAAAAATGCTAAAATTTGAGGTTATAGTCTGTAAAGGTTTTTGACGCTTCATAACATTTTATGAGCTGTAGTAACGATGTGTTAAATCAGCTTACTCCAGGTTTTCTACAGTTTCCTGAAGAGGTTAACCGACTCCATCCATCAACCAGCAGCTTCTGTCATTGCTTCAGGGCGGCTTTGTCTCTGTTAGGACAAAATGTGCTGGAGTTTGCCGAGGGGGACCCTCTCCTATCAAAATATTTCAGTGACACAATACTGCATGAAGATATAGTGGCCATCTTGTTAAATAACCTTATAGTAGTTCTCTTTCAATAACCACGTTGCAGAGTTGAAAATGCATGCTATTATCAAAGTAGAATATTCTCCTGAAATGCAGGAATTGACTGAAGGGCGGGGATAATCCTGCTGCCATCCATCTTCAAAGAGGAGCTGGAAAATTACATCACCATGGGAGAGGTAGGCAGTGGCGTCTGGATTCTCACTACTCTCACTTAGAGATTCTTCACATTAAGGCTTGTTAAGGATAAGAAATCTCTGTGTTTGGGCAAAAAAGGTATTTATTACTTGCACTTTTTATTTTTTTTTTTTACATAAATTGGCTTGATTTATAGAGAAACTATTCCTAAACTGAAAGATTAATCTTGTTATTATGCATATTGATTTTGCAGTACTGCACTATGTGAAAAAGATCTATTGCCATATAGGTACTGCAGTAATTCAAAAAACTCATCTCTGTTTTATAAAAAAAACAACTTTGGCCTAAAACAGTAATTTATCTTGGTAAAACATTCATTATTGACATTTAATATTTATTCAATAACGTAAGTTAACACAACAGAGCGAGACAGTTGAATGCTCCAAAGTAATTTGGTGAGTTGTGGTTCAATTCAAGGGAAAACAGTTCTGCTAACTCCTTTTGTTGTAAAATGTGGGAAACCAACTTTTCCAGTTGTCATTTTTCACTTAAATTCTCAGCTGTGCTGCTTCCAGGAGCTGAAGTTCACACAAGTAAGTTTTAAACAACCTTTAATTGAATCTATTTTAATGTTACATTAATGTTGAATTTTTATTTTTATAATTGAGAAAGCGTCCTACACATTTTGAACATTTAAACACAAAGATTTTCAGTCCATAGCAGTTCGAGGCTAACTGATGCTGAATCCAAATGATCTGCCACTGGGATAAGATAATTCTCGAGCTACTGAGCTACTTGTACCAAAAACAAGGAATTTTCACCTGCAAAGTTTTATTTTTGCAACAAAGTGCAACATGGAATAAGATCAGTCAATAATATATTCAGTTGGGCCTTCAGAATGTTTAGTTAGGGCTTTAAAATAGTAACTGAACATTGTATTTAATGTTAATACGCTAACAGAATATTCCATAGCCATTCAATATTTTAATATTGTAAACACTACAAAGCACCTAATTGAAAATTCTAGTTTAGAAAGGAATCAAATTTTCAATTAGCAGTTCGTTATTTATACATGAAACAAGTTGACATGGAGTCCATATTAAGCGAATGATGGATGACCTGAAAAGGCTTTTAGCTTATTATAAAAGCCAATGGAACACAGCACAACGTTTATCCTGCATTAGCAACCCTTTCAGCTGACGGCCTGTCAGTGCATATGATTGGTGGCTTCCGCATGTCTTTTAACTATGGTGGAGTTTGTCATTACTGCACGGCAAATCCTTCAGAAATTAATCACAAATTCTCAAAAGAGGGTTTTAATCTGAGAACGCCTGGAAAAACAAACACATCTCCAGTGTAGCCAGCAGAACACACAGATGCCTAAATGGACTAAATTTGAGGTCCCTAAATGTTTGTCCCAAGACATCTCAGGACATCATGCATGGTATGTTACGGGGAGTGTTTCCACTGACAATGAAGCATGTTATTTGTACAACATATTGGCAAAAGCATGGTCAGATAAATAAAGGGTGCAGGTGTTTTAACACCTGCACCGTAAAACAGTCGCCTTAAAATTGATGGTCACTATCTGGCAGCAATTATCCAGAATGTTACTGTAATTATTATTATTATTATTTACAGTAGAAGTACTGTACTTCAGATTACAGTGTTGTGTCTTTACTGTAAAATAAAAATCTATGAAATACTGTGATTTCAGTTGTATTTACACTTTCGGGTGATTAACTGTGTTATACTACAGTAACTCTTTTACTCCTGTGATTTTCTACAGTAATACTTTAATAATCGCTTACAGTGACGTTACTGTGTTTAACACAGTAAATAACTGCAGATTTCATAGCAAGGTTTTACAGTGACAAAGCTGATAATGCTCCCTCTTTCAAATGTTAATGTTTTTTATATCAATTTAGTGAATAATTTTAAAAGCTTTTGTATGTATGGCCTCATTAGGGAACTGATTTCATACTTTTTCAATGGGTACATTCTTGTACCAGAATATAAAGGTACGTGTCTTCAGGGCTACAAAAATGAAGGTACAAAAGTGGAGCATATTGAAGGGTACTGGTTGTACCCTGTTAGGTTAATGCCCCAGCAACAAAGCATTTGTTAGCCCTTCCCTCGTCTATTAAACCGTACCAACCATACAAATGATTCCTCAATATGTCTGTTGTTTCTCCAACACTTTGCAAATCCTCACACAGACTCCTCTGCTTTTTTCAGTTTTTGCACATTGACTGCACACAAATGGGGAATCATAGTTCTTCTCTTCTGTGTTTGACTCCACACATTTGAAGTGAACATGGAAATATCAGATAAAATGGTATTGGCCTGCAAAGAATCATTGTCAAAACTCAAGTATATTAATTACAAATTATAAGAAAATCATTGATTAATTAATCATTGCACTTAACATTTAATTACGTTATTATGCTGAATGCCACAGGGGCATGACAGACAATTACCTCCCAACACTGTAGCTATACAACACCAACTAATCACTTCTAGATTATTGTTTTAATTTTATGGCACATTTACTGGATAATTGTGGCCTCGCCACTCAAAACCAGCAAAGAAATGATCATGCTGACATTATTAAAACAAAATAGCACCAGGCTTTTCCATTAAAGACGCTGGCTGATAACCCTAACCCTAACCCAAAACTCAAAGCAGACACAGTTGGATGTGTGTTTAGTTTATTATTTATGCCTTATTCTGTCATACACTGAAACCTTCAGCTCTGTCCATCTTTCTCTGCACATACAGCGTTGTTATGGCAGCACTTTGAGCTTCATTCTATGAATGTTTTTCCTGTGAGTCAGTCCTTCTACTTTGTACGAAGCAGGTTTGTGAAGGTCTCCTTATGTCAGTCGCAGCACCCGGGTAGGATTCTTCAGATTCAGCACCACGGACAGCACCTAGTGCCAAGCTGAGCAGTTGAGACAGAGGAGACAGCTGGGACAGGTGTTGACAGGAGACACGGCAGGACACCGTATGTAGCCCTGGCCTCTGATTGGTCGGTGTAATCAAAAAGAGCAGGGAGCACGCTGTTGGCTGCTGTGTTACCCAGTCCCCCAGAAACACTGCTGCAAAGTGATTCTGGCCTCCAGTCAGGACCATGGGGCACATGACACACTGGCCCAATATATATATAAACTTTTATACTTGAGCTTTATGTGCTCACAACACAGAATCATAGAAAGCTTTTGTCAGCAATAAACTTTATATAGCCACTTTTCTGAAAAAAAAGAAAAGAAAACCACAAGAGGAAGATAAAAAAAAATAGAGTGATAAGTGGTAGAGTGGTAGGTCTACGCTGGTTTTAATCCCCTGATAGACATATAGGTAGAAGACTCCCTTGAACTTTTGAGGCTTTTTGCTCTTACTGAATTTAAAAAAGGCCAAAATCCCAAGTGAAAATGTTAAATACACCCAGAGAACAGTTCCTCCTGTGAAGAGGGCTAGTAGTGTAATGAGTTTTGCGTTGGGTTTTGTATCCACCAGTGAGTGAACTATCTGCAGATTCTTAATGTTTCGAGGATGTGAATTTAAAGGTCTAACGTTCAAAGTGAAGATGATGAATCCGTCCGGATGAATGGATGAATATGGATGTTCGAAGTGTACTTCATTAACAACTTACCGTCTCACAACACTATTGTACTGGCAGTAAGTTATTTAATTAAGCTAGTTGGCAAAAGACTTCCAACATTCATATTAACCTCCAGCCATTCTTAGTTCCCTCCCCCATTCATTCCAGAATGGGGATTCGAACTACTACCCACTGCTCCAACAGTCACCTTCATTCTTCTTCTTCATTTAGAAGTTTGGACTTTTAAATTCAGAGCCTCAAAACTTTAAGAGAGTCTTCTGATATTCTGCCTACTGATGATGGCATCGTTGGCGTTTTTGGGTCGCAAACAATCTCACCACACCACGCACCCTTTTCACCCTTTTCTGGGCACATTTAACATTTTCACTTTGGATGTGGGTGCTGTTGTCTCACAGCAAGAAGGTTGCAGATTCAAGGACTTGACTGAGACCTTTCTGTGTGGAGTTTGCACATCCTCCCCATGTTTGTATGGGTTTTCTCCAGCTTCCTCCCACAGTCCAAAGACATGCTGATATTAATTGGAGTCTCTAAATTGCCCATAGGTGTGAGTGTGTGAGTGAACGGTGTGTGTGCTCCACGATAGAATAGCAACCTGTCTGGGGTGTATCCCTGCCTCTCACCTGAAGTATGCTGGGATTGGCTCCAGTAGACCCCCATAACCTCAGTAGGAAATAAATGGTATACCCATTTATTTCCTACTGAGGTTATGGGGGTCTACTGGAGATGAATGGAAATGACTGACTTTGGATGTTGGAGTTTTTTTTTTAATTCAGTGGCGATAGAAGCCTTAAAACTTCAAGGAGGTCCTTTAGCTTTGTGTCTGAACCAGAGTACACCTGCACTACTGATGCATCAAGGTCACAACTTATCCCACCATGACACAGGTACTGTGCTAGACTTTTAAAGTGAATGAAGATCAAACTCACAGCCTCAGAACTTCAATGGAGTCTTTTAATAGTTCCTCCAGTGGTGGATTCAAACCACCATATCCAGCATTGATGCTTCAGGGTCGTACATAAACCCACCATGAGCCCTGTTCACATAGAGCACTGTTCAACATCTTCCTTTTAGATGTGGGTTTTTATATTTAGCAAGAAGAAAACTTTGTTTTTTGTTTCTTTGACCATAACTTTTGAGTTTCTGACTTACAAAGAAGCAACGGGTGATTGAGCATACAACCACAGAGAGAGTACGCAGCTGTCCTACATGATGAGCTGTTTGATTGTTGGGACCAGTCGACCAGCAGCTCATCCTGCTGAGCTTCGTCCCCAGCCCACAAGAGTTAAGTTTGGGCTGCTTATTTGAGTCCCAAGTGGGTTTGTGCAAAGTTTCCATGGTAGCCACATACATTTATATATGGGGAATATATAGGCAAACACAGGTGGGGCCATTATGGGAATTGTAGACAATCCCATTTGTGATCCAAATGTGCATATGGAGTTCATGCCCTTAAGTTCAATCAGTGTGTTGAATGTGTTCCTGTGAGTTCCTTCCATTGTGCAATAAAAAGTGCAGAACCTGCAACAGTGACCATAACAAACCACATATTAAGAATCTAACCTAAAACATGTACAGCTTGAAGAGTTATTATAAGACGCAGTTATTTACAGTGCTCTCCATTTCTCCTTCACTTGACAGCAATGAACCTTATTCCCAGGGACTGAAGATATGAATCTAACATTAATGTGAAACAAATGTCAAAGTGACCACCTTCAAGGTCACATGCATCCACCAGCTGCTGCTGCTGCTGCCTCTGTTCATACAGGAATCATTAATCCCATATATAATATAGGGCCTATTCACTTTCATGTGTATTTATGTTATATAGATATATTATATAGATATGCTATAATGCCTTTCAAACTTCACTCAAACTGAATGACTTAAAAGTAACAGGAATTAAACTGGATTATTAAAGTGAGTTGTCACCTTCACACTCAAGTAAACTGCATAATCACACACAACAAAATCGTTATCTTAATACAGACATTAGTTATGACAGTAATTACAAAAAACAACAAAATATATACAACACATATTGTATTTTACTTTAGGTTTTTATTTGATTGCATGTATCATATTTAATTGTCAATACATTTGATTGTTTTTCCTTGTCTTTCCTTCCTATGGATTTTCCTGTGTTATATTAAGCCTACAGAGCTGCAGTTGATTCTTCACAATGTTAATGTAACCTGCTGGACTTCACTGGTAAAAAAGATGAGTAATGTTCCTGAACCGTGCTGCAGAGCTCTGCTACAGGGAGTTTTTACATCCTCTGTAATCGCTGCAGTACATCAGGGTTCATATGTCTCAGGCACCGCTGGAAACGGAACAAATGAAAGATTGAACGCCAAGAGACCCTTGAACACTTTTTCCTATTAGCAACAGAATCTCTTTGCCAAATAACAAGTGGCTGCGGCAGAGCAGCAGAGATGTGTCTCTTCTCCTCCTCTTCCACATTATGCTTCATGGGAGCAAACAATTCCCTTATCAGTGCACACAGATATTTTTCTACAGCGATATCAATTCCAACCAGTGAACACATGACATGTTTGGATAAAACTTGCCTGTTATTTAAGGGATTTCTTAGAAATGCTGATTGTACCCTGCATATCTGGATCCATTTGGTTTTTTGACAGGTTTCAGTGGCACCGGAGCTCATGCAGGAAGTGATACACAAATGATATACAAGTGATTTTTCTCTTATTTCATTCCCTATCCACAATTTGTTCTTATTTTGTTAGTATCCATAGATCTATGGGATTCAATGCTCCAATGCTCTCCTTTGCTGCTCTTCTCTTTGGTAAGAGAAATATTTTAATAGTCTGAGAGCATACTTTTTAGTTTGAGTAACATCAAAATGAAGGCAAATCATAAAAACATCTATTTTTTTTTGTTGTTCTTGATTTTGGTCAATTTAGTCTTTTTTTCTTCTTTTATCTTTATTTTAATGTTGTCTTTTCATCTCCTTTTTTTGATCATTTTATCTCGCAATTCTCTCTAATTTAATCAAAATTTTTGGAAAAACTTGACTTGAAATAAGTAAAATTGTCTGCCAATGAAATACGATAATTCAAGATAATCCTACTCATTATTGAAGTAATTGTACTGAATGCACGATATTCATCATATTGTTGAAATTGCAGTTTTTTTCTAATGACATCTCTCCTGTTATTTAAATTGAAAGTTAATTAATTGTGAAATGTAATGTATTTCTTTGCATAAAAAGCAGGTGAGTTATTTTTTAGATTTTGTCATTTATAGGTAAATATTTACTGGTCCAGTTCAGATCAAATTTCTTTGTTTGTGGCCCATGAACTAAATTGAGTTTACACCTCTGGACTAGAGAAATAGTATTAGTCTATTGATCCCAATCACCACATTACAATTACATACTGCTTTTAGATGCTTTATCCATCCAGGATCTATGCAGAAAAACATGTTGCCAGAGATCCCACAGAATAGACGGATGACATTTGTGCAATAATCTGCAATTTACGTGGTCAAATCCTGTGCCTCCACACCTGCAGGTTCCTCACCACAGCATCATTTCAGTGAGAGAAAGGAGCTGAAATATTTCTTAACATCCTTTGAGTCATGTTCTTCTCAGATTACTGAAATCCATAATAGCAGTAATTCCCCAGTATCTATTAATGCTGTACATCACCAACAATTGCGTAAAAAGCATAAGGCAATAACTGGACTCACAGATGTCATTAGCACTGTAGACTGCAGCCATATACACGTCAAAGTGCCCTCTACAGATCCATTTCCTTTCCTCACCACCGTGTTAATGTCCAAATAATATCAGACAAACTGGCACCTACTGAGGGGGAGATAGGATTAGATTTATAATTATTGAAACCACTATCTGATTTAGGGCGACACGGTGGAGCAGGGGTTAGCGCTGTTGCCTCACAGCAAGAAGGTCACAGGTTCAAGACCTCCTTGGTCCTGGGTCTGGGACCTTTCTGTGTGGAGTTTGCATGTTCTCCCTGTGTCTGCGTGGGTTTTCACCGGGTACTCCAGCTTCCTCCCACAGTCCAAAAACATGCTGAGTTTAATTGGAGACTCTAAATCACCCGTAGGTGTGAGTGTGTGAGTGAATGGTGTGTGTGCCCCACGATTGGCTGGCGACCATCTGGGGTGTATCCCTGCCTCTCGCTGTAATGCGCTGGGATAGGCTCCAGCAGACCCCTGTGACCCTAATGAGGAATAAGCAGGTATAGAAAATGACTGACTGACTATCTGATTTAGTTTTTATATAAACTCAGCTTTAAAACAATTCAACATAGTGAATGAGGTCATGCCCTCATTTACGGCTCAAGACCCTGTGGCTCATCTTAAATAAACTTGATCTTTAAACTTGATCCAGTTTGTTTAGTCACATTTTAGTCAATGAAAAATCCTGACACTTTAGTCTAGTTTTAGTCAAAGAAAATACAAAGTTTTTAGCCTAGCCTAGTCACATCTGAGACTTCCAGGTTGATGGTTGGCTGAGTGGATTCATGGAGAAGAGCTCCTGAGTATAGCTTGCATTGTTTAATAATTGCGCCTACAAAGTGAATTTAATTTTACACCAGCGACTTTCTGAAGCTGAAGTTATTTTTGAGATGTCAGACGGAAATAGAAAAGAGAGGCTGGCAACAAGAAGCACTGAGGCAGAGCGGCGCCACGCTAGCTAACGTTAGCTAACGCTAGCCACGTTGGTATTCAGACCACAATTGAAGCTGTTAAATGCCAGGTTGATTCATTTGAGGTTCGTTTTAATGAGGCAGAGGGCAAACTTTCAAACCACAGTGACTGATTCTGCACACTGTAAAACATCTGCAGAGGAACTGCAATCCACCATACAGGCCCTCGGTAAGGAAACGAAAGGATTAAAAGACACAGAGGATGGATATGAAAATAAGCAGAGGTCCAGTGAACTTGAGGTTCCTTGGTGTCCCAGAGGAATTTATGGCTGAGCTTCTGGTGGAAACGCTGAATGCTGAAAGGTCTTACAAAACCACCAGAGCTGGAGAGATGTCCCAGAGCCCTGGTGGCCAAGCCCAGCCCCGATGAAGGGGTGCTCCAGCTGGTGATACAGAAACGCCAACTCTCCTACGAGGGTAAGAAAATCCTTATTATCCCGGTACATATAAGAAGGTGAAGGCACAGTTGTATGAGAAGGAAATTAAGTTCAGCCTGCAGCGCTCGTGGTGAACTTCAAATGTTCCTGATGCACATTCAGCATCACTTGATCCGCAGAGACACCTCAGCCCACAAATTGAAGGCTTGGACTGTTCTTTAATCCATAGGAGGTCTATATCAACGCATAGACTTTTATTCAGTGAGCTTCCATCAATCAGCAGCCTCTTCCTCATTACCATAATGTACGGTTACCATGGCAACATCATGTAAAAACCTTTTTATACCTGTAATGTACAGGATTTAGGTGTTTTATATTGGCTGCTCTTCATTCAATGTCCTTTATTTATTCATGTTTTTATTTTTCATTGCCAGAATCTATGGACAACACTATAAGTGTCTCATTTTCAGAAATAATTTTAAAGAATCTCATTTTTTGTGGGAGATCTTCCGCCAATATGTTTTACTTTATCCAGTGTTACTTTAGGCTTACTTCCTAAGTTGGAAGGTCACCTTATTAAATGACAGTATCCGGCTTATGATGTTATTGGTCGCTTTGCCTCTCATGTTGTTATATTTTACTGTCTCTTATTTTTCTTTTCTTTTCTTTTTTTGATGCCCAGTCATATCTTACAAGAACATCAGTCAGTGCTTGCTTCCTGATCGCCAGTCACTGTTATGCCTCCATGATTTGATTAAGGGAGGAGATAGAGACAAAACCTTTTTGAGATGTAAAAAGATACTCTTTGTTTTCAAATCCCATGATTAATTCTGTTATTACATTATTCCCTTTTTGTTCTAATTTTTCTTCCTTCTGGGTATTGATAATGAATGTGCCGTGAATTTGCTGTGACATGTTAATGATAAATACTTAGGAGCTCTATTAGATGAAGCAGATAGCTCAGTGATGGTTACAAGGAATTACATCTCAGTCTGATCAGAGGTCATCTAGATTGCTAACTATCCCTCAACGTTAGGGGATTAAATTCACTATTTAAACTCAAAAGTTTATGAAAAGGAAAAAGGAAAAGGTAAAATGTGGCTGTAGCTCTCCATTCTGAGTTTTTTGTTGAACACACACTACAGAGCAGTAGCAGCCTCAGGAGATAGATCTAAGATCAAGAGGGCAATGATGTTAATAAAACATCTTTTAAACCTGGATATTGATAAAAATGAGTTCTAGTAACTCAGTGAGATTGGCTTATTGTGGGGTTTCTATTCAGGGAGAGAAAAAAATGCCTTCACAAGTATTTATGCACAATAATCTTTGATCCATGTTATTATCCTTGGCTAACTACTCAATTACTTTGAGTTGTCCACTTATCTCAAGATCAGACATGAATACACTTTTCGATTGCAGTCTCGATAGATCAATTACACATTCACAAGGTTTTTCCTCCAATGCTTTAAAGAATTTTGCTAAGGATAATAATTTAGTGAACATCTGGAGGATTCAAAATCCTACGATTAGAAATTATACATATTTCTCCCCAGATCATAAAATGTTCTCAAGAATAGACTAATGTTAGCCACACCAAGCCTGATCCCAGCTGTAGCTGAGGTTGAATTCTTACCTCATAATATTTAATCATTTAATTTGCATTTTCTACAAGGTTCCTCATGAAGGTGGAGGTTCAATGTATCTCTCACTAAATAGGGCTTTCTGTGCCACAATATGATCTTTTTTTAAAAATCTTTTTTAAAAAGGTAGACTGCAATCTCACTTTTGGTACAGGATTGCAGTAATTTAGAGAGATTAAGGGCAGCTATAATAATGAAGTGGAAGTGAAAACTTAAGTCAGTGAGGACAGAACTAGATGATATACTTAGGCAGCGTGTTGAATTTATGATGCATTTAGTGTCTAGAGTGTAGCGCCTCCTCACTTTAACATTGAAACAGCAAGAAAACCAATTCAACATCCCATCTATTATTAATAATACAATCAAGTCATTTTTTGAGAATCTATATTCCTCATAGGATAGGCTTTCCTTAAAATTATTTGATTCAGTTTTTGATAAACTGAATTTACCCACTATCTGATAATGAATCAAAGGAACTGGAGGCCTCGTTAACTTTAGACAGACTACCTACAGCAGATAAATTGACCAACAGGGGCCGCTCACCAGGAATTGACAGGATCCCTGTAGAACTATATTTAGAAGTTTGGAATACTATAGGTCACATCTGCTTAGATACTGTTAAAAAGTTATTATTTTATAAGGTGTCTGATCTGATGAAGAGGAAACGCCCACTGGAACTGGCACTTCTCCTCTTTAATGATGTAACGTAGAAGGGTGGAGAAGTGTTCTGTGTGTTCTGATGGGAGAGCTGGGTCTGGGTGTCCTGTGTATTCAGTATGTGTGTTTACTGTGTTATCAATATTTTGAAATAATAAAAAGCTGATTACAAGCAGGGCGACACGGTGGCGCAGGGGTTAGCGCTGTTGCCTCACAGCAAGAAGGTCGCAGGTTCAAGACCTCCTTGGTCCGGGGTCTGGGACCTTTCTGTGTGGAGTTTGCATGTTCTCCCCGTGTCTGCGTGGGTTTTCACCGGGTACTCCGGCTTCCTCCCACAGTCCAAAAACATGCTCAGGTTAATTGGCAACTCTAAATTGCCCATAGGTGTGAGTGAATGGTGTGTGTGCCCCACGATTGGCTGGCGACCATCTGGGGTGTATCCCTGCCTCTCGCTGTAACGCGCTGGGATAGGCTCCAGCAGACCCCTGCGACCCTAAAGAGGAATAAGCAGGTATAGAAAATGACTGACTGACTGATTGCAAGTATTTTAGTGTAGTTTTAGTTGTAGTTTTAGTTCTATCATTATTCTTTAACAGCAGATTGATAGTAATGTTAATCAAAATGAATCTAGGAAGGTATCTGTAACAGGAACCTTTGTTTAGTTCAGGGACAGTTTTTGAAGTGACACCACCAGACTTATTTGAACGAGCTGAATGTCCCCTACATGCTAAAAGTTTAATAGTGTGTAACCCAGCAGGTTAAAACAGTAGCAGAGAGTAGCTTCTTGTGATGAAGTAACAGACGTCGCTGCATTTAGTGCCAAAAGCACTGGTGGATGCTCCTCACTTAGACATACATACACACACACACACACACACACACACACACACCGGCATCACTGGAAGTGATGCATATCCAGTGAAGGGACTTTTTTGATTGTAATTTATTAGTATGTAATGAAAAATAGAAAGAAACATTTTTATTGTGTTTTTATTTAATAAAGTAGATTTTGTCTCATATTTTTGTCATCAACAACTAAATGTGTGTTAATTTGGTCACAGTCAGTGGTTAACGGCATTGATTTCTTCTTGTTTTTATCATGAAAAAAACATCATTGACAAATATATTTTGTCTAGTTTTGTCTAATGAATTTAACACTAAAGGTTGTTCACACTGGACAAAAATTCGCAAAACAGCGCGACACGATTACATGTTAAGTCAATGGGAAGACGCAAATTTTCGCAACACAATGGACACGAAGTGGCGAAATTCAAAGTTGAAAATATTGATCTTTCGCAGGATGATGTACCACGACAACCAATCAGCGTTGAGATTTGCTCCACGTCCCCATGACAACAAGAAATTCACTTATCGCTTATCTTTTACTTTTCAACGGACTTTCAGAGCTGGACAACGCAGTGACAGTGGTGATCTCAGACATGGATGATGAGAGAAAAAGCAAAACAGGCGGGGACGCGAAAATCTGGCGAATTTTCGCAAAACGGTCAGGCGAAAAAAATTAAACAACAGCGCAACAAATTTGCGTCCATCACATGAAAAAAATCGCGTCAGTTGAGCCCGGTGTGAACATCCCTTAAGGGGCCCTATTATGAAAAAACAACACTTCTTCAGTGCTTGTGTGTAAATATTTTAGTGTCTGGTGTTCCTGCTAATACACAATGTGTGAAACAAGACGACCTGCTATTCCTGAAACCTAGCTGAACCTAAGCCTTTTAGAAAGAGTGGAAGTTAATAGTAACCTACTGGATCCATGTAGCTGCTGCTTCCTTGTACTTGACTTCTGTTTTTCCAACCAACAACAGCTCTTTGAGGGGCGGGACATTTCTGACAGACTGGACCAATCACAACAGAGCAGGCTTTTTAGTAGGGAGGAGAAGGGAGAAACAGGTTTTTTTCAGAGTGAGTGTGTGAGAATGGACTTCATTGCTGCTACTGGTCTAATAAGGTGCTTTTGGACCATTAAACCTGCTATTTTTTATAACTAGACCATGTAAATTAGAATATGAAACTGTGAAAATGCCAAAATAGGGCCCCTTTAAATGATGTTGCTTCATTATAGGAGCATACACTTAGTGCATGAATGAGTCAAGCAGTTGTTTTTTTTTTCCAAAAAGTTTTGCATTAGTGTGTGTATGTGTGTGTAGGCGTGCTAAAGACAGAGCTCTGTGTCACAGGAGGGTAACTGGTGTCAGGCGTAATTAGTGACACCATACGTGACACCGTATACATCGCAGCCGCTTCATTAGCATCACTATATGGAGACAAGCATTTATCTGCATTAACCGGCAGCATCTGTCTCCCTGTGAGGAATTTGTGACGACCCCGAGTGTTTGAGAGCATCTGTGCGCAATTCAATTACACGGCTGCCTGGCAACATCACTCCTACTGACACACGAGCACAGAACATATCGTAGGCACGTCACACACTCAAGCAACAGTAACCACTTCTCATGTCTCAGATGTCTATTTTCATTTGCCGGGTCACAGAGAAACTCTTGGAAATTATCACTGCATTTATAAAACCTTTTAGAGCCTCTGCATGTCTTAAGTGCTAAATTAAAACATTGGGTCCAATTCTGTCATCTGACTATATAATATACTGTTTATCTTCATATTAGGTTCTTTTCTTTCTTTATTTAAGAATTCCATTATATGTTTTTAAAATCGTGGAATGATTCATGCTCTCATTCTTTAATTCATGAATTTATACTTGTTTAAACTAAAATTTGACATATAAACTATTCCCTGAATACTTTCTTCTGTTGTATATCATATTTTACTTGGACTTTAAACATTATGAGAATATTCTCCGCTCTGCTGTGAAAAATCTCTGGTTGAAGGACTCCTGCTTCCATCTAGTGGTGACTGGGTGTATTTCAACAGCTCAGCACAAGCCAGTCCTCAAAAAGACTGAAACTGGCAGTAAATAAGAAATGTTGATTGATTGACTCTCGAGGAGAACATGAAAATTATTGAGAAATCAAAAGTACCTGTAAGAGGTTTAGTGCCATTATTATCAATTAGAGATTATTATTATTATTATTATTATTGCATTTGTTTATTTTGTTGTTTATCACAAAAAAAAACATTCATGAAGTTCGGTTCTTTTGTGACTTTAGTATGGGTCAACTGAAAAGGTGACACAATCTGCTGGGTCAAAATTACATACACATACAAATGCATACATACAGCAACATGAATTAGCAATTTTGATGAGTTAGAAAGTTGTACTTCATAGCCTGGTCTCTTGTGAGTGATTATCAGTGACTACAGCTATTGACTTCTCTAAGTCCATTTAAATAGGGCTCATTGGATACAAGCACCCACAAACATTATATTGGGAAAATCAATGGATCTCAGCAGAGATCTGAAAAAGCGAATCATTGACCAGAACAAGTCAGGAATGTCACTTGGAGCTATTTCAAAGCAGCTGCAGGTTCCAAGAGCAACAGTGCAATCAATTGTTGTAAGTATAGTGTGTGAGTGGATGACACTGTTTTGTCACTGCCACGATCAGAAAGAAAATGCAAGCTATCACCTGCTGCTGTTAGAAAATTGGTCTGGAGGTTGAAGAGTCCACTGAAAAAGCAGATCTACCAAGAATTAGAAGCTGCTGGAACAGGTGTCAGTGTCCCCAGTCAAGAGTGTTTTGCATCACTATGGACTCAGAGGCTGCCATGCAAGAAGGAAGCCCCTACTCCAGAAGCAGCAGCTTAAGGCTTGACAGAAGTTTGCTGCTGATCATATGGACAATGATGAGACCGTCTGGAGAAAAGATCTGTGGTCAGATGAAACAAAATCAAGCTGTTGGCCATAATGCCAAACAATATGTTTGAAGGAGAAAAGGCCTTTAACCCCAAGAACACAATGTTTATCGTCAAGCACGGTATTGGTATTATTATGCTGTGGACCTGTTTTGAGGCCAATGGAACTGGTGCTTTACAGAAAGTAAATGGGATACAAGGAGGATTACCTTTGAATTCTTCAAGGTAACCTAAACTCATCAGGGGCCTAGCCAGGTGTTCCAAAAAGACAATGACCCCCAAGCACACATCAAAGGTGGTAAAGTAATGGTGAAATCAGGCTAGAATTAGGGTTTTACAATGGCCTTCCCAAAAGCCTGACTTAAACCTCATTGAGACCACTTCATGTAAGAAAGCCAACGAATTTAACAGAACTGCACCAATTCTTTCATGAGGAGTGGTCAAAGATTCAAACAGAAGCTTGTGGATGGCTACCAAAAGCACCTAATTAAAGTGAAAATGGCCAAGGGACATGTAACCAAATTTTAGCATTGCTGTATTTATCACCCCAGCAGATTGTCACAATTTTCAGTTGACTTATATTAACGTCATAAAAGAACCAAATTTCTCAAATGTTTTATGTGATGAAGAAGCATCTGTTCCAATCACTATGTCAGAAAATTCTGAGTTGTAGAAATAACTGGAAACTCTAGACAGACATGACATCATGGTCTTTATAAGTGTATGTGAACTTTTGACCTTCACTGTATATTCAGCACCAATCATATGAGCAGAGTTGATTATATACACAACACTGCAGAAATCAAATACGTAAGAGGTGACAATATCTTGTGTTTGGTAGAAATAGATCAATTTTGAGTAGAATTATCTCATTTCACTGGCATATATTTAAGCCTATTTGAGCTTTTTTTTCTGATTTGGGTCAATTTGGTCTAGAAAGAAGCTGGAAAAAAATAAGATAAATTATCTGCCAGTGAAATAAGATAATTCTAGTTAATAATAAACTAGCACAATTAAAACCTGTGTACTGCCTATATTTCAAAATAAGATCATACTATTACATCAAACCTCAAACTATGCTTGAAGAACCAGTCACTAATTATTTTAGCTTCTTCCTGGTGATAAAAGATGCTGTAGCTGTGTATCGAACAGTAACTGATCATATTCCTACCATAATCGAGCTATAACTTTTCTTTCTCTATCGTGGTTACAAATAACTCAACACACTTTTAATATGTTTATTTACAGTACGTGACATTCATGTACAGATCTGTTCCAATAGTAACAGAGCTTATTGTTTCATAGACACAAATGTAAAGTCTAGAGTGCTCACTGTCTACATGTACAAGTTTAAAATGGTCTGCTTCAGAAAGAACTGAACCCTGGCAGGGTGAGAGTAATATGTGACGTGGCTATTTTAACAATACTGTTTAATACAACGGAACAATTCGTATCATATACATAGAATCAGAAAACTCCAAAAAAAATGCAGTTTTTAGAGATCATCATCAATATTACACGGAAACACCTGAAATAATAATAATAATAATAATAATAATAGTAATAAAAAACAACCCAGCAAGAGCTAAAAATCATCACATATATTCTTCAAGCATGGCACCAAATATAAAATAAAGAGAATACAGTTTACAGACAACCGCATGAGGTTGAGTTAGGAAGAGCTGGTTCTGTTCAGAGGAAAGCAGCACAGACGAGGAAATGGACAGAAATAAACACAGATTTGGCTTATGAATTAAAAAAAAAAACAAATCATGGAAAAAGTTTGAAAAGTGATTTTGTCTGTTTTCTTCTTTTTTTTTTATTTTTATTGTGCGACAATCAGTCTCAACTGCAAATCAGCCCCGTCAGTCATGAGTACAAATGATGACTGGAACTGTGTGTGTACTATATACAGAAGCTTTACATGCTACAGAGAGTTGACTCTGCGTTTCCTTCCACCTGCCGACCGCCCGTCACTGTCACATACTGTCACACTCCTACACAAACACACGCCTTGTACGTTTCACCTGGTACCATTTCATTTTGATGGTTTCCCTCAACCTGACTCGTGTGTTTTCTATGTTACAAGCAAGATGTCGCTGAGAAAATATGATGGTTCTAGTTTCAGCGTCCAGCCCGACTTTTCTGTGTTGAATCCTGCTCCCAGAATGATGAATCACTGTTATCAGCATCATATACCACAGCATTGATGAAGAGTCAATTCTGATTGGTCAATTGGTTTACAGTCAGTTATTTCTGAATAAGTGACCACTGCTATGGACGTAGTTCTGATGTAGAATCTAGCAACTTTTTAAAATAAGTAGATTGATTAATGATTAATTTATTTGGCAAGTAGTCGTGTATTAAATGAGACAATGAGCTGAACATTGCCCTTCACTTAGACCACACCCATTAAGGATTCTCCATTCTGATTGGCAGGTAAGTGCACTGCATAAACCTTAACAAGTGAAAATATCTTGTTTTTGGTGCAACCAGTCCAATATTGAGTAGAATTATCTTATTCCATTGGCAGATAATTCAGATCATTTCAACTTTGTCTTGATTTTAGTCAATTTATTTATTGCTTTTTAGTCTTGATTTCTTAAAACAAGACCAAAATGACCCAAATCAGGAAAAAATGAAATAAGATAAATTATCTACGAGTGGAATAGGATAATTATACTCAATATTGGACTAATTGTACCAAAAACAAGCTATCTTAAGATTTTGGAAGAATATTTTGTAACTAGACATGTATACCATCAGGATATTGTGCTTTTTTAGGCCTTTTTAGGGTATTTTTTTCTTCTTCAGTCACAATATCCTGACATACATGAATTCTTCTGCAATATTATTGATTATCATGGAATCGTTATTACTCTGTGATTCCCAGCACTACAAGTAACACCAGCATTAGGAATTCTGAGAAACAGGAAATAAATTCTGTGAAATATAAAAGCTACTGTAGATCACAAATTATTTAAACAAATGAATTCAGAAGCTATATAGGTATTTTAATCTGATTATATACACGTTTCCTTTCGGTTTCTTTAAACTTAAATTGATGTCAAACTATTTATAATAGATATTTTACAACCTATTTCACAACTTTACCGCAGTTTGGTTCCTGAGGTGAATTATCTTGGGTCACACATGCATAGCAACCACCATGACAACGACACTAAAATTCTAGAACGCAACTTTGGGTAAGCCAGAACTTTTTGTCCATGAGAGTTCTGCCTCCTTTTATTTAGATTACATCATTTAATCAAAATAAAAGTGGTTGACAAACAAAACGTTTGAGGAGAATGTGATCCGGAGAAGTTGCATATTGCACAAATTTTAAGACCCAGATGTCAAAATTCAAGACTTTTTAGAGCCTTTTTTCCAAGTTCATAAATTCATTGCTTTTAAGACCCTACGGGAACCCTGTATATACTGAGTGGTGCTGTCATGGTATATGACAGATAATTTAATCAAAGATTATTCCAAGATTATTCCAAGATTCCCACTGTATTGTATGTTGGTCAGAAAGAATACATGTCAGCAGAGAAACATCTACACTAAGATATGCCTGTAAAGGGCCAATTAGAAAGCTCAGCACATCATGGTCAAAAAAAGAAAAAAAGTTTAAAAATGCAGTCTCAGCAAAGTTCTTAATGAGGACAGGATCTGGTGAGATCAGATCAGACGGCGGACCAGGTGACTTCAGCTGTGAGTTTTTTCTGCAGGTTTTTACAGTGTGTGTACAGATGTGGTCCAGGTGTTTGTTCTCTAACACTTCTGTTGTCTGAGCTGAACGCTGAAACAGACCCATGCTGCTCAGTCTGTCTCGTGGTTGCTCTCATTTCCTTCTCCACTCGCTTTATATCAGGTTGAATACAAATGCTGCATTTGCAGACTCAGAGTTTACAATAATAATACTATTACTGATGAGTGTCAAAGAGTTAGACCCAATTTAGATACACAGCACAAATATTTATTTGAAGATTTTGTCTTTGATGAAACAAACCATTAAGTTCTGGAGCTTTTAGTCATATTCCTACATTCTAACCGAATATATGATGCTTAATCCGTTGTCGTGAAACGGTTGATCAAATTTACTTCAAAAACTATTCAAGGTTTTCATCACAACCGTGTTCTCTGTCAACTGAGGAAGACATGATCGAAAGCTCCGGAACAGGTTTTGCGGTGGTAAGGCTGTTTAGTCTGTTGATTTTGAAAACAACAGTCAAAGTGCTGTTTTCAAAATCAAAAATTAACTTTTCAAATATCAATATTTAAATAGCTTTTTTTTTTGTTTATTCACGTTTTTGAGATTTGATATTACACACAATCTGTGAATTCATAAAATGGGAATTCTGTTTGAAAAAAAAAACTAACTACTGTAATAATGTAAAGCTCATCTCACAGTGCAACAGATGCACATCTGGATTCAGCCTCTGCCTCTCTTCCTTTCCTATAAAGAATTTCTCTATTTTGATTGTTTAAATTTGGCCTAAAAAAAGTAGCTGTAGAAAGAAGACCTCACTCTTCAACACCAAAAAAAGTTGATGAAGTTCAATTTCCAAACTCTACCGTAGCTTCTGGAACTCTCTGTGTGTCACGCTGTCTACGTTTACCCAGTTCCTGGGGCGAAAAGGAAAAAGTTACAACAGCAAACCCCAAAAATAAAAAAAAACAAAACACAAGACATAAACCTACAGGAGATGTTTCAGGAGGTGTTTGGGTGTCAAGCAAAGGTCAGCCATGGTGCATTCTGGGAGGAACATGTGAGTAGGTGCTTAAACAAAGTCAGATTTTTTTTTTACATGTACAGTATATGTGGAGGGGAGTTTGTATAATCAGGAGGTTTATTTCTGTTACTGTGGCAACACTAACTTGTCCTGTTGGGACAGTGCTGTCAGAGGTTGGTGCTGGGTCAGTAGATGAACTCTCCTGGGACCTCCTGCAGGGCGCTGAAGGGCTCCTCGAACTTGAAGCGTTTGGAGATGGCCTTCTGCTCAGCCGCCAGCGCCTCCTTCTCGGAGCTGGAGGCGGACGACTGGCGGCACTGGCCCAGGGTGTAGGCCGCCATCACGATGAGCTCCTCTGTCACCGAGCCTTCCTCCTGCTCCTCATCCTCCTCGGCCGTAGTGGTGCTGCTGGGAGTTTCGGGGCTGCCGATGGAGCTGCTGGCGGTGTTAGGGGCCTCCTGCGGCTCTGCTGGGACGATTTCCTCTGGTGTCTGAGGCTCTGAGGGCTGCAGCCACGGGTGTTTGAGACACTGCTCCGCTGTGGCCCGAACCCTGAACACATACGCACTCAATTAATGAGAAACATCTTCCAGACCATAGATGTGCATATAAACCAATGACTACAGCATTGAATTGCTGTAAATGACCCTCCGCCATTCCCCTGTACCGCTCAAGGTACAGTGTCTTAAGAGGTTCAAGTCTAAATATCATTCGTCAGGTGGTGCGGTGGTGTAGGGGTAGAGCGCTTGACACATAGTAAGTAAGGCTCTACGTGCAACCCCAGTTTGAGTCCTGGTTGGAGCCCTTCCTTTGCTGCATATCTCTCCCCTCTTTTTCTCATATTACTTCCTGTCTGGCTACTGTATAATAAAGGCGTCTATGCCATAACAAAAAAAAAACAACTTCTGATTGGAACCACATTCTGCATAAAGAGTATGAGATAATACCTTCAGGCAGAAGATATAGGCAACTAACTGTAACCTGAACAGGTAGAAATTCATTAGCTCCCCTTTCAATCAAACTACTGAATAGTAGGAGATGAACTGTGTGTGTGTGTGTGTGTGTGTGTACAGGTGGAGGAGAATGAGAAAAAATATATATATATTTATTTATTTTCATTTTTTAAAATTTGTATTTGTATATTTTTGCAGGAATCTGTGTAGGCCCTTTGTCCAATTCCTGTGGATATGCATGAAATAAGTTTAGTTGGGCATCATGCAGTAATTTATTTTACTAATGGCCATTGTTTTTCTTAGAACTGATGTGATATAGTGTATATGTGATGTATAGATCTCAGGGATATGTTTTTTTATGTATCACTGTGTCCTTGTGTTCATTCAAATTTCTCTGATCAAGGACTTATCTTAAGATAAATTCAACTATTTAATCTGTTATGGTCGAGCCTCCTCTGTAGTAGTGCAGACTGTTGCAAAGAACCACTACAGGTAAAACCTTGTAGACAGATTAAGCTGTGGACTGACTGTGGCTGTTTGCGGAGCAGCGTCTGCATGAAGGACAACGCGGCCTGGTCCAGCTGCTGCAGCTCCTCCTCGCTGTAGCTCACGTTGAGCTGCGAGATGTTGAGAAATGTCTCCTGCTTGTCCTCGCCCAGGAACGGAGAGATTCCCGTCAGCATCACGTAGGCCAGGACACCGATACTCCTGGAAACACAGCGCAGGGAGATGAAAACTAAATCACATCACTGAATACAGTTAAAAGTGGAAAGTTTGGTGTATGTGCAGCTAAAGTGAAGAATCCTGGCTCAGTCCATCTTACTAGTGGAGAATTTAAGGGAAATCTATGAATATACAACCATAGTGCTAATAAATAATAGTTATAATAATAATAACGATAAAAAATAATACTAATATAATTTTGAATAGATAATAAAATGGCTTATAATAAGATAATAATGTAGAAGGTAGTTTTCTTCATCCACCAACTTCTTTCCTTTCTCTATGGAGTCTGCATTATTATTTGTAGTCGTTAAACGCTTTCTGCAGACCTGCATGAAGTGTAGTTGTCCCTGTCCAGTGCTTGTTTTGTGGAAACCACGTTGCCAAGGCAACACATGTTGTTCTTCCTGCTGTGTTCACTTGTGAAAAATAAACTTTACTAAAACTGAATGACCAAAACAAATGCAAAATAAATGCCATGAACTGCTGTGATTCACCGCCAGAGTAAAAAATTCCAATTACACGCAGCCGAAAGAACTGAAAAATAAAGTAAAATTAGTACAATCGAGGTGCTGAAAATAAATAACCAAACAACTTTGACAACTAAAAACTGTCAGTGTGTTTATTGAAACGACCACCAGGGGGCAGCAAAGGTAGAAACTCTGCAGGGTGCACAACTGTTAATTTCTCATTTTTTTTCTTTTATTTTCTGGTTTTATTTGTTTTATTTCTTAATTTATTTTTTATTTATCCATTCATTGACTTGTCTCTCCCTTCCTTCACCATTATTCTATCTCTTTTTCCCCCACATATTATCTGAGAAGTACAGTAGTGCTGGTGCTGCTGACCAGTCATTTAGATAAGTAACCACAGACAAAATACACAACGTGTCTTGTCTATGTGGACATATTTTCAATAAAGAATACTGAGTTATAAAACTGTTTTAATTTGGTGGTACTCAGTCTTTTCTTTTTCTTGTCCTTTTGAAAATAAATGAAAATGTTGAAAATGCCTTCATGCTTCATCGCTCATGAAGTCAAGTAGGGATGAAACTAATGAATATTTTGACAGTTAATTATTTTATTGTTTATTGAAACGATTAATCAATTCGTTGTTTGGTTAATAAAATGGTTTAAAAAGTTGATCACTGACTCTTCACAAAGCTGAAGAGTCACCTAAAATGCCTTTTTTTGTCCAGATCAACTAGTCAACAACCTAAAGATCAGTTTACTATTATAGAAGACTAAAAAAACAGAATATAATCAGATTTGAAAGGCTAGAACCAGAGAATTTGGCCATTTTCCTATTCAAAATTGACTTGATGAATTGATTCTTAAAATATTTGGCATTTAATGTAATAGTTGGCAACTAATCAATGAATCGATTAATCGTTGCAGCTCGAGTTAAACCAATCAGATTTATTCATCAGTTTACTTACCACATATCTGTCGCTGTGCTTATCGGCTCATAATTGAGAATCTCAGGAGCTGGAGAGAAGAAAACACACACATGAATCATCACTGGGACATGAATCAGACCAGATACAACAGATACAGCAGCAGCAGCACATGCAGCAGCAGCAGCAGATACAGCAGCAGCAGCAGCACATGCAGCAGCAGCAGCAGATACAGCAGCAGCAGCAGCACATGCAGCAGCAGCAGCAGATACAGCAGCAGCAGCTGAGCACCAACTCACCAACGTACTCCGGGGTTCCCATGATCTCTCGGAGCTCCTGGTGGCTGCAGACCATCCTGGAGAGACCAAAGTCTACGATCTTGATGTCACCCAGAGGAGAGCTGCTGGTCAGCAGGATGTTCTGAGGCTGATGGGAGGATACGTTATATACGTGTCACAACATCGTTCTTCTTCCACCACTTTCATCCAGGATACACTCATTTGTAGAACAGTTTCATCAGTTGTAGATATAGACACATGATGTTTTTTTCCTGATGTTTTCACATTTTTGATTCACAGATTTAAAGACTTAAAGTTGAAACGCTGTCTAACTGATACTTGGTTATGGGTTTATTTTACCTTTACCAAACTTATATTGTCCTAACTTTTCCCATGTGGTTGAATGTTTTATGAGTTGGCTTTGTTTTAGAGATCTTTAACCTATTTAAGACCAAACTTTTTCAAAGTATAATTATAGTATAATTATATGTTTCCCCATTTTATACTCTGCTTTGAAGAAAATAGCATTTTTAGGGACATATAGTTACTGTTTGCCGATAAACAAAAAACTCTTTATACCTGGTAAAAATATCTTTTTCTTTGTCTTCGCTATGTTAATGAGAAGAAAGGGCAGAAAGTTGATGTCATTTGAAAGGACTTGAACATTTTATTTTTTCTCAAAGATGCATTGAAAAAATGTTTAGATTTTTTTGTTTTGAGAAGAAAATTACAGTAATAATTCAGCAACTATAGTTAGGTTATTAAAGGTCCCTGAACTAAACCTGACTACACTGGTAGAGTCTGAAATGTTTTTTTATGTTTATGTCTGGCTGACCTTCAGGTCAAGGTGGACCACGTTATTCTGGTGAAGGAAGGCGACTCCCTCCAGGATCTGCCTCATGAGCCGCTTCACATCCTCCTCACTGAATGCTTCGTCCTCCCGGTCCGACACACACTGGTTGAAGATCTCACCTCCAGCAGCACTGCACACACACACACACACACACACACACACACACACACACACACACACACACACACACACACACACACACACACACAGATAGACCACGCATCAGATCAGAGCCCAAACAAATGCATGCTGCTTAAGCAATATTAAGCGGGAGTGTGCATTATCACATGAAGTGACAAAAATTACAATATATCAAAATGTATTCACATTTTGAGGCAATTCACTCTCAAAATTCTTTTTGTTAGTGTTATCTCTCTTTTGAAATAAATGAGATCTGACTAATACCTGGAAAATTAATCACTGCACTAACCTCCTATGTTATAAACCTAGTGTACTTCTCCAGGAAGTAGGCTGACCCTTAGCTACTATGTGGAAACTTATCTAATATGTACGAGAGATCACAGGATTCATGAACTGAATAAAGATCTCACACATAACACAAAGCTGCCTCATTAGCTCAGTCTCGTCCTAACTAAGATATTGTATGAAAAATCTATTGTTTTCATGATTGTTTTTATGGATCAGTAATTGTAATGGTGGATTAATATAGGTTATGTTGAGACAGTTTTCATTTGAGCTCACATTGCTTGGTCAGAACTACCTTGTTGTATAATTTGAAATATTCACTGTATCAAACACACATGCACACGGACACACACCACGCTGTTGTCATCCATTGTTTCTACTTATTCATTTGAAAATGATTCATAGATACTGTATAACCCATGAAATGATATATTCTCTATAATGGCATAATGGCAGTGAGTTGATGAATAAACGCAGCAGGAGATCACTGGTCCAGACCACTAATGGGATATATTCTCCACATTTTAACTCAAACCATGATGTTTTGCTAAATATAACATCATAAATCATCCCTTTAATAAATATAATTAACAGTGATGCATCTCAAACACACCTTGAGTAGCATAACAGTAGTCTATAGCAACCACCACAGCAATGATAGAAACCTGAAAGAATCTTTATAATAATTAATGAACTAAAGATTGTATATGTTACCTGAAAAATAAAATGTAGAATTTTTTTACAAGAAAAATTATCAAAATACATTTTAATGCTAAAATGATCTTAAAATATTACATTTTCAACTGAGAATAACTGAGAATGTCCAACAACACTGCAAAAAATGAAATCTTAAGTCAAAATATCTTGTTTTTGATACAATTAGTCATCAGTAATCTTAAGTAGATTATCTTTAAATATTTTCTATACATTCGCAGATATTGTTGCTGATTTCAAAGTTTATTCTTGATTTTGGTCACTTAAGTCTTTCTTAAAATATGATTAAATTGTTTGACTTTTTGTCTAATTGTTCTATTTTTATCTCATATTATGGACTTTTTATCTCATATTTCTGACTTTTTGAAATAGTTGAAGTAAGTAAAAATATCTGTCAATGGAAACACACACACACACACACACACACACACACACACACACACACACACCTGTAATTCAGAGTCTTCAGTTGACCTGACCTGTAAAACTATCACCTGTCTCCCTCGATTCATCCACACACTCACCAACATGATTATGAAACCGGCTCAGGCTTTTTATAGTGGATCCCACAGGACACCGTGAAATGAATCACTTTCTAGACCTGTATGTGTGTGTATGTGTGTATATGTGTGTGTTATGACTTGCCGGGGGTGGTGGCAGAAATAGCAAGAGGACCTCCAAACATAGCTAACTAATTAATAAGCCTCACTTGAACGAGGCCACGTGTAGTATTGACTGATCACTTTCGGTTCCACCTCTCACGCGAGAGAAGAAAAAACAAACAGGCTTGTGATCACAAAAATCTGTCTGAATGGAATTCATACAAACCCAAACCGCTGCCTCGCTTTAAGTATTTGTCAGTTCCGTTGACCTGAGGTGAACTCTGATGGATCAACTCAATTAGAACAAGTGAGCGATGAAAAGAAAGAGAGAGACGGGGCAGTCAGGAATAGACAAGGTGTTCCCTCAGGGTGCTGCTGAATTAGGCTTTATCTCAGAGGAGGAGGAGGAGGAGGAGGAGGAGGAGGAGGAGGAGGAGGGCCAGTGAGAGTGTTTCACTTTTTCAAGGTGAGAAGAAGAAAAGGCCTTTAACCCGACAGGAGAGAGGGAATACAGTAGAAACACAGTCTAGAGGCAACTTAATGAAAGTCATACATCTGCCTACAGGACCTCCATTCTACACACAGAGGTCATGACCCTGAGATTGCAGCAGTCGAGGAAAACGCCGTCCACGCGAGTATAATTCGCATTTATTGCAGCCTTATTTTTGTACTTCTGGCCCCAGTTACTCTCGGTAATGAAAGCGTTGTCCTCGTGGAGTTAATTCGAGCAAATATCGTATCCCTACTTTATCGAATCAGTCCTGGCGTTCTCATTCTTCAGTTGGAATGGCTCAATTAAGCCTGTTTTCAGAAATAGAAATGGATTGCAGGGTGTGTTTGTCAAAAAGTTTGCAGCAAAGTCACAGGCATGACCTTAACGTGACCTTTCTCGGCTGTAGAAGTTTGTGGAGGTCCAGTCAGTCCTGGATTAAACTGTCCCCTGTTGCCATCCTGATTTTTTATATTGTATTAATTTTACTTATTTTGTCTCTCTGATAGTATTGTAGTTGCTATATGCAGCCATCCTGAACTTAATTTCAATACCTTTTTAAGATTTATTAAAAGACCTTCTCAAAATATTTTTGCCCTCATCATCACTTCCAACTGTAATCAGTGACACTACTTTAGCTTACTAAACTGTTTAGAATTAACCCATTTAAGCCCAAATTGTTTGTTCATGCATATAATTATATCAGTTAAGTCACTAACAATAATCCATTTTTTATTAAATTTGTACTCTTCTTTGAAGAAAATAGCCTCTGCAGCTGCTGTAGTACTAGCAGCTGTAGTCACTTGCACAAATATACCCATTAAAAAAAAAAATTATCCCAGGTACAATTTTTGGGGGGGTTATTTTACAGAGTTGAGCAATTAAATATGTACATATATATATACATGTCTTTCTGGGAGGATTTGTGATTTTGGATTTTATGATGATTTCTCACCATCTTAAACCTAAAAATCTTCCACCAGAACCACTAAAACTTCAAAACCTCAAAACCTGTAAAACTGAAAAAAAAAGGTGGAAAGATTAAACTAAACCAAAGGCGGAGTTTATTAAAATATAACTCAGCTCACAACACACCAAACTCTTTGCACAAAACTAAAATACCAACAAAATTTTATACCTCATAAAATCCTGATTAAAACTTTTTAAGGGCCTTAATTTTCAAAAAATTGATTTATTAACTTTTAATATGTTTTACGACACCCTATAAACAGAAGTAAACTCCCTAAATGACTCAATTTAAATTATATGTTGTATATACTTGTATATTAAAAGAGGACCGCAATGACCCAGCGGACAGGAAATTATTCCCTGGAGGGGGTGACATTGGGTGGCAGTTGGTGACATTTCCTGTATTCTGTTGGCGCAAAATATATGGAGCAAAATGGGTTCAACATTAAAGTAATTGCAGTAGTGATGTTTCGGAGCATTTCTTGGTTCCAGAGAAACCTGGAGCATGTGTGTTTTCAACAGTGTTGGGCACATTAATTTAAAAAAAATATTAATTATTAATTAGTAATACATACTAGTTACTTCTCACAAAACACAAATAACTTAGTTACTCCAGTATAAATCTAACTAGTTACCAGGGGAAGTAACTACTGTGTTACTTTTTTAAGTTAAAAAATGTCCTGGTATTTCCTGAGGGTCTGGGAACATGTATTGAAATAATATGCTGCAGCGAGTGAAAGAAGAAAAGATGCAACACTTGTGAGCTTGTTGTTTTGGCGTTGCCGTGTTGGTAACGGCATTAATAATTAGATAGATTACCGGTTACTGAAAAAAGTAAAACTGTGTGTATGGTGTTTATTTTAATGCTATTATTCCTATTCACCACCCAAGTGAGCATTTTAGTGCATGTTTATACATTTTAAAAGGGCACTTTAGGATGCAGATTTTTTACAATCAGGGCACGAAGGGGAGTGACCACCCCCTTTGCCCCCTGTGCACGTCTTTGATCCCAGACAAAGCAGCAGGGAGCCTGTGTGTTTCTCCTCGGCCTGACAGTGAGGCCCAGTGACAGCTCAGGTTCCTGCAGGCCAGAGGGCAGCTGCAGTTTGATTGGTGAGTTGCTAATATCGTTAATGAAATCAGTGGCGGTGCGGCGCTGTGGGAATGGATCGATCCCGCTTTGATCTGCCACCCGTTAAGCTCAAAGTGAAGGTCATCTGACATAAATAATCCGCCTCATATCTGACCTGCTTTCAGTCATTAACGCAAACACAAACACAAACAATGGTGGGAATGCGTCGTCATCTGAAGGAAAACACAAAAGTTTATGAGGACGCCTAATGGACGTTAATGGGACCCTGTCAGTCAAACTCTTAATTGTTCCATCTAAATGAACGTCCTGATGGAAACGGACGAGTGGAAGGAGAGGAAACCACATCCACAAAGGACGCCAGACAAAGAGATGAATGTGCGTGACAGATATGAAGTCAGACTGAGGTCAGGTGAAGCCTCGGAGCTGCTCACAATGTATTCATAATGTATTCATATCCAGCTGATTGGAGTTTCCACACATGGAAATAACTGTCTCTGTCTAAGTTGCTGAGATCTGATATTTAGGACTGAATTAACCTGCCACACACACACATTTATGTATAAATATAGACCACGTGTGCATTATATCAGAAATTCTGTTTTACATTATAGTGTATATTATTCTTTATTTCTCATTATCAATACTAGACCATCTATTATACCAACTATTTTGTCATTTTTTGTGACAGCCCTAAATAACATACAAATTTACAAATATTCAGGAAACTTTGAATTTATCATTTCTAAAACAGCTGTCAAGTGAGAAGTGATTAACTGAATTGACCTAAAAGGAAAGCAGACACATAAAGAATGAATAGCGTGGCTCCACCTACAGAGATCAATTTGATCATATTTATGAGACACCGGAATTAACAATACTGCACCATTTTATTTATATTAAAAATTTTAAAAAATGCTATTAAGGCCTGTAAATTGATAAATGGATATGCCTGTAACCCTGGCATTGTAAATTGTAAAATGTAATTTACTGATTTTAATATTGGTTTGTTTTTCTTTTCTACTAGTCCATGTGTCTGTAACAGTGTTCTATCTGTTTTGGATTGTACTTTAATAAAATCTAAAAGATAAAAATCTAAAACTACCTAAATTATTATATATATATATATATATATATATATATATATATATATATATATATATATATATATATATATATATATATATATATATATATCAAAGATGAGCAGGAATCAATGGAACATGTTATTCATGATTTATACGTTATTTATTAATGAGTCATTCCCATGTGTTTCCCACTCTATGACCCTCTCTCTCTCTGTGGGCGAGAGGCCATGCTTTCTGATGGTCACGTGCACCCGTGCGGCTCAACTGACATAATGACCTCCCAGCTGGCACTCGGCCAGCAATGAGGCCACGGAGCGCTCATTCATTCTCTCTCTGTTTAAATGTTCTCTCCATCAGTCTCTTATCTACACCACTCTCACCTCTGTCTCCTCCCAGAATTTCTCATCTCTTTCACTCTCCTCTCTATCTCTTTTTTCTCTTTCTTTCTTTCATTCTTTCTTTCCCTTCCAGCGTTGCCCGTTTTCCTCACCAGTCCCTCCTCCCCTCCTCCCGTCATCCCATCATGGCATGAATAGTTTTCTATGTCAAGTTGACCCTCATTTGGAGAATATCTGTCCCTCCTCCCCCCTTCCCCTCCATCTACTCCTCCATCTATCCTTCATCACCATTTGCCCCACTGCCCGAAATATCTGTCAGCTGTCTGACGAATAAAAGACGAGGAGAGAAAAAAAAAGGGACAAGAGCATGTTGTCAACATCCCTCCCAGAAAGAATGAAAGCATTCTGCTCTATTTCCCTCCTGATATAAAAAAGCATGAGGAGAAATATAAAAAAAGAAGGGGGGGGGTCTGTGATTCTCTGGATTGAATGGTGCTGACACACAGAGACACTCGTCCCTTTATTCCTATCTTTCACTTGCTCATATCAGCCAGATTTCACTTCCTTTGGTTGTTAACGCGTTTTATCAGGGTCTGATTAATAGACGTTTATAATGGCTGTTACTGACATACAAAAACAATTCAAACATTAAAATGTTTATTAAAACATTAAAAAACAAATCTAAATTGAACACAATTCAATCTGTCAGATATGATGCAGATTGATACATATATAGATGATTATAAATGGATAATTATGCATCATCACTATGATAACCACTCATTTGATCCACTTCACACTCAGTGAAGTGTCACTGAGGACCTGATGCAGGAAAATTCAACACTGAACTCACCTGCAGTGGTGCAGTAACATCAAACTTTACTGTATATTTTGAACAGTAATTCTCAGAAATAAAATATTGTTTTCCTATTTGCTACAGAACATCTCTGGGCCAACTAATGGATATCGCTTGGATGCATTAATTGATGAATGAACAAAGTACAGTGATTATATGTTTTAAAAGTCCCATATCTGTTAAGAACTTTGTGCTGTTGCAGTCACATTAGCTGGACATGTGTCGATATGATGTCTGAGCGCCTGTGACAGATTTGGTGCTAGTTGGCCAATAGGCAACGCTGTAGCAGCGTCATCTGACTGTTAAGGAGGGAATATCTGTATATATGCATGTCTCACTGTCCCTCACGTATCTTGAGGACCGTTCATCTGATCGACTTCACACTTGGCAGGGAGGGGGCCCAAGGGAGCGTGGAAGTGGACTGGATGAAAACTGCAAGCAGCGCTCTGCACTAGTGCTGTAACTTAAATGCACGGAAGTCATTAGTGATGGTTGAAAGCAGAAAGTGAAATTCAATCGTAAGTCATGGTTACAGTAGAGCTTATGGACTCCTTTAATATTGCCAGCTGCCAGCGAGTTGAGCTATTCTGAGGAATGAAAGATCATCTTACCGGAAACTGAGAAAATACTTGATAATCACACAGACATGCAGCAGCATGTTTTTAGGGGATCTGGTAACTGGGAAGACCACTGATTAACACAAAGAGAGCGACTGTACCATAAAGTGTGGCACAAATGTACTAGTATGTTGTCTGATTCCCATTCAAGTCTTCCTCACATCACTCGGACTCTACGTGTGACTGTTTGTCTGCGAGGAGGTGCACCTTCCTCATGCAGGGCAGCAGTTAATTCTGGGATTATCCCTTTTATGAACAATGGCTGGGATTGGGATTACGGCCTGAGGTGGGGGAGGATTTGTGCGACTGGAGCTTTTAAAGAGGCATTTATGGGATCTCCTTAACAGGACAGATGCAGTATGTGGCATGTGCCCCTGACAGCACATAATCCTGTAAAATACTTCAACAGTACGGCGCCGGCTCGCTCCGGTCTGTCGCTCTCTCACTTCGCCAAACACGGACTCAGAGGAGCACACGGACTCAGAGGAGCAGAGATGTCTGACTGATGTCATGCTGATACACCACAAGCTTGATGCTTCAGTAAAAGTTCAGCTAGTGTTTCACTTCAAATGAGTCCTAGGAGACAAGAGAGGTAGATGTTTTTCAGCCTAGTATAGTTTAAAAAAAAGCTTTTTTGGACATTTTACTTTAAACTCATAAATTTATGTCTATATTCTTCTTTTCATGTATGTACTACAAAAAAATAAATCTTAACAAGTGAAAATATCTTGTCTTTGGTACAATCAGTCTAATATTGAAGAGAGAATTATCTTGAAATATCTCATTTTATTTGCAGATAAATTTTGCTAATTTAAGTTTTTTTTTCCTTAATTTTGGTCAATTTACTCTTGTTTTCTTAAAATTAGATTAAATTGTTTTTGATATTTATCTTTTTTTTAAATCTCAAATACATTGGTCAACATGAGTAATACATGACATGAGTAAATTTATCTGCCAATGGAATAATTCAAGATAATTCTATTCAATATTGGACTAATTTTACTAAATATAAGATATTACCTTTTTACAGTGTTTGGCAAAAGCAACACTGAAATAATATACTAAATGATTGTGCATTTATCCTAAGTGTGATGCATCTTTTTTCTCTGTGCTGCAGTTCTCAGTTTTTAACCAAAAAACATTAAAAACACATCAGTGAGCCAGCCCACTGCTCGTAGTGCTGCCTTCATGAAGGGTAGAAAGAAAGGATGTCACACAGTGCAGCAATGTGACTTGTTTTTAATAGTTTTTGGATAAAGGATGAAAAAGATAAGATAGAATAAGAACAAGAATAAGAAATAATAAGATCAAGATGTAAAATGTTCTTCATTTCTTTGCTGCATATGAGATCAGTTGATGATAATAAAAACATATGAAATGACCAGAGATCCTTTAAGAAAGTTTGATATAATACTGCTTTATTCTAAATGAAGTGCAATCCTGTTTTAAAAGCTGCATTCAGACCATGAAAAGACACTACAGACAAGGTGTGAGGGATTAACTCTTTGTTCGTTCTATTCATCACTTAAATCCAGCGGACCTCCTGTTCCAACAAAGCATCCTCCCCACCTCTAATCTGACCTGCTGCCGTCACATGAACTACTGAAGAGAGCCTGCAGAGTGTGTGTTGTGGCAGTATTACACAGCCACATTTCCTCTATCGCAGTTCTGATGAGAGGCTGTGTTTATATGGGCCATAAAAGATGGAAGCTGACCCAGAATGTGTCGATATTATTTAGTGGTTTGTCGAGTTCATAAATACAGTTGAGAGTTGAGGATTAACATGTGTTTGCGTGTGTGTTTATATGGTAAGAGATGGAGGCTAAATCCAATATGACATGTGGTGGGACAAAGTCAAGGACAGAGAGAGATCTTCTTGACCCTGGAACCACACACACACACACACACACACACACACACACACACACACACACACACACCCTCTCTCTCTTTCTCTCTCTCTCTATGGGAACCAGGTCAAGCATGGCACAGGCATGACCAGTGAGATGAGATCATCGACAACTGGTGCGGTTACTGTAGTAAACATGATACAGTATAGTGTGTGTATGTATGTGTGTGTGTGTGTGTGTGTGTGTGTGTGTGTGTGTGTGTGTGTGTGTGTGTGTGTGTATGGGTATGGGTGAATCCTACATACTGGGTCAAACCGAGCTCTGCTCCAGTTGGTCTGTGTTCAGTGTTACTGATGGATTTAACACATCAAGCTGCTGTCACCTCTCAGCCACAAAGACTGGAGCCGAGGAAACTCAATCCACCCTCATCCTGCAACAGAGTCTCTATGTGTGTGTGTGTGTATGTGTGATACAGGCGAGGCACATTGTTGGAATACCTCATGTTTGCCGGAGCATTAAAGTTTAGCGTGAAGCTTTGCAGGACTACACTACAGCTACATTGTCTCTGTGCCCACTGTTTATTTCCTGTGGTGTTTCTATGTTTAGTCTCAGTATGCTCACCTCCAGTCTGACCAAAACATAAAGGACTGAATTCTAACACTGTTGGACCCCAGCAATCAAAAGGAAAATAAAAAAAATAAACAGTACTCACACACAGGAACAGGCGAACGCATACAGAGAGCTGAGAGGAAGTGATGATAGTGTTAATGATTGATGGTGAGCTGCGTTCTCAGTTTGATGTTCCTTATGGCCCAAACAACATCAGGCAAACTGATATATAACTGATACTGAAATATTAGATTCCATTCCTGTTCTCTTAGGGATGGTAGCATATATCTGACACTGACAGGAAATTTCTAAAAAGGTATTAAATTGGTAAACTGACCTTGTAATGGAAATCCAAATGGTCTCTAACAACAACAATTTCTTGTTCCCATTAATGGGCTTTTCCATCTTTGTTATGATAATCTAAGTGATTTTCATAAATCTTAGGATATAAATGGCCAAAACAAGCTTTTTCTTTCTTTGGGAATCAGATTGGGATTTCTGACAGTCAGTCAAACACTGAGCATCTACCATCATAACTTTACACAATGGTATCACAGGATCCAGTAGATGAAGGGCCATCAAGTGACCACTGAGGCAGGAGAAGTTGCCACAAAGTGGTTATGGATCAGGAGAGGAGAACCATAGGTGGGGACCTGGATGCACTTGGATAAAAGCTGGGGTTAGTTCATTCCTGGCTGGGTTACCTGGGTGAGGGTTTATAAATGGAGAAAGACCAGAAACACCCAATGACCCCAGGTAACATCACTGAAAACACAAGCTTCTGTTTGGTATATCCAATGGCATCAGGAACAGCAGACAGCCCAAAAGAAGGCAACAAGGCAGTGAGGATTTGCAGTCCGACCGGTATCTTCTGAGAAGAAGAATCTACAGCAAGCTACAAGATCAACTTATGGAAAAATATCCCAGAGGAATTTCTGAGAGGGGGGAGAATGAGAATAACATCCGGACATTCCAAAGGACGCAGACACTGCAATGGAAACAACAACAAGTATGGAATGCATTTGTGGCAAGGTGTACAAGACTCTGCATGGCCTGTAGATCCAACAGGCCAAGATGAAAGATTCTAGGGCTAGAAGTGCTGATCAGGGAAGCCTGGAAGAACAAGGAGGACCTGGTTGTGCTGTGGCTGGACCTCTCAAATGCCTAACAGTCCATACCCTACAAAGTAGCTGAAGAGGCACTGAACCTACACCTTATCCCAGACAAGTTCAGGGACCTCATTTTGGACGTCTACTTCAGTCTCTCAGACTAAAGTAGTCATCCAAAATGAGGTCTCTGCTGGCTGCAACCTCAGTGCAGTACAAGCTAGACAAGGGAAATATGACGTCCATCAGGGCGGGGGAGAAGAAAGCATCAGATGCCATGACCTCCTCCACTTCCACAGCAATGGTAAGGCCAGAAATAGTGCTGATCTCAGGAAGCCTTCAAACATGCTATTCTCTTGGAGGACCATATTGACAAGGCCAATGAACAGAAGAAGTTCTCTGAGCTGTCCGGTTGTTAAAAGACCCCTAACACTAAATGACCCTAATAACATCATGATGATGCATCCAGGTGCATCACAAAATGATGCACTTGTTAATTATAAATGCAACATTAGTCTTTATCAGCCATACAGCTTAACACAATTGTCTGATTTCAAAGTAATAGTTTATTATAGTGAGACATATAAACGTTATATGAAAATTATATCGATAAATCATTGATTTCCATACTCACTGAACATGATGCAGATACCAACAGTATTTAAAGGCCCATGTAATCATTTCCATCCTTAGCTTGACTTTCAATATGCATGTGATTTTAAATGAATCAATATCACTGTTTCAACATATTGAGTATTTCATTTGTCATTCTGATGATTGTTTTTAATTCATGTGGCACTGTCACAGCCAGTTGAACCAGAAGAGCAGCTTCATGATACCAAATATCAGAGATCTGCTTACACTCCCAGGCATTTCAATCCAGGCATGTGTGTTGTTTAAGTGTCGAGCATCTATGCAGGTTGGATACTCACAATTCCAGGACCAGCACCATCTCTGACGCCATCTCGTAGACCTGGTGGAGGTTGACCACCCGTTGGCTCGCCGTGGCCAGCTCCAGTACTGCAATCTCATGAATGATCTCCATCCGGCAGTCCTGGCCTTTCCGCCTCTTCCGCATGAACTTTGCAGCGTACTCGTGACCCGTGCATTTCTCAACGCACTTTCTGACCACAGCAAACTTCCCCCTGGAAGACAAGAAGACTGTCAGTGCTGCAATACAGATTTTAGTCCAGACACCACAGATACTTCAGTCTAATTATAATAATAAAAAACACAACTGTATTCCTCTGGCAGTATAGGCAATATAGACCTTCATACATAATTCTGGTTGTAGTTCATGAGGTTATTATTACTGACAGAGAATAGAACCAACTGCAACCCAGGATTTCACCCATCAACACATAATCTGAGCCAGTCTCTCACAAATTGTTTATCCTTATTAATTTTGTTTAAAGTTTAATCAACAGGACCAACTGCCTTGAAATTCTTTTATGTCCACAGCATTTTTTCCCTTCAACTGCTGGACAAGAAATATTTTCATCAGACGGTTGGAAAATAAAAGCGTTCTGCCAAAATCCCACACAAGGATGATCGAGCAGAGTCAGACTGAGTCAGACAGGTTGTAAACAAGCCTGCAGTGTTATTACTGTTATCTGGATTATCTCAATCAATGGTTTTACAACTGTTGAGGTGCTGCAGGAGAGATGTCATGAGGTGAAGTTAGTTATTGTTAGAAATTTGTATAATCAATCACTGGCGCAGGAAAATTAAAAGATCACGGATCGCAATAAGCTGTATAAATAGAATACATCTGAAAAGAAAGATATACTGTATAGAAGATATAGGTGTATATAGGTGGGTGAATTTGTCTCCTATTTGTCAAAGGGTCTAGAATCTAGAAGCTACAAGAGCAAAGAAACCTAAACTTTTAGAATTATAAGATCTAGGAGTAGCCTCTAAACTGTGTCTTACAACAAGCTCAAACAGCCATTCATACCAGCCAATCAGAGAAGAGGTTCATTAATATTAATGAAACAGTCTAGAGCTGTTTCGGTATGTCTAGAGCTCTAGAGAGAAGTTTGAGACGGGGGATGTAAAACTACATTGGGATGATTTTTGTTTTTTTTAAAATCACAAATATAGAATGGAATGTCACAAATTCAAATAAAACCCATAAAAAGTCCACAAAAGCAGACCTTTAAGTTTTTTGTTGGATAATTATATCAGACAAAAAAAATACAAATTTTGACTGGGAATATGCAGAATATATTCCTTACATATTCCCTAATATAGGAAAAAAGTATTTTAAGAGCTATCATTATTTGCAAAAAAAATCCATTAGAGTCAATCTAAAAGTGGCTGGTAGACTGAATTAGCTGTAAACATGTCTAACTGCTTGTACAGAAGGACTGTTTGAAAGTTTCCCAGCTAACAACTCAGCAGACGACTAACTCTGGATCTCAGCTGCACAGATGTTGTTTGGTGTTAATGCAGAGTTTTAAACACAAGTAAAACCCGTGTGGACTGCGGACACTGTTGGCAGTGTGTCGCTTCTTTTTCCATCACAACTGACCCAGTTTCATTCCAGGCAGGACGGCGGTCTCGTGTGAAGATCGCATAGCTGTGTGTGCGCACGCATGTGCACGCTGCCCAGGGGAAATCCTCTGAAATGCAGCTGCTGATGGAGATGACAAGCCCACATAATGCCTTCCCTCTGGCTACTGTTGGCAGTCGATGCTCCAATAATCAGCAGCAGCATACTGGCTGAACCTGAGCGGCGCACAAGCCAAGCCGCAGTCTTACTGACACACCAACGCTGGCCTCTGCTCCTTTAAATGTGACTAGACATGAATAAAGGATGAGATATGAAGCTTATATACCAGAATGTCTCCGGTATAATCAGCGATGGATTAAAAGTTTTTAATTTTTTTAGTGATTCACCTTTTACTGAAACTTTAGGTGCTTTAAAGTAATTTAACTGCATCTAGTTTGCAACATTACATGGGCAAGTTGTATAGATTCATAGTTTTTTTCATTGCTATGATTTGAGGTGAAACCACATTTCCTCAGTAGTTGGATAAATTCTAACTTACCTACCTGCCAATGAAATCAATTTCAGTAATTGAGGAGTCTGGTTGTTGCTATTTTTTATTTTTAATTTGTATTTATGAAAGTTTAGCCCCTTGAGATGTAGAATCTCATTTTCAAGGAGGTCCCTATACAAACACAAATAAACATTACAGTGGGATTGTTCCTACTATAATGTTTTCCATTGATGGATGACCTGACATCAAGATGGAGAGCCACCATTGGGATGCCATGCCTTCTCCTGTCTGAAACACGCACTTATCTTTTGTTGAACTCTCTAAAATAATTGCTGAGTAAATAGGAGTTGGTAAAAAGAAGAAGAGAAGAACCGTTATTTCTGGCTGCATCAGCCTCTGATTGGTCAAAAGATTTTAACATAGCATTATTGGAAATAAATATGCCCATTAATGTCAATGCCTTCGGTAATCTATGAATGATAACTGATCAAATTTAGTGGATCAATACTCAATACTCAATATTGGATCCACCCAGATGGATTTATTTTAACAAAGCCCCCGAAAGAGACACAAGTTCCAGTGTAGGCAGAAAACCTTCTACAAGGGCTACGATTGCACAGAATGCAGCATTGGAACGGTGCAACTGTTAGCTTTCAGGCTAAAAAACATTTAAGGAGATACAATTATCAATCAAAAGTTATTCAAAGATAAACAGACTCCACAGAATCCACGACGATGATGGTTTCAGAGATAGTCTGGTTGGTCTGGTTAGTATTCTCAGCACACACCCCCTTCCTGATATCATCGTCCATTACAATGATTCAACATAAACATTGTCAACCACCAATTAAGGGGACATTGCCCAACCCTACATGACAGTACATTACATGATAGACATAAATTGCACATAACATACAGGCATTCTGCTCACCCAGTTCTGGCCAGCAAAGGCCTTAAAAATGAAAAACTAATGACATGGCCTCACCTGACTTAAACCCTTCCTTCCTAAACGTTTGGACCCTTCTTACGCAGAAAATTTACGTTTCACTTTTAATGCTTATACGTTTAATTTTGAGGGTTTGTTAATATTTTGGATTGACCAAAAGCACTGCAGTTGTACAATAACAAAATGAATCCTCAAAAATACAAATTGCCTATTAATTGTGCACACAGTGCAGCACTGATTAGCACAAAAGAAAGGTAAATTACCGACATGAGATAATAGTTTTTATTGTATGCAGAAGAGGTGCAGATTTAATGTAAAGTGTTTTTCTTTTTCTTTTAAGGATAAAAGTGTTTATCATACTGTTGGACTCATAACAATTTCAGAGTGAACAGACTTTAAATTAACCCGACTAAACTCAAAGGTTCTCAGAAACCTTCACAAAGAAGAGCATTATAATCAGTCTACACTGTTGCGCCTGCAGAATTAGAGCAACTAATATGGAAATCTGCACGAGTAACTTGCGTCATTTTTTATCTTTATCAAAGCACAGCTGAGAGCAAGAAGAGAAGCGGAGGTATTGAAACACAAAGATGTGGACTGTGTGGAGCCGTGAAGGATTCTTATCAGGGAGCAGAACATGAGGAGCAGCGCCGGGCCTGAAGCTGAAGGACTGAGCTGCTTCATCATCAGCCGCCCTTGTGACAGTCATGAGGCTGCTACAGCTGGGAGCCACTGACTTTATACACAATCCCTTTAACCGCTGCCACTGGTTAAATTCATTTGAGAAATTCAACTGCAAATGTGAAGATTTTTGTCCAGAAAAAAAAAAAAAGATTCTTGACTCTTAATCAGTGAAACAAAATCATAATTATTACATTATGACATGGATTACTGTCTTATTTGATTTATCAGCTACATTTACTGGGTTCATTTTCAAAGACCCTACTTACGTGTTTGATAATATTTTATTCCATGAAAAATAAAACAAAGACTATATGTGACTATATCTAACGACCATTGCTCAAGAACCTGATGTAGCCTATGTAGAGCATGTGATTGAAATCGAAACACAATATCTGCCATAAAAATCACAATTTATTTTTTTCTTAAAAACATTCAGCCCTAACATTGACTACAACTATTTAAATTAAAACTGAGTTCCACTGACTAAAACTACAACTATCATTGTATCTGCAACTAAAACAAAATAAGTTTCATTTCATGAAAATGTTACTTTAACTTAATTAGAGCTGCAGCTAATGACTATTGTCATAGCTGATTAATCTATAGATTACTGAAAAGATTAATTGATTAGTTGTTTGGTTCACAAAATGGTGTAAAATGTTAATCAGTGTTTCTCAAAGCTGAAGATTCAACCTAAAATGTCTTTTTTTGTCCAGACCAACCAAAGATCATCAGTTTACTATGATAGAAGATTAAAGAAACCAGAAAATAATCAGATTTGAGAAGCTGGAATCATAGAATTTCTTATAAAGTACTCAAATTAATTGATTATTAAAATAGTTGGCCATTAATGTAACAGTTCTAAACTTAAAATAATTTTCTTGTATGCAACAGTCTAAATTAGAAGTAATTCAAGACTGCAAACAGACGATGGAGCGACCTTTTCCCTTCAATCCCATTAGCTGTGTAATTACCTCTTGCCTCACCTTTTACACACATTTGGACTAAGTGGCAGGTTTATTTACACTAAACTGATATTTGCCGCAAACACTAGTGCATTAGTGTTGATACTGGCTTTCAAGGGTGAGTTTGAGTGGAAAGGTGGTTCATTAAAGGCGTGTTGACTTTCTGCTGATATTGTGTGAGCTGCAAGCTGAAACCTCATGGCCCGTATCCTGAGATAACACCACCTGTACTGTATGCATGTTGTTGCTGGGAGATTAAACAGGTATGTTAGTATGCATGACTGAGACTTAATAAAAAGCTGACATTGTGTCGTTTCATTAGACAGTTTGAAGGAGTTTGTTTTTTCTGCAGTATGAAGCCTTCCTGTTGCAGCACTGGCTGCTCTCAAAGAGGCCTTTCTCTGCATTTCACTGAGCGGGTTTGTTTAGGCAATCCTTCATTTATTCAAACAAATCCTGATTGTTCACAGCTATTAGAGCAAATGTGACTTGTGTTTGGGCCAGCTGATGAACTCCTGGAACTACACATGTGAAATACAGACAGTGTCCATAACTTGTACGGAAACGATCAGGTATTGGTGAAAAGAAAAACTAAAAAAAGTAATTTAAATAGCCAAATAAATTTGATCTAAAGCGGTTACATTCAGCCTTTTTTGGTTTTGTTTTTATTAAAAATAATTAAAAATAATCAATAATCATTGTTCCAGCTGTATTGCCAGTCTCTACATTAACGTATTTAAAGTAAATCTTTAAGCATAAAATGCTCCCCAAATATACATTTTTTTTTTAAATATCATTCAGCTCTAATTGAAATATGTAATCAATTAGTTGTTTGGTTCATAAAATGGTGTAACGTGTCATGACAAATCAAGCAAGATCATCAATTTACTATTATAGAAGACTAAAGAAATTTGGACATTTTCTTCTTAAAAATAACTTAAAACCATACATTATACATTATACGATTAAACAGATATGAGGGATGGATGCACAGGTTGGATTATCTGGGTCAGATAACGATGTGAATCCTGGCTGCCTCTTTAAACATATTATTTCTTTGAAAAAGTAATTACGTTACTCAATTACTTACATTACTTGTTAATTTACTTTCTGTACTGTCAAAGGCTCCTTTAAACAACTTCAAAGCCTCCAACATCCTCTCGGGTTTAAACATGTGTAGAAGAAGGAAAGGAGACGTCGCGGTTTAACAAGCAGCCGGCCGACAGTTTAGAGGTTTTTAATTGACCATCAACAGCTTATAGAGACTGAGTAGAGTCTCACAGTTAAGTTGCTTTGCTGTCTGTCCACACACACACACACACACACACACACACAAACACACACACACACACACACACACACACACACCATCACACTAACTGGTCAAACAGCCAACAAGTCCTGACTGTCACGGTAACAGAGCTTTACTGTGACAAGTAACGGTAAAGATATTATCGGAATTCACATTCTAGCCTAATGCCACTACTGTTACTAATTAACTTCACATGAAGTAACTATGTAAACAAAAGTAAATAAAAATTAAAAAAAAAAAAAAAAAAAAAAAACATCACTCTCAAGACCAGTCTGCATATTATCTGAGTAATGACCCAATGTCCTCTAATAGTGGCCTTTATTTAGCTGGAGAGGGCATCGAACTATCTTGGTTTGCTCATATTTTAATATGAAGCTGCCTTGTTTTCTGATCTGCTTCTGTTTGTTCTGTTATTTATTTATCTTTTTATTGCATTACCGGTAATTACGGCAATCAGCATCCATGTATCTGCAGCAGCAGCAGGTCAGTGATTGGTGGTTGTTTCCTCAACCTAAAGTGCAGACCGCGAATGTTCGTGACGCAGTTTTGGTCTCGTGTTCAGAACACCCCCAGTCAATAATGGAAAACTTTTAAACCCTGACTGGCTAATGATTCCACTGGGAAAAATGGAGGGGGGGGACAGTGTATGTGTGTATGTGTGTGTGTGAGAGGGAGCCTGCTACAGGCCTGTATTTAATCCATACATACAGAGGGTTGCACTGGTAACATACATACAAACAGTGAATCTATTCCAACATAATCACTTGCTGAATTGATTTTTCTACTCTACATTTCTCTATGAATCAATTTGTCTAGGATGCGTCTGCATGGCTGGTTGAACATGCAGCTCCATGGCTCCTTTAAACTGCACAGATTTATTGTGCAGTGTTAGACTGGGCAAGCTCACTTTTACACAATCATTGTTGGAGTCTTTGTTTTAGTGTTGGTGGAGGCACTGTTAGTGCTGTGTTTTTTTTTTCACTTCTCTTTATTTTAACATCCCTTGCTAAGTCATGGTTGGTTTATAGACAGCAGTGTGTCTGTGTGTGTTTTGTTGTGTGGATCTCTTTTGGTGTGTGTGTGTGTTTTGTTGTGTGAGTCTGTTTTGGTGTGTGTGTGTGTGTGTGTGTTGGTGTGTGGGTGTGGTCCTGCTGTTTGGTTTGGGAGTCTGGGCCTGCTTTTTAGAAACCGTACTGGGCCACCGCAGCCTTTTCTAAAGCAGCATCAGCACATTTCCAAAGCCAGCAGCCTCATTCACAGACTACACCCTGAAAGAGATGGCTTTGTGTGTGTGTGTGTGTGTGTGTGTGTGTGTGTGTGTGTGTGTGTGTGTGTGTGTGTGTGTGTGTGTGTGTGTGTGTGTGTGTGTGTGTGTGTGTGTCCATGTGCACAGACTAAGCCAGAGGTGGTGGCACAGTATTTAAAGTAAAGAAGCAATAATGGATGGAGCGTTCACAGCCTGAAGCCTCACAGTTGCTGCTTGTGTGCATGAACACACTCTGGTTAAGATTGAATACAATAGACTAGGTCTAATGGACCAGCTGTTCACAGCTTCAAACGTGGCCTAGTTATACTCTAAAAGTGCTAAAGTGCTTACTAATGGAAGGTTTCCACGTGCCTGATTTAAAACAGGTTGCAGCACATTGCACATACACTCTATTCTTACACTGAGCTCTACTGTAACACATTTCCCAGTTCAATCAGCAAGTTTTTTTATGCATCAAACAATTTTTTGTTCTTTTTTAAGATTAGTAAAACAAGAAAACATTTAAAATTCACATGTTTCTTTACTGTGTCCATCTGTATATTTCAACAGTCAGCTGTCCAATGCAGTACTGGTGTTGTCTGCATCATGACATATGAGCTTTTCTCAAATTTCTCCTGCACAACTCTGTCACATGCAAATATGGTCACATCCTTTTTTATTAGCAACCAATCATGAAACTACATAGGAGGGTTTAAAGATAAACTCTGACTCTCATTAGCTGGTATTGATTTCAGTTCTGGAAAAAATATAATATATAAAATCATATCAGTGGATACCACTGATTTTTGATCAAGGGTTATTGATGATGATGAATTGATGAATGATGAGACCAATTTCTATTCAAATTAATGCATCATTTGTCTTCTAAATGACTGCCTGGTTGATGGGATGTTTATGAGCCAAAGAGGGAGACTTTTTTACACAAAATTTAAGGTAAACTATCAATATCATATTGAACTATTTTACTGTTGTATTGATGATGTGGATATTGATGATATATACTGATATTGTTTTTAGGTCTTCTGCTGACAGCCTTTCATGAGTTAAAAAACAAACATATCCAAAATTCTCTCTAAAAATCTTTGACTTTGTTCTGGAATTGTAGGCAGAATTTACTTAGATAATGTCTCATTTGCATGTTTGGGAAGTTTTATAGCTATATACTGTATATTAATTAACATGTTTACCCTATTCACCTGATATGTGGTGATTGACATCAAAGCCTTTCCTAGACAAACAATCTAAGTGTCTCCATACATCATCCATAAGTAGTTTCAGTCCCACAGCTGCTCTGTGACAGGCTGCCAGCCCTGGACACATTTAATTAAATAACAATGTTCACTGGCTGGGGCCAAACACCCCCACACCAGCAGTATCAGATGCCCCCATGGGTGACAGTGTGCACCCTCCTGTCAATTCATTGTCATCAAATAATATCACTAATCTCATAGAACTCCTGGAACTCCTTCATAGGCTCCTGGTGTGTTGGTGGTGGTGGTTGGGGGGTGGGCGTCAATCACTAAAGAGCTCTGTGGGGCCAGATGGGCTAATAAGAGAGTGGCCATGTCTGTCGCTAAGTCCCACCATGGAAAAAGCTTTGGGTCTTAACCATATGGAATTCACTGGCCACATCATTGTTGTAGCCGCTAAAGGAGCTTGGCAGAGGCCATCTGGGACTCTGGGAGTATTACCTTAACTCCACCTCAGCCCTCAGCCTCCTCACCGCCTGGACACGAGGGTCAAACAGCAAAACACACGACCAAACACTCCATAACATCTATCTATTTCAGGGGAGGCAGCAGGTGAAGTTATCTGCTGCCTTATAAACCATTTACAAATCAAAACCGTTAATATTTTATCCCTATAGCCCTTAAAGATGCTCACTCACTGCATGCACATAGACAACTTTATCAGATAATAAAGGCATCAAAAATGTATCAAATTCATGTGCACAAGCTAAGGATTGTAGAGGGAGTAGATTTGTGAATACAATAGGAACCACTGGCTTAAGACGTTGTTAATATGCTTTGTGATGCTTGTGTACAGTATCATATTTGTATCATATTCATATCTGTATCAGTATTGTATCCGTATCATATCCGTATCGCATTTGTATCGTATTCGGGTCACATTCCTATCGCATCCGTATAGTATTCGTATCATATTCATATTGTATTCTTATCATATCCATATTGTATTTGAATTGTATTCATATCTTATTTGGGCCGGTTCTGGCTCCCAGGCCACGTTTAACACTCCTGATCTTGTTCCTTCTATGAGTAGCAGCCCACATTGGATTTGTGCAGGATCAGATACAGATATGAAAAATTTGCAAAACCAATAGATTCTGCTGAAGAAAAAGAGAGTGAGGGAATTTCCCCACATAGCAGGAATGCTGGCGGAGACTGGGCAGAGAGGCGTGAGCGTCTATCCACATCTCAGTCCGGAAACTGCTCACCATGCACGTCGCACTTCACACTTTATAAAACACATACACACACACAGGCACACACACACACTGCTGGAACTCTCTGCAACAGGCAGAACGTTCCGCATGATTGTTTCATGATCATGTTTCAGTTTTACAGCCCTGCTGGAGACAGACCGGCCCGATAATGAGGCAGAACCTTCTACACCGAATGAGCCGATTACGTCTCAGCAGTGTCGGACAGTAACGCATCACTTTGTAATGAGTAGCCTGTGGGATTACAAGTAGAAACGCAGTCATGATATTACAGCTACTGATCCCGGTAACGCTCAGCGACTTTTACGCTTGCAGGTCGGCATGCTGCCCTTCGCCTGACATGATTAATGGAGGGTTGATGTCCATGAAGCCTCTGTGATCAGCTGACTGATGCTCTGGAGGACGAAAATAATGCAACTCACGGTAATGACAAAGTTGTCTTGTGGCTTATCTGGCTTGTTCATGTTAGCCACCGGAATCCTTGCATTCAGGGTCACCTGACGTTGTTTTAGTTGTTGGAGGGTGTGTGAATTGAGCAAATTGTATTTTTACATGTGTTAAAAACAAGATGTAGTGTGCCCTAACGCACACTACATCTTGTGCCTGGCCTGAAAATCTAGATTTTTCTTTTCCAACTAATGTACAGTTTTCAATTTAAACATATATTTTTGTTTTTCTCCACAAACTAAAAACCAAAAGTGACCAAAAGTGAAAGAAATATTTTCTTAATTAGCACAATAATAATGCATATTAATTAATTACCAACCAAATAAACAACAGATCGGTTGCTCAAGAATAAAAAATAAATGAATAGAAAACAGAGCCAAGTTTTCTATTTCTAAATGAATAGAAAACTTGGCTCTTATTGTGAAAAGTATATGTATATAAATATATAAATAAATAATATAAATATGTGTTTTTCTTTTAAATCAAATTGTAAAATGTGTTTCTCGTACCATCACTGTTTTTTCCCATTTTTTTCATTTTAATTTTCAAAAGTGTATTTTTATTTTCTAAATGTTCTGGTGTCTATTATTTGAATTGTTGAGCTCTTAAAAGGCAACTTTTCAAGTAACTGGCGCGACACTGTTGCATAACGAATGTGTAATAACATGTGATGGCATCGAGGTAAAAACAAACCAGCACGGAGCGGTGTGTGCAGGGACACACAAAGACCAGTTTACGACCGAGCCTTTAATCTGAAAAAAAGGTCTCATGAATGGAATTCCACTGCTGAGTTCAGAGGGCTCAACCAGGGAGCAGAGTAAGAATCAGCCAGGGAATTACGCCAACCTTCATCTGTTATTACACCGATTAAGCAGCAGAACAATGTCCCTGCTACAAACCCAAAGCTGTAAACAGCCTCACCAACACTTACAATGAGCTGGAAACTCAGAGTAAGATTAGATCCCAAACTGATTTGATTCATTTCTGCATCTCACTTAATGGAACATAATCTCCACAGACAACAGTTTAAATTATAAATATTCTCTGATTTGAATCCATGTCTTTGGGTTTTGGACACAACAGGACAATTGCACACACCATCTTTATCCTGCAGATGAATCAATGATAGAAATAATCATTATCTGAAGTCCTACTTATTAACTTACTGATTGGGTATCATCAGTCAGCCTGATGAAGACACATCTGCTGTCAGTTTGGAGATTGTGAGGATAGAATGAACTGAAAACTGATGTCTTATGTTTGATGTGGTGTGGGAGTCGATCAAGTCAATTGGTCGCCAACTATGAGATCAATCACTATTTTGCCAATCAATTAATTGGTGATAATAAAGATGGTTATTTTCTGGGTTTTCCATCCTTTAAGTTTTATGCAAAGTAAAAATATTGTGTGTTTGGGCCCTTTGGTTTATCACACTGACAGGGACCGGATGTTGAAGTCTTGTTTGATGTGGTGCAGCAGTCAATTAGTCAATTAGTTGTCAACTATTAAATGAATCACATTGAAGATTGTGTTAGATTTGGAGCTAATAAATGTTAAAAAAGTTACTTTATAAATGAGAATAACAGGGTAATAGGGTGATAGGGTTAATAGGGTATAATGTAGGATTTCGTGAGGGCTGATGTATGATTTGGTGTAGAGGATTGGCGTATAATTTGATGTAGGGTTTGGTGTAGGGTTTGGTGTAGAATTTAATGTCAGGTTAGGTGTAGGAGAAGTTTTGGTGCAGAATATGTTGTAGAGTAGACCAGGGCACTGAATCAACACAGAAGCATAAATCAAGCTTTAGACTGCACATTAGATCCAATAGTGAGCCTCGGTGTTCATGACTTTGAACACATGAACTTGGGTCAGATGATCTGTCGACTACAATGCTGCAGATTAATGTAACCTTTCATGTTGTTCTGACAGCTAATCTCAGTCACAATGTCAGGTCATACGATGCAAAGCCACAAACTCAACCTTTGTTGAGGCCCTCTAAGACTCACACATGCCCACACACATAAACACAACCGTATAACAGGATATTGCTGGTTGTACCTGGGTCGACACTTAGCCACAATATTGTTTGCTCTCACAAAGCTGACAGAACTAATTCACATTGATAATGTGACTCCAGTCATTCTGTGGCCGATTAGTCTTCATGTTAAAAGAATATTTATAACCCTTGTGATTTTGTTAGGGACTGTATACCAGATCAGTTTAGGGCATTTCTCATGATAAATAACCATTAAGAAATCATGTGAAACGTTGGCTCTGGTCTGCAGAGCTGCAGATCCACCAAACATAAACTGCATTTGGCTAGGGCAAAAGACTGTAATGCTGGAAATAAACACATGGTCTTGAAATCTTACAGGGTGCATATCTGAGTGGAAAACTTCTAGACTTGCAGCAATTAGTCAAATAATTGATTAATTTGCAACTTTTAAATATCAGCAACTATTTTGATGGCCATTTAATCTTCATTGTGAGAAGGAATGTTTCAAATTCTCTGGTTCAAGCTTCTCAGGTGTGGATGTTCAAGTAATTACAAATTACAAACAACTACAAATTAATTAATAATGACAATAACTGCTAATTGCTTTTTACAAAAAAATGCAAATCAAAGCACTAATTACTCTTCCCAGTCATCAGAAGTCATTTGAAGGACATAATGTATGTCGAATGTCAGAGTGGTTTATAGAATGGAACATATGGTTGTGTACTCCTCAGAGGTGGATACAATACTCAGATATTTTACTAGAATGAAAGTAGAAATACTCAAAACTACTCAACAACAAGTAAAACTCATGAATTGAAAGTGTTACTAAAGTAAGTAATAGTAACAGTACTAAAGTATCATCAGCACTATGTGCTTAAAGTATTAAAAGTACTCACTATGCATATTAAATTAGTATAGTAACTTCTTTTTGAACATCACATATATGTGAGGGCATTTAATATTTAATTTTTACCAATGTGAAGTCAACTTAGGATACTTTGAATAGATTTAGGCCACACTGTAAAACTTTGTTGAGAAATCTGCAGTTATTTACTGCATTAAATAAAGTAACATTACTGCTGTACTAAACGATTATTACAGTAGATTGCCCTATATTTTACAGTATATCACAGTAGTCAAAGAGTTACTGTATTAGAATATAGTTCATCACCTAATACTGTAAATAAAACCGAACTCATGGTATTTTTTTTTTCAGTAAAGACACAATACTGTAAACAGTACAAATAATTACAGTTATTTGCTGCCAGTTAGTTACAATTTTACAGTATAATAGAGCAATAATTCAATAAAATACAGATACTATAATAGTGTGTTAATTTGGGCTAAAGCTGTCAGATGAATGTAATATTTCTCTTTATAAAGTATAAAGTAGGATCAGATGGAAATACTCAAGTACAGGTACTTGAAACTAAAGTAATACCCAAGTACAAGTACTTTAAACTCCTACTAAAGTACAGTAAACAAACGTGCACCGAGCTGGTAGCCTCACCTCCCCAGCTCCCTCCCGGGGATGATGGTGTAGTGGTCGGTGAAGGTTTCTCTCCTGATGATGGTCTTGATCTGGGACAGCAAGCCTCCGGCGCTGCTCCGGCTCTGGCTCCGGCTCGGTTCAGCCGCCGGTGCCGTTACCGGGGCCGGGCTGCGCTGCTGGTGGGCCCGGCTCCTCGCCTCCCCGGCGCCGGGACATTCAGGGATCATGACGGTCCTTTTTGTTTTTTTTTACCCGTGAATAAAGTCCAGGAGGAAAAAAGAAAAAAAGGTCACTGATAGCAAAAACTAATATGAAACACGGACGAAATCAAAAAGGAACGGGAAACATTCGTGCGACAGAATAACGTCGGTAAATAACGTGAATAACGTCACCAGCATGGTTCAACGTTCTGTCAGATACAGCGGAGGAGCGGCGCCGTGGTGAAGTTCGGTCTGAACCTCAGCTCCTCTCTGCTGCTGTCTGACACACACACTCACAGTCTATCACACACACACTCACACACTACCACACACACACATACGCGCAGCCGGCGGCGAGCCAAAGAGGGATTTTGTGCCAGAAAGTGATCCGCGGGAGCGCGCGCAGCCCGTTGAAGCTCATTACCGTCTCCAGCTGTCCGCATCAAACCGTCATAAAATACAAACATAACTTTATGTCCGCGAGATAGAGTTTAACGTTAATAACGTTTCTTGTAACCGAATAAGTTACATGCTCGGTAACAGTTTAATACTTTCAGATTTTTTATTATTTTGGTAGCATACCCAGAGGTAATTCTAGGATACAGAGACCAGCAAAAATAAATGTACTTGTTTTGAACATTTTTTACACAGTTTCATTCCCACATTTATGAAAGAAAAAACAGTGAAGACTAAAAACACCATTTTGTTTAACTTTTATTTTGAAATGCAACAAACAAAATATCAAGAACATCTGCTGCAGCAAGATGGCGCCACCGGATCTCATCATTTGAAGTCACGTGACCCCCACGCAGGTGGTCTTTTTTTGCACAAATAAAAAGTGAGAATATGTTTTATACGGAATAACTTTGTTGTTGCTGGGTGATGATATTGTTGGCAGTTGGTCTTCATTTATTATTTTATTTTATTAGTATTTTACTTTCATAGTATAGGATAGTATATAGGACAGTAGGCTATAGTATAGTGTAGGATGAGTTGAAACAGAGGTCATGTGTTCTCCGCATTATCCTTTCTTTATGTTTTTTTTATGGAATGAGTTAAAACAGTAGTTTTTTAAAATTCGTTACTGAATGTATCATCAATACATGTGGGAATTACATGCCTCCCTGTGTCTGCATGAGCTTCCAAGCCATGCTTATCTGAGTTTTTTGGAGAATCTAAATTCTGTGTGAATGGCGTGTGTGCACGATAGGCTGGCGGCCTGTCTGGGGTGTATCCCTGCCTCTTGCCCAAAGTACGGCCCGTGAACCTAGTGAATAATAACGGTATAGAAAATGATTTCACAAGTTTTGTATTTTTTTTTTTTTTTTTTTTTTACACTTTTATAGCTACTTAAAAATGATCTAAAGTAAAATAAATGAATAAATCTCTCAAATATTAGGGGTGCCTGGAATCAGTTTAAGGGGTGTCCCTTCCAAAATGGGCTAGACACACCCCATATGTATAAAATATTGTATATATTTTTAAACAAGATTGTAAGGACAATATTTAGGTCTGTTTATGGGTTATAGGCCTATGGACTGCTTGACCTTGTTGCTGTAAACAAGGTCAAGCAGTCCAGAGGAAATAGGAACACCTGAGGCTGAGGTGTGTGGCTGAGCATGGCAGGCTGGAGGTGTGGAATGGCATAAAAAACAAAGAGCACTGGTTATATCCAAGCAAACAGTACAAGTCTGTGATCCAAAAAAGTCTTAATCCAAAATAGTCAAAGAAAGAGGACAGGGTAGAGTAAAGCAGGGTAGGGTATGGTAAGTAGGTAAGTATGTACATAGGTAGGTAGGTTTATATGTAGATAGATAGGTATATACTGTACGTAGGTAGGTGTATGTGTAAGTAGGTAGATAGGTTTCTAAGTAGGTAAGTAGGTAGGTATGTATATAGGTAGGTAGGTTATATATGTAGGTAGGTTTATATATAGGCAAGTATGTATATATGTAGGTAGGTTTATATGTAGGTGAGTATGTATATAGGTAGGCAGATAGGTATATACATAAGTAGGCATATATGTAGGTAGGAAGGTTATATAGGTAGGTAGGTATACACATAAGTAGTCAAATACGTAGGTAGGTAGGTTTATATATAGATAGGTATATACGTAGGTAGGTAGGTATATATTTAGGTAGGTATATACGTAGGTAGGTAGGAATATATTTAGGTAGGTAGGAATATATTTAGGTAAGTAGGTAGGTATATATGTAGGTAGGTAGATAGATATAATACGAAATACATCAGACCAATCTTTTTTAAAAAGTTTAAATTTCACGTTTTCATGTTGACCAACTGCAACAAAGTCACACAGAGGCAGCTAAGTAACAAAATGATCTTTTTATTGAGCTTCATAAACAGTGGTATGGTAGGTGGAGCAATAGCACAGCCTGAGTATTTAGCAACCCGTTCTCAGACAAATCAGAACTGTACCTCTCGATGTTATGTACACACATGTATAATCTACACACATAAAACTAGAAACAAAACAATGAAATAAAGCATGCTTCAGTGTCACCTCCCAGAAAAGTTGCCACCATCCATCAGATAATTCCCTTTGTTCAATTCCAACTTTAAAAAAAATGAAAATACACAAATAGCTTATAAAGACACAAATATCTAACAGCCACTACAATTTGCCATCACCTATACCATTCTGTAGACACCTTGTGATTTTTAACTTTTCCAAAAGCATTGTTAAATATTTTCTATAATAGCTGCTATCAATGCACTTACATATGAATGTTTGTTGTGGGAGTGCTCCTAAACCTTTTTTCTTTTTCCACAATAAATAGGCTATGTGTTCAAGATCAACTGTACTCAATACATCAACTCAATAAAAACAAGACTATACTGTCTTTACGTTTTCAACAAATTACATACATGCATTTTTTTATGCATGTCATTTGTTGCCAGAAACTGCAAAGCACAGATTACTTGATGGATACATGCACCTCTGAAATGTTATGACACAAGTACAGTAAGACGACTGTGACCTGGAAGCAAAAACATTCCTGAAAACAATGATGGACCCTTTAATAATGAAACTGCCTCCAGAAAAAGTTGTGAACGGAATTATGGATGGAAACGGAAACAGACACTGTGGTAGCACGTTTCCTGGGCTGAGCGACAAATAATCACCTAATAGAAAAAGACACATATCAAAACACAAAGGCTTCAAAAGTGAAGGCGAACTCTTTGACTGGTGCTTCTCGTCACGCTGTCGAAGAAATGCAAACAAAGAAAACATTCAAGGAAAGCTTCAAGTGCTTCCCTTTACTTATAAATACAATACAGTATAAATAACAGTACAAAAGATTGTAGAAAAAAAAAAATCTGGGGAAAATGCAACATATTTGTCCTTGTGGTTATAGAGATGTGTGGGTAAGGCCTCACCACTGCTGCAGGAATAAAGATCTGATTCTAATCAAGTAATCCTTAAAATTGATTTTTTCCTGTTTTCATATATGTAGTGATCTACACTTTTGTTCCTTTATAAAATCACCTTACACCATTGTGATCATTTCTATTGTTAAGCCTTGAGCCTCTTGTGTATTTAAATGTTCATGGAAATAAAGTTGCATCACACCATGTGGGGAACAAAGGAGCATGAAGTCCGGTAGGCTGTTGATGGGTGATGATGGGAAAAGTACTGCTGTGGACAAATTCTCTCAGCTGACAAACCTAGTGGAAGTGCAACATCAAACTTTCTTTATAGCCACTAAATTTAATTCAGGGTGATGGGAGGAGGTGGTGGGGGTGGAGCTGAAGTCTATCCCAGCATGCCTTGGGTGAAAGGCAGGGAAACTCGTCATATAGGTCACCATTCGCTTGTCGTCTGCTAACAGACAAATTTCTTTTTTATCTATAATCTCAGCCCAGTTACGCTCACCATTTCATATTTTTCACTACAACCATATCACAAGACAATGTTGATTATGTTCAATTCCAACAGTTTTTTCTTTTAAATGTCCTGTCCTTGTGTGACATCAGTACATGGCAGCTATGGTATAGCAAACTATAGTTTGGGCAATGAAAAACAATGGAGAGTTTGGAGGTGAAAAGTAACTGCAGCTCTGTGAAAGGACATAAACTCTGGTCTCCTCTAATAAAGTCATACTATCCATCTACCATCCTGGACCTCCACAGGTTTACTTTCTGATCTTCTACATAAATGGTGCACTATTTCATGTATTAACAACAGATTTTGGCACCAAACATAAACCGTGAGACATTGAAACATTCATTGGACATATATCCTAGAGAATCTGTGTTATACATTTGAATAAAGTAGGGCTGTCAAGCGAATAAATAAATAATTAATAATTAATTACCTGTTTGGATTAATCAAGTATTTAATGCTTCAATTCAAATTTTGAAAAGACAGATGAATAAATCAATATAAACTTTAAAAGTAGAGGATTTGTTGGTTGCTGTTTGTGCAAACAACTTTCAAAGTTGAAACTGATATGTCTGTCGCTCTGCAATTACACCGCCAAGATGCTAGTTGGCGGTGAGGTTTCTACGCCACTGTGCTGAGATTTATTTTTACGGCTTCCTCTTGTACTACAAACAATGGTGACTGTAACCGAACAGACTGTGTTGGAGTTGAAACTAATAAATGTTGTTTGAGAGTTACTTTTACTGAGATTACTGCAATGTGAAAAAGAGGGGAAAAAAAAAAAACATCGTACAGTCAATTTGTGTGTACGTTGAACTGAAGCAGAGGTAAGTTGAAGTTACTCTGTTTGTCCAGCACCACTGAGAGACAGGATACACGTCACAGTTGTTGTGGTCTGTGTTACTGTGACGTGTATTTACATTTCCGGAGAGGTGCACATCAGGATAAGGCGTAGGTATGGCATCTATTCAATGCAGAAGCTCAAATCAATTGTTCGTAGCCCCTTCCTCTGCTCCAGAGGTGGTGGTATTGCACCTGAAGGTGTTTTTCATGGCAGCCAAAAATCAGGACAAAAGTTGAGCAAGTTAAGCTAAAAACAGTTTAGCTTACTAGAGAACACTTTCCACCAACTACCACCATGGACCACTTGTATGGAATTGACTACAAGTGACACAAAAGTTTTGCCTGCTATCACTCGTTCACATTACTCTTCAAACCATATAGATCATTCAGTGGGTGCATTGATTGGGGTTAAGATATACCATACTACCTGCTCTATGGGTCCAAAAACATGGAAACATGTTGAACATCTGGGTAATTTTCATGGCTGGAGGCATGAGGAATTTATTCAGTGTTTGCACCACTGAGCATCTTTCATAAGAATGAATGGGGCCACATCTCGTAACTTGGTAGCTAGTTCTCCTTTTATGCAGCCAGGTCATGCTGCCATTATAGGAACCTACAGGTCGCTATTTCTGCAAACCAATGTTGGAGACTGGCTTGGAGAAACAAATTCTTTCATACTTTGTCAATTTCTGCTGCATTCAAACACATTTTTTCATGTCACATTGCTGTCTAAGACACATGAAGTGATTTCATGAAAATGGGGTATTAGTCTCCAATGAGCCTAACCATAGTTTAGTGTGTGTGGGACATGCAAACTGTATTCAGAAAGAACCAAGGCAAATATCTGATCTCAGGAGCTTCCTTATGTGGGGCTCAAGTACTAACCACTGAGCACAACCACAATCCCACAGGCCACATTCTGTATGAGGCAGTAAGTAACTGAGGCACAGTTTTACTACTGGACTAGAGATGTATAGACAAGGGTCTGATGATGCATTGCAGTCAGTCTCTGTCTGAAAGAACATGGCAGATTGTGGAACAGATTGAAGTAAAGGTCTTATCTATTGCATATATTACACTGGTTTGGCCCAAGAGTCCCTCTATACATCAAGAGTTTATACTGAAAGGGCTGGATTGGTTCAGGAAGCCCATCCAATGGTTGACTGCCCTTTGGAGACCTACATGCCACTTTGTTGTTTGAATCAGAAGAGACAGTAACGACTCAGATGTTGGAGGACCTGCTCCGTGCAAAGAACAAACATCATGATGATGGTACACAGTCAGATACAGGAAGTTAATCACTGGAAGACTTGAATAAGAGTACAGGCAGTTCCCAATCAAACAGCAGGACCAGAGATGCTACAGGTCAAGCACAACTCTGGCCACCAGGATTGATAGTCACCTTTTGCCAGCTGAAAATACTGTCCACATGCGATACTCAGTCTTCAAGGTATCATGAACCACTTGTTTGCTGAGTCAACAGGATCTCCCAGTCTCCTAGAAGCCCTTGTGTTAAGAGTTGATGGCTGCTTTGTCAGAGGAGACATGACATCTTTGTCTTTGAAAGCGTTGCAGAGCACAGAGCTCAGAGATACTGTTGGGAGTGGTCTGTCAGTAGCATGGCTCTCCAAACAGAAAGGTCTGTGTCCGGCTGCTGTCTGCACTTTGGACTGAGAATGGGAAGCTGCGGGTCCAGTTCTAGGCCTTCCTGGATATACCAATACTCTTTGAGTATCAGAATTTGAGAAGTACTGTAGTAGTTGAGTATGTGTGTATATATATATATATATATATATATATATATATATATATATATATATATATATATATATATATATATATATATATATATATATATATATATATATATATATAGACAACCCACTTAAGGGGGATACTATCTCTTAATCTTGATTTGCTGTTGGCGTACTGCATCTGATTTAGACCAAAGCACCACTGTTAATGAAGTATTTGTAGAAGACCGCTTCACTCCTTCCCCATTCTCTGTGTACTAGTCCCTTCCTAAAAGAATTCCAGCACCTATAAAACATAAGGGCATTGCTTTGAAAAGAAAATTCATTGCTACAGTCCAACCAAGATCAAAAACCAGAGAATTTGCAATAAAAAGGCTTAACTAAATGTTTTGTACATTGCTGAGACTGACTTATTGGGATTAGCTTTAGAGCGATTATTCTTGAAATTTACAACCTCCTTCCTGGACTCCTTGAATTATCTGCAGACTTATGCTTTGTCCTCACATCCAGGTGTTTCTGATAATAAAACATAGATACTGACACTAGCCTTTTTTTCTAAATCACCTTACACATGTTAGATTACTCAATTGCCATGGTTTCCTTGCAACTTAAAGTCAAATTTCAACACAATTTATCTTGTTCAGTCTTCTGCACCTCTGTCTATGCTTATCTATTGGCAACATTTCTGGCTATAGCTCTCACTGAAGATCATATAAAATAATGTTTTTGTTTTAAGATCGGTTGTAGTTTTAGATTTGATTGCAAAATTACACTCATCACCCCTACAGTCTTGAGATGGCTGGTGTCTGGCACCAAGCTACATTACACATGAACTCAGATTATGGTCTCAGATCTTTACGTACCTATTGGCCTGTGACTATCCAGAAAAAATACGATGATCTCTCTAGATTAAAAACAGACATTGATTGTTGCTTTGGCATTAGGGCTACTAGACTCTTGCAGGAGTTTTTTTTTCAAAATCTCCACCAAACTTTGAACCACTTCTTTAAAGCCACACTAATAGATTTATCTGAATGTATAAGAACAGCAAACTACTTGACAATTTGCAATTAGACTATATTCTCACATTTGCATTTAGTTTGAATTCACTATATATATATATATATATATATATATATATATATATATATATATATATATATATATATATATATATATATATATATTGACAAATTTCAAGTCATCAACGTATATACATAAATGCTGTTTTTATTATTTGTGCAATAGTGATTGTGTACGCATATCTACTTCTATTTCTGTCTTTTCTTTTGGATGTTACATATTTTTGTTTTTACAGTATGAGCATACTGTAGCTTGTTTTTAATCAATTATATTTTATCTTGATTACTTGAATATTTTCTGTGAATTAAAATTTTCAACACAGGTGTGAGAAAAATCTTAAATTGAATTCTTAAATTGAACCCCAAGTTGTCAAGTATTTTGCTGTTATATTAACATTTTAGTTCCTATACAAAGTTCTTATTATCAATGTTTTAATATCCTCTTGTTTGTTTTACTTTCTGTACATTGCTTTTTATTTGATGCTGTTAGCGTTTAGCCTTTGTTATCTTTTTTTTTCATTACTGGAAGTATTTTTTTTAATTTCTAAATGGATGATGCATTTTTGTACATGCAACTTTAAATGATTTAGATTTTACGAACCCTTTCTATGGGTATAGTGTTTTATATTCTCCAGTCTTCGTGACTAATATAAAAATAACAGTAGTCCTGCTGTGGTGCCCTAAGTGCTGGGTGCTGTCATAAAGATCCTCATAGCTAAGTGAGAGACTAACACACAGTACCACTACAGTGACGTACATATCCACATGACCAAAACCATTGTTCTGTAAGTCTGCACAATCCAGGAATCTTTACGATGCATTAAATTCTGGAGTTTTTTTTCTCCTCTATTGGCCCAGCCAGTGTTATGCAGAAAGAGATGCAGTGTTGGCTGATTGTCTGGCTCACTCCAGTCCAAACGTGCTGGTTTCCTCCACAGCCGTCAATAGTTTCTCATACAGCATTGTATATGAGGGGTATGGCGGCAGGTCCAGACGATTAAAACAAGTATGAGCCCTTGGAAAGAGAGAGAGAAAAAGACAGATGTGTTAGTTTTATGTCAAATTAAATGATCATGTTGTATTGATGCAGCTGCGCAACTAGTAATTGAGACTATAACAACATAAGTGTTTATTAAGGTAACCAAGGTAATTAAGAGCGGAGTCATTTTTGTAAAGGCCAAACAACAGACCTTTGTGGTCCCTGTGGTGACCATTAGTGAGAATGCAGTATTTAAAAGGTACAGTTTGCAAGATTTAGTAGCATCTAGCAGAAATACCTTAAATTGAGCCATGTTGATCTACATGGGGATTGGGTCTCTCTTCACAGACCTAGCCATATTGCATGTTCCATGATTCTAGAGGCATCTTTTTTACATTTTTTTGCAAGTTATGTCACCATTGTCATTTTTTGATCAGTTGTTTACAATCTCTAACCTCACCACAAAAAGCTGCTAAAAATACACACTATACCTTTAAGTCTTTTCTGCATTGGCCTATTTTTCAGATGCAAAGGTAGCTATTTTCTTAAAAGACACATTCAAAAGTTACATAGCGTCTTATTACACCACCACAAATATACCAACACACGCAGGTACAAAGCATGCAAACGTTTCAAACCTCCTTTTAACTAGTACATTTATGATTGCTGATGCAGAAGTTTCTTCTGTCCACAAAGTCAAACCCTGGAACTTTTCCTGCTCTGCGGTGAAACCTGAAACTTGCTCTTTCTGCTGAGTACACTCACTTCTGAACTGCTGTTTACCAAATTACTGTCCTATTGTGAGGTCAGAGAGGAACACACCTTGCACAAATTTAGGTCTACTTACACTGCAGGGGAGGGAAAATACTAAAATAGCTGCTGTGCTAAGCTGGAGATTTTTAGTAAAGTGAGGATGTCAATGCATTTTTATGAAGCATCATGAAATAGATGTATATATAGTGCCCTCAGCATTTAAGTATGATGGTTAATAACAGAAAAAGCATTAATGCTCCAGTCTGTGCCTTATTTAATTATTGAAGCAAACCAAAAGAAAAAAAAATGTTCTTTTCCATAGAAACAGCTCAGTTGTCAGGGTTACCTGGGAAGTGAGGTAACTTTGCCCCATTTCTCGATGCAGAACCGTCGAAGGCCGTTGGATCCTCGCAGGGCGGCGAAGCCTTCATAGGGCACGCTAGACGTCCCGGTGACAAACTGCAGCAGGCGGAGACGTTGCTCGTTGTTGAAGCGCTCCACAGCGGCCCAGAACCATCGCATCACTATGTGGCCATCATGGTAACCTGCAGAGGTGTCAAAAGGTTTCATTACTTAAGTAGAAGTATAGCTATTAGGGTTTAAAATACTTCTGTAGAAGTTAAAGTATCACCTCAAGCTTTTTACTCAAGTAAAAGTGTAAAAGTACTGATTTCAAAACTTCTAAAAGTACAAAAGTAAAAGTAATGAAAAAAATCAGTTGCCTCTAAAGTCAAAGTCTATGAACTGTAATCACATTTTGGCAGAGATATTGCAGCTTATGTGCTGTCCTTTTAAAAGTATTCAAACAGGTGATAGTAATAGTAAGTGAGTGTGTGAGACAAAATCTATGAAATCACTTAAGAAGGAGACAAAATTTTTAGGTAAAAACAACCAACTCGCAATGTATGAACTGCTATCAGTAAATGGCAAGAGATAAAATGTGTTTTATGCATTGTACTGTCCTTTAAAAGGTATTGTAACAGTGAAAGAGCTGGATTAGTAATAATTTAGGACAGAGCAGGTCAAACGATTAACTTTTTGGCAGAAAATTGCTTTTTGGTTTGTTGTCATGAAAACAAGCCAGATATAGGAAATAGCAGTAACAAGGAGATTTTGTGATGTAATGTAAACAGTAGAAACTACAGATGACTTTGTGAAAATGAGCAGAATTAAAATGTCAGCTGAAAATAATTACTCCAGTAATGTATAGACATTCAAAATTTCTACTTAAGTAAAGTAACAGTATTAGTATTAAATTTTACGTACTTGTACTTTGTACTTGTTATTGGACACCTCTGGTGCGAGGCAGGGAGATGACATTTAACATAAGAAATGACCAGATAACACATACTGTGCTGTATTTATTAGAGTTGGCTCTTCTCACACAAGAACCACCCCAAAAGACCAGTTTGGAACACAAAAAAAGTGATTTGTATAAAAGGCATGTGACAAAAAAGTCACTTTCATTCAGAAATGTTTAGATCACGCCCTACAGACAGAGTTTGTACCCTCAGGTCAGAGGTTAAGATGCGTCTCATCAGGAAGACAGATATAAGATATAGACTTTCATTTGTTCCTGCAGCTATCACTATGTTAATTAGTGCGACCGAGTATGGACAGCTATTTTGTAGTTGCTGGCCTATAAAGACCGTTGCTTTCCCACCTCTGTTTGAGCTAAACCTCATCTTAATCTTCTTTTAAAGTTACTCTGCCCAATATATGCTGTTGGTCTTAATTGTTGTTGATTGTTGTATGTTTTATATGTTTTACGCTTATGTGTGGCTGCAAATCAATTTCCTAATAGGGACAATAAAGTTAAGTTTGAACTTTGACAAAGAGACAGATAGACAGAGACAGACAGAGACAGACAGAGACAGCCAGACAGCCAGACCTCCTCTGTATTCTGTGTTGCTCCTCCAGTCACCGAGGTCGATCTCTACTGTTCCAGCGATAACCAGCTCCAACTCCCGGGCATCAAACACTGACACCAGCCTGGAGTCGACCACCTGGGACAGAAAAAATACAAACAAAAAAATCAGCAAAATGCTTCAGGCATTGCAAACCCTTAACAATTATAGTGGTCAAGTGTTTAACTGTAGTTTACTCAGTTCTTATTTTACCTCATAGAAGCCTCTGACCAGCGCCTCTGTCTGCTGCACCACTCCTCTCTCCACCCTCCACTTGGCCATCCGCTCTATATAATCCTTCTTGTTCTTCTCAGTCACCTGAAGATTAGAGCCGCCTGACTTCAGCTCCCGCTCTGTTACCTACAGGAGCAACAAGTAGTTCAGTTAACAGTCTGAGTAATCAAAGAAGTGGGCACTCATCACAGAGAATATATATACAGATGACAATATTGAAGAAAAACAAAAAAGGGCCGCATGTACACCAGCTCATATCAGTGACAAACACCGACCTGGCCAAACACCTCCTCGTTAACGGTGAAGGTAAGGTCCAGGATGTCCGTGATGTCGTTGTCTTTCATCCACTGCAGAGACTGGTGGAACTCCTCATCGAGATACTCGAGGTCAGACAGGTCTGTTGGCCTGAAGGACACAAAGAACTCGGCTTAATGAAGAAGAGACAAGTAGTGTAATGTTGCCACTTCTTTCCCTGTCTTTCACTTTTATTAATACTTAGACCTCTAGGGAGATGCCTGGGAGAAGATGCTCGACTTTGAGTTCTCCAACTTTCCATCCAGCTCTACTATCAGAGCTGAGTTTCCATTTGTCCAATATTTGAATGTATTATCAAAGGTTTATGTTCTGACCTTCAACTGGATCCATTTCAATGTTGTTTCAGAGAAATCTAAGCAACATCAGGCACCTTACAGGAATTTATAAATTCAGCTCCTGTGTGTACATTTCAGCTATGTGCAATTTAAAATCATCATTTTATGTAATACAGATAACTAAAATCATCTGTGCATACAGGTGTTATTGTTAAATCCTTGTTTACTTGTGATACCAAGGTATGTGTGTGTTTGTGAGTTTTTTATAATTGATCTGTATTTAGCATTTGTACTTGTGTGTGTTTTTTATTTATTGTATTGGATTTTAATACTCTTTGGCTGATTCAGAGGGCCCTTCAATTACTGTGTTTAGATTGCTGGTCTATGCACACATGACATAAAGAAACCTTGAACCTTGAGCCTATGTGTGCATCCCTTTCTGCACAAGAACATGTATGTGTCTAGAGAAAAACAAACAATACACACAAATACATTTGTACAAATACAGTTGTTTGCATGCATTTTATTCTATTGTGTTAAACCTCTGAAGTCAAGCTGAAGAGATACATGACACATGCTGAATGCTTCAGGTGTGTGTGTATGTGTGTATCTACTAACAGTCTGAGCAGGGCCTTGTAGAAGGGTCGGGTGAAGAAAGCATCTAGCAGATACTGATGAATCAATGCCAGGCCCAGGATACGACCGCTGAAACGGAACCTGGACACACAGGACACATTTGCAACATAGAATCTGTTAAATAAAACAAATGTACTGATACTAAATACATGGTGAAATACAAAAGTGGAGAGAGAAAGAGAGACAGAGAGGGGGGTATTATGTGCAACAAAGGTCTCTGGCTGGAATCAAACCGGGGACACTGAGGTCACATGGTTTGCACTTACCATTCCAGATGGTTCTCAACAAATGCTGACATGGGGCTGATCTGAACGGTGTAGGTGTCGTTGGCTGAGTATTCAAACAGGCCGTAATACGGATTAAACAACTCCTGAGACAAGAGGAAGAAGAACTCTCTGGATGGGCCGCTGTAATCCAACCTGAAGAGACGAGAAACACAGAAGGAGGAAACACTTTTACACATCTGGTTCATGGTACATTTGGACACTAATATAGCTTTCTTGTGACCTACTAACAAAACTAGATCGTTCCAGTTAATCACCTCCAACAAAGAGGACAGTTTGATTAATTGACAAAGTATATTTTAAAGACGTTTAACTCTATAGATCAGTTTTCAAATGGTTTTACACCCAAACAAGAATATATTGGAGATATAGTGCATCATTTAAAGGAGGAGCAAACAAGCTCTAACTAGTGATACACCAAATCACAGTTGATCTCTTCGGTTCAACCTCCAGTTATATCATGTAGCTATCATAGTGAAATTGCTGTTGCTTATCAATAATTCCCCAACCAATGCAGTATCACAGTAAAAAAAAGAGACATGCATGTTGTGTTTTACTCTGAAGTGAGGTGATTGTTTAAATGAATAAGTCATGTGTTCACTCACACATATCAATTTGCATGTTCCTGCATTTCAAAAAGCACAGTGACAGTCTGGCTAGAAAGAGAAACGGAAGATCTTGTAAAGCTAGGGCTGATTGATTTCAAGGAAAAAATTTAACTGTGATTTTTCTGGCAGATATTGAAATTTTGATTTCATTCATGATTTTCTTCAAATAAAGTTTCAGTCCACATGTCTAAGCATCACAGAAACTTACATCATAATATTATCTTCAATTGTCATAACTCTAATAGAAGAATGGAAGCTAAAGTCAAGAATTGATTTTAAATGTAGCCGTATTTATTAACAAGAAACATGCTCTGCATAGGCTACATCAGGTGCTTGAGCAATGGCAGTTATTACAACTGAAGAACTAAAAGACCATCTATGTCTTAACTTAGAACAAAAAGTCTTTTGACTTAAAGTAGTGCAAGGTCAGAAGGGTGGCATGCATGTGTAAAAAAGTTGATAAAAACAAAACCTGGATTAGGAAAAGAGCAAAAAAAAATGCAGCTCTCATGGCCTCAGGATCATTTGCCTGAAATCTTTCAATCTAAAACGATAGATCATTCAGGCCTGTTTCGGTCGTATGTACAATATAGGAGCACTTTGGTTTCCCTTTAACATATAATGAAGATGGAAGAAGGGTGGTGGACCTCACTATTACCAAATATACTGGGATATTTATTGCTGCAAAGATGAGTGGAAAACAGGTTTAAAATATGGTGAACAATGTTCGAGCCACTGTGAATGTGTAGACAATGTCAGTCAGTCATTTTCTATACCTGCTTATTCCTCATTAGGGTCGCAGGGGTCTGCAGGAGCCTATCCCAGCGCGTTACGGCGAGAGGCAGGGATACACCCCAGATGGTCGCCAGCCAATCGTGGGGCACACACACCATTCACTCACACACTCACACCTACGGGCAATTTAGAGTCTCCAATTAACCTCAGCATGTTTTTGGACTGTGGGAGGAAGCCGGGGGACCCGGTGAAAACCCACGCAGACACGGGGAGAACATGCAAACTCCACACAGAAAGGTCCCAGACCCAGGACGCAAGGCGGTCTTGAACCTGCGACCTTCTTGCTGTGAGGCAACAGCGCTAACCCCTGCGCCACCATGTCGGTGTAGACAATGTGTCAATAAAAATACACTGATAAGTACAACTGAGAGAGTAGCATGAACAGTGCATGTTGGCACTGTTCCTGTCCTCAAAATCTGGTAAGATTAACGCATTAAAACACTGCAACACTGTATGTGTGTGTGTGTGTGTGTGTTTGTGTGTGTGTCTCACCCTTCCTCTCCCAGGAAGGTGACATAGAGTTTGTTCCTCTGTAGCTCTTTGCGGGAGTACGCCATCACCTGGTTAAAGGTTCCTTCCAGCAGGTGTTCTCTCCTGATCAGCAACCTGCAACAACCAGGAGCTTATTTATCACGCTGGAACTCAAATTTCACCCCCAACATCCTTCAAAAAAAGATTACAACTTTTTTTTCTAGTTTGAATAATTTAACAGTTCAGTTTCTGTGCATTTTTTTGCAGACAGTCTTACTTGATCTTTCCGGGTCCTTGTCCATAGCCTTTCGCTTCTAACTTCCTGTAGAAGTTTCTTAGTTTGGCCTCAAAGTCTCTGCGGTAAGGAGCTGGAGCCCTGGCTCTCTGCAAGCCTGCATACACACACACACAGCAGAAGAATCACATATAACACAGCAAAAGTTTAATATGTTAAATAGTGATTTAAAAGCAGTCATTTTGAGAGTTTCACAGCTCATGAAACTTAAAGAGGCTGAGAAGCAGCGACGCCTGAGGAAGAGAGGCTGCAGGTTAATAAAGGAGAAAATAGTGGGATGATATCAATACATCTTTGATATTAGACAACAGGAAATGATGTCTGAAATAGGGTCATGGCTCCACTTTAGCTGTCGTTCATATTGTTTACTATTAAATACACGAAAAAGACATAATGAAATAAATAATCACAAGGCTATATAGAGACAGAAAAATGTTTATAATAAAACATTAATGATGTGTTTTAATACAACCGTAAAATAATCCAGTAAATGTTTTAATTGTTTTAATTACTTAGTTAACTTAATTATTAAGTTTTTATCTAATTTTTTTATCATGTCTAATCATTTGCAGTTTATCTCTCACCAGTAGTAGACAATAATGATGAAAGATCACAATTTAAGTCACACAGCTATGTGTGACAGAGCCTGGTGTCAGTGTGTGTGTGAACTACAAGTTATATATATAAATATATATATATATATATATATATATATATATATATATATATATATATATATATATATATATATACAGAAAGAGGCTGAAGATCATTGTAGTGCTGCTTTATGTTTCATGTTATAGTCATGGGTGATTGACAAGGCGTAGGCCCTACCAGGAGAGTTCTGAGGCGAGGAGGCGGGGGAACAGCGAGGAGAGAAGCTGAAGCCCGGGTGGATGGGGTGAGGCGGAACATACGACATGATTTCTTCCTCAAATAAACTGCAGACAAAAAAAGATAAGAGAAATTGTTGGAGCTAGATGCTGTAGTCCAAACATGTGATTTCATCAGATTGTAACATTACTAGAAATTAAATTAGATGTGCTTTGATAGTGGAATTAAGGTTGTTTACCTCAACAGGATCACCAGGTCTGCATCACATGACAGCTTCTCCACACCCTGGGTACCTTCTGTCCGGATGTAGTGGATCTTCTCTCTGAAAAGTGAACAAGGTTGACAAATGATGGACAGAAAGAACTTTGGAATGAACTTTCACTGTTTCTGATCTGTTCACCACAGATCCACATCTTTCATCAGACCTGTAGGAAGGAGAGGCGTACCTCAGTGCATGGTTTCTGCTCAGGCTGGGCTGTCGCTCCTGCAACATGTCAAATATGTTCGGCTGCCGGAGGAACGCTACGATCTTGTCATTGTAGGCTAGAGAGAGATGAAGAGAGAGAATGTATAAATATAGAAGATGTCAATCAAATCTTCAGCCTTGATATATACAGTTTGTATGGAGGGTCATAGTGGTGCAGAATGAAGAGTTCATTTGCAAAAGCATTTTTAGTTGTTTTTTTAAACTGTTTTTTTTTTGCTTTCCAGGTAAAATCACTCAAAATACAGTTTTCAAATCAACAAAATACAGGTTGAACTTGATGGTTTTTTTTTTGTTTTTGCAAAAACAGAACCCTCCATTTCATGTTTCCGGGTCCAACAGCCATATAATACTACATAAAAATATGTGCAATACTAAACATTCTTCAACATAAAGTTAGTAAATTTACGCATTTAAAAGATCATACCCGACTATAAAGCCCTGCATGAATAATTTAACCTGCACTCACTGAAGACCACAGCAGAGCTGCCACACTGATGACTGGACAAAAACTGACTTATTGAGCCAAAAGTGTAAAACTGTTTTCAGGAACTACACAGTATTCAGCTTTTCATAGTTTTGGGTGTTTCACATTATTCAGTTTAACTCAGTCCTCCATGTGCCTCAGTGTGTGAGTATTTCAGTCTCGAACACAGCCACCTAACCTGGCAGCTGATTTATTGATGATTTATCACGCTCTGTTTTAGAACAGCTGGTGTTTAACGTTCTCTGCTGTAAAATGTGAACTTTAATTTACAACAGACAATAACATTTTTGTGACAAAATGCATTAGGGGTTGAGAATGTGCTACCTTTCATTAATGACTCATGGTAACACAATAACTGTCAGATCATTGCTTGTTAAAGGATGGTTTATCAGTCTATTAGCAAATAATTCTTTAAATATTCATTAATTCTGGGATGTTTTATGATGTCACCTACATGGAGCATGATGCTGGCTCCGTATGGCAGCGACCAGGCTGTTTCCAGGTCTGGCCATCAGAGAAGCGCCACGACTCCGCGACACGTCAGAGGCCTGAGGAGAAAACAGACAGGATGACAGCTGCTGTTTAAAGAAACTCACAGTGTGAACCAACACTTTCTAATGATTTGATGAATGAATGATGATCAGTTTCATTCACCTTCTACTCAGATTCTAGAGTTGTTTTCACTTTTGATGAATATGAACTGTTTAAATAAAACATCCTCCTGAAGGTCTAATACTTTGAAAGTATCATGAGGAGGACACAGTATCTGGTCACCTGATTAGACATTAGATATCTGATATGCACATTATCTAAATTTACAGAAAACACCACATCATCAGCATATAGACAGCATCTTCAAATACATTAATTGTATTGTATTTACAACATAGGGCAGGAAACTGCAGTCATGTTGAGTTGTCTTGTAGGATTTTAATCTATAACTGGAATGTAGCTCAGCATGTAGAACTGACAGAACAGACGTGTGTGTGAGTACCTCCCCGGCGCTGTAGCTGCGGAGTCTTTGCAGGTGCTGTCTGTGGGCGAGATGGCCGGGCAGCCGGCCGTTCTGCAGAGGGATGCGAGGGTCGATGAAGGTCGTGGCTCGACTGTTGTGGTCCACGAAGAAAGACTGCGAGGCAGAAACAATTGATGCTAACAGTACAGCGTGTAAATAGCCTCTGATTCATTCAAAATAAAAATCATAACAGAATTTTATACTTCGAATATAATATAATATAATATAATATAATATAATATATATATATATATATATATATAATACTGTAAACGCAAAAAAAATTCATTTTTTTTTTTTAAATAGGCTCAAGATCCACCTATTTAATTTGGCTATACCTCATATTCTTAATATACTTTTTACATCTTTACTTTTTATCTTATCGTATCTTATTCTATTTTACTTTTACTTATTGTTTATTCATACTCTTACATTTTAACTGTCTTTTATCCTAATTGCTGTTTTATTATATTCTTTATTCCATACTTTTATTTTGGTTTTGTATCAAACATTCCTATATGTTCATTTTAGCTTCATTTTAGCTTATAAAATTCATAAATGATTTTTATACTTTTTGTTTTATTATTTTTTGTGCATGAAAAGTGCTTTATATACTGTATGAAGATTGATTGATTGATTGTGCTTTGGTGTGTGTGTGTGCATTCTAATATACAGCTTCAACTGACCATGATGGAGTTGTGACCGAACCTGTCTGGTGTTCATGCTGCTTAAAATTCAACCAGCTGAATATATATGTCAGTCCAGTGTTTGTCCTTCATTCATTTTGCTTTGCTAGTGGTTCCATGTATGACGCACTGCTGACTATTCTGCATCATCATCAGGGTCATTCTGCATGTGGGAGATGTCCTACCTTTCCCTGGGGGTCGGTCTTGATCTCCCAGCCCCGAGGCAGCTCCAGCTGAGTGTCCGTGAACCTGTTGAGGAAGACCACCAGGTCCCGGTTGTGCTGGTAGCGCTCAAAATTTCTGGCGTCTCGGCGCACCTTCAGTATCATGTGCTTCACACAACTGCTGCTGGTGAACATACGGTAGGCCGCCTGCAGAGACACAACAGTTGCATGGTTACTGTTATATATCCATACAGGTGTGTGTGTGTGTGTGTGTGTGTTTGTAATTATTATTTTTTAATGATCCCTATTGCAGAATTATCAGGACAATTTGTCTGGACAGAAAATCAGAGGACAACAGAGAGCTTTTGATCATTAATACAGTTGGCTACACTGAATGAGCACTTTCAGTGATTTTCAAAGGTCTGGAAGTGTTTCAGTTTATTTTTTTCATGCCAAGCAGCCATTACATTCTCTTGAGAACAGTTGGCAGTAATATTGTGCATGTCCAATTGAAAGATAAATGAAAAAACACAATATGTCAACAATTTTTAAAACTTTGGAACACGGCAATCATCTGGAAACAGAAATCATGAATTATTCTGTTAGCCTGTTTTATCTCTTCAGGCTTTTGTCAGGTGTGTGTGCGTCTGTGTGTGCATACTCACATAGTTGCTGTGCAACACAGTAAAGAATTCTGGGTGTGTTATAAACTTGACAGCAGGTGATTGGAGGAGATGGCTGATCTTTTGGTGATTGACAGGGGAGGCGGGGCCTGGAGACACACAACACTTAAATTACTTTGTATAATTCTGGGCATTTTAAGATATTTAGGAAGCTTTAGACAAACATAAATATACTTTTTATAGTGAGTGAATACACCACCATTTCTGTCTTCAAAAAGTAAAAACAGATCATTAGAAACACAGATGAGCAGGAACACAATCCAACAGGAATAATCTTGTAACAAAGCAGATATGAGGAGGAGTACCTGTCGGAGGAGAATCGGTGTCTGTCTCTGTGCTGCTGCTCCGTTCTAACCTCGGACCTCCTCCCTCCTCCTCTGTGGCCATGGTTCTCTGGATGCTCTGGTACCTGCGCACATAACAAGTCATCCTCTCCGTGTGAAGGGGGAAATGTGTTGGCTTGTGAAGTATTAAAAGGCATCATTGTCATGCATCAAACTTATGTGTTTCATTTTTAGTTGCTTGTGTAATGAGGTAATGTTAAATATATTTCAGGTTTTCATGAGCTAATCTTTGCAGTGAACTGGACGTCTTTGCATGAAATGTGTGTTACACTAACATAAGGCTATTGGTTAAGTTCCTTTACCAGCCAGCAGATGTCAGTCTATATCAGCATTTTAATTACATTGTTAAAGGGAAAATAATAGTACTTTAAATGGCTTAAAACTTAAAAATATATCTCCAGTCTCTATTTTTTCAAATTGTGATACTATTTATTTTTATAATATTGACATTTTGCATTAAAATGAATACATTAACATATACAGTATACAATTCATTTAAATTTTATATATACACACACACCCACATGTGTGTGCATATATATATTACAAATCAGTACTTTGCGTATGATGATTTTTGATGCACAATTGAAGGAACTAATTAGAACAAATGTGATTACACTGTGATCACATTTGACAAAGATTGATTGATTGATTGATTGACTGATTGATTATAATACTTAAAGTTCTCATCTGAGGAAGAAATAAACATTTCAGAACAGCGACTGAGTGAACTTTTTGTTGGGATTGTTGTGATTAAAATCTAGAAAGGCCAGTTACTTTCATTAATTTTTCCATTTATAGTCAAGTGGGAAAAAATAAAGACTGTTTCACTTCTCCACTGATATGAACAAAGAGATGCCAGAGACAGGCTGTGTGAGGAGGAAGTGGTCAGAAAGCCCACAAGGGGTCGCCAGATGATAGGACAGGATAGGATGCAGGGAAAAAAAAAACATTGGGATTTTTTTTCAAGCTTTCTTCTATTTTCTTCACATTATTTAGTATTTTATCTCCAAAAGCCTCTAAATGTTATTCAGGTACAGTAATATAGTAATAGTAATACTACAGTAGTAATAATTTTGATTGAAGGCCAAAGATGGAAGGAATAAGCTTCTCAGATGTGCTATTTGTTGCTTTTCTTTGTGAAACATTAAGATAAACTGAATATCTTTGTTCTTTTTATTGTCGGGATACACTTGTGCATCCTAAACCTAAAGAAAGAACGACCTAAGAATTTATTCTCTCTCTCTCTCTCTCTCAGTCCCAGTCTCACCTCCTGTTGAGCTGCTCCATCTGCTGGGTGGATCCTGAACGGGGGATGCCGTGGTTACACTTGTCGCTGTGAGTCGGCCTCTGCCAGGTCGTGGTGCGGTTGACGTGGTCCACGTAGAAAACTCTGCCGTGGCTGTCCACACGAGCTTCCCAGTCTGCGGCAGCAGAGAGGTGGAGGGAGAATCAGCTATAGTACACGTTTCAGTTTGCTGGGGTTTAAACAAAACATCCTCCTGAAGGTCTTTCTCCCTAAAAACAAAAGAAGCTCAACACACATTCATCAGTTTCAAGATGTAAAGCTCCATTTCAAACACATGGATAATGAAACACTGTTTTCTATCAACAAAAACCCTCAAGTTACCACATGTGATGGCCACAGCTGTGGCCACACAGCCATAAAAATGTCGGTAACCTTCTGCACTCACACATGTTTCTATAGGTTATATTTTTCTTATACATATTATACATTAAATTATTAGTCTAAATTGGTTTTAATATTTAGTTACAATAAACCACACTTTCTGTTTCAGATAACATACTTTATTATATGACATTTATTATTGGTTTTCTATTTGAAGTGCGCACATTTAGTTAACCTTTGTACAGTCTTTACTTAAAACAGTTTCTAATCTGTTTTCTTTCTTTGTTTTAATGGTGCTGCTGCTACATGGAGCTGGGAATGCCGGGCAAAAGGATCCACCCCACAAGCTCAGCCATCTTGTACCAGAGGATCCTGATTGCACATCATGGGGGAAAATTTAGTGCTTTATTGTTTAATCCTTTTGAGATAATTAGCAATTTTACTTGGGTTTGTTAAGTATGGAGTATGTATATTTCAAATATTTATTATTTATTTCAAGGAGTTAATTTTCTTGATTTGTTTTTTGACAATACTACCTGTTGTTCTCATTGCCGGCTGACTCGGTCCCTCACACCACATTTGGTTTATTATAAGCCACTAATCCAGCTCCTGACTTACGTACAGACACTATTCTGTGGTTCAGTAAGATTATTTATCTCAGTAATGTTTAATAGACTTTACTGTGTTACTCAAACAGAAAATAAATCCTCAATTTCATAAATCTCTAATCTTTCCTACAGGACAAATGGAGGTGGAGTAGTGGGGTGTTTTCTCACTACTTTGATCCCGTGCATCATATACATCCAAAACCAAACTAATCCTTTCATGTATGAGGCTGCCTGCCTCAAAGATCAACAGGACTTGCAGGTCTTTTCTGACAAGTTGATTGTTGGATCTGAGCTTAAATGACATGAGAATATACGTTTTTTTTCCTTCATGTGAATAAATAAGTAAATGTTAAACAGTGTGCAAAAATGTTGTTAGATTCAAAATTGACTTTGTGTGTCTTCCCGTGTGAAACCATTTTCAGTGGATGCATCCATAGGCCTTGGGTGTATCTACACAGGAATGCTAAATGAAGGTTTCCCAGCAACAAAACAACGGGCGGCTGTTATTTTGATAAGACAAGTGTGAAGGGAGTATTCTGCGGAGCAATAACGCTTATCTGTTTTCTATGTTCTTCCTCTTTGCTGTCTGACTCTTAGATAGTGAATGAGCCAAAGATGTTTGAGAAATAAACCTGCTTTTTCTAATTCTAATTTTTCTAACTTAAAGTATCTTAACTGCAGATATATGAGATACACAATCATTTTAAAATCAATTCCAAATGTGTCAAAACAATTTATCTTGAACGGGGTGAAAATTAATTAGGCTACAAATAATAAAACAATCTCCATACCAAGCAATTTTTACCTGTAATCAACACTTACAACATCGAGCTAGAAACACGTACATATTATCACCTTACAAATATGTTGTGGCTAATATATATTATCGCTACATATACATGGTGAATTGATCCAGTGTGATCACGAATATATTGATTATAGCAGCCCCAGCAGCAAAATGTAAAAATATTTACAACCGAACAAGAATATTAATATTAATTCAGGTGTTGGAGGGAATTTAAAAAAGTAGTGTGAAGTAGTTTATAGTCTTTTGATATATGTACCTTCGACTGATGTCATGAGTCAGTTGCTGGTGAAAACTACAAGTTGTGGATGTGTAGCGTTCTGCACAGAAAAAGAAGTGATGCCTCTGTAGCTCCTCATCTCTGATAGAGGTGGGCAGCTCCAGGCTACGTTACATAACAGGCTGCATTGTGGGTAATGTAGGCTCCAGGTTCTGATCAGAATGAAGACTATATGGGATAACAATGATGATATCTGGTTCTGCTGCATTGATTCTGATCTGTCAGTGTGACAATGTGATGTTTAAGCAAATAGACTATAACCCTTCAAATATGTTCTATAATCTTTATACATTTAGATCTGTATCCAACAATGTTATCCAGACACCTATAACCGTAAAAACTGACTCCAGACTTCTAATAAAAAGAGATTAAAACTGCTATATAAATATAATACTAATACTGTACCCTTCATAACAGTGTGAAAATTAGGACATTATTATTACTTATTGGATGATTTGTGAAGGGTCCATAGGCTTTGATTCAAAATTTGGATTCTTCTTTATATCTATAGAGCACAGAAACAGAAGCAGGTTTAAAGAATCTCATTGGAAACCTGCTGGTGTTGTTGCTCATGTACCACAATTATGATTCGACTTGGCTCATAACTGGCTGCAGCATGAATGTATGAGAGAAGGATTCAGCTCTGAATAAATGCAGGAGGAGGAGGTGGAGGAGGATGAAGAAGACTGCCCCCTCAGGATAGAAAAACCCTCTGTTGACCGTCACGACTTCTCTGCCCACGCACGCAGTCGCATACACACACACAAAGTTTGAAACATCCCATATTCTACATCTTGCTGGGTTTTATTTGAACTTGTGAAATCCCTAACAAGATATAGTTGTGTTTTTTACAATCAATATAGTTTTACGTGTCCTCTCTGGAACTTTAGAAAGATCAGGTTGTGTCTGTCTCATTAATATTAATGAGCCTCTCTTCTGATTGGCTGATATAAAGTCCTGAGAGCAGGTTTTAAGGCAGTTTCTCAAATAGGGCTGTGTGAATTGAACACCGAGAGCTCCTTATAATCCAAAAGAGGTTTAAATCCACCTTTCTATCACATGATACCTTTAGGAACTCCCAGCTGGATGAACATTTAATAGTTTGGACCTTCTGGCAGCTGAGGTGAACTGATCAACTGTCCAAACGTGCAAACCAACCCAACCAAGCAGCACAGATCATTGTAAAGTTGAACATGTAAACATGAAGTTTGCAAGGAGGGAGGATGAGCTGATGACTGCAAACACAGAGGCAGTGGAATATGTTTGAAAAGCAAACATACAGGGCGGCATGCGCTGGGAGTGAAACATGCACACAGACTGCCACACTCACAGTAAAACCAAGGTGTGACTCCAGAGTAAGACTGGGAGGAGCTGGTGCTTACTTGGAGGTAAGGCTTGGTCAGTGGCTGCAGGAAAATGGTTTAGGTCATGGCTGGGTCGGAGAACTGGAAGATGGCCGACAGGAGGGGAGGAGCCTACAGGACATCAGAGAGACAGTACGGGGTAAGTAGGCACAAGGCTGGGGACACGCTACACCACTGCAGGCAGTAGTGTGTGCTCTTTATGGCGTGAGGAGGACAGTCGAGGTGTGGAGGAAGGGGTGGTGTATGTAGCACAGATGTCTGCATCAGTCCTACAGTGACTGATTTTAATTGGAGAAACAAGCAGCGAGTCCTGATCAAAGCAGTAAAGCTGCGAGCTGTAAATCAAAACACTGAGCTGAAAGATGCCAAAACGGCTTTGAAGCTCTGGCGGGTTTCCTGCTGTCCCACAGAGGACAAGAAGCAACAGAAAATATAAAATAAGACATGCAGAAAGTTAAAGTAAAACAGATTCTTCATATGTAAGGGCTAAGTAAGTGAATTATCAATAAAAAATACAGTGGCAGTAGATATTAGTGTAAATGAAGAGGAAAAATTATTGTAAACTGTAGTGAATATTGTAGGAACAATATGTAATTTCCTACACTAATAAATTGGTAAATTGTGTACTCATTTAATCTAATCACAGAATGACCCTAATGGATGGTTCTCTGCATGTCAAAATTTCCTTTATTCATGCATCGGTATTTTCATTGTCATGAATTTTAGTTTTCATCCAGTGTTAAGTTAATACTTTACTTTTAAAGTACAATACTTTTAAAAAATATATATATTTAGTCTTTTTTTTTTTAAACAAATTTTAATGGGATGAAGGATTATAGTTGTTGGAAGTCTGGATCCTAAAGGTTGAATATGTAGAATTTTTTTAAAAGCTATTTCTTTTTTTAAATAATAATATGTCCACGGTGTGTTTAGAGAAACCCTAGTGAACGGTGAATTATGAATCACAGAAGCAGAGTGACCGGAGAAGAGCAAAACCATTGATTAATATTGGTGAAGCATATGTTAGATGGACTTCTTTAAAGAATTTACATGGCACCAAAAAGTATGAAGAAATGGCAATTTTTTTTTTGATCTGTAAGTTAAGGTAACTCGTTTTTTGATTTTCTGGATCTTAAAAGTATTACAGACACAACATGAGCTAATATTTGCTGAAACTTGTGTACGTGTATTGTGAAATTACTTTATTCAGCACTTTTACTGATTTTAATTGAAGATGTCTGCTTGTTTTGGAGAGAGAGACTTCTGAGTATATTTTGGCTCCTGATAAAACCTCCTGAACGATAAAAAGCTATATATTATGCAAATAAAAGCAGGTTTGGGATTTAGTTCCTTTAACAGCTCTGGTTATTGTGAGTCTTAAATCTCAAAGGTAAAATAGGACTCTAAATGCTGCGCTCGCACTTTGGAATTAATCTCTGACAGTGTTTTACATCTGCTATTAAAATGTAATTTGCAAAGTGAAACTGGAAGTATACACACAACACAATCAGCTGGAGTCTCCCTGGTGGAACGTAATCCCCACAATGCTGTCACATTAATGAAACGGTACAAACATTGTCACCATCAAAGCAGCTGATAAATGTCGTTAACATGACATGAATCATTGCTGAAGGCGGAAACGTCGCTGTGATCACAGCAGGAAGAAAAGTCACACTGCACAGGCATCAGTGTCGTCAGAGACGTCAGCGCAGCCTCCGCTCGTCTGAAATAACCTTTTAAAAATGAGCAACACCGATCACAATGTGCCTCAATCAACTGAGATGCAGCTCAGCCTCAAAATGCTGCTTTCTCACTTGACTTGTTTACTGACCGCATGCTCAGTAAACGCCCACAAGGCAACACAAACTCCAACAGTTTAATCCTAAAATAACCCTCGCTGCACTTACCGCAGCATTACTCACTTCCTTGTTTACTCCACTGCTTGTTGGACTTCTACCATGTTTACATCCTGCTCGAGGAGCTGGAAGGACAAACATTACTCCTCCAAACAAACACAACAACAGTCCCAGCAGCTATTTTACACGACATGAGTTATTTGATGATTAATTTTGAGATTTAGGCATTTATTTACACCATAATGTCTTTTTTTACTCTTACGAAAAATAAATTTGCATGAATGTGTTTGTTTCTTCATTTTTTTTGTTCATGTTGCATCTGTACATTTCTCCTAAATTGAGCAGGCTATGTCTAACGCAGCACACAGCACCACCAGCGTTGTTTGTACCATGTCACATGAGCAGTGTTTCCCACACATAGACAACGCAGCGCCACAGAATGAAAACTGAGTGCTACAAATTGATTCCACCTATATTTTTCAATGGAATTCTGTCAATCAATGAACCAGATCTCCTTCCTGAACCATTATTTTAAAAGGATCGTGCTTTTGAAAAGCTCAACCATGGCCTTATTGGTTACAGCAAAGCTGACATCTTTTGCATTTAAAACAAGGTGTTACAATGGTGAGCATAGCTGTGAAGAACCTGCCTTATTGCATAAGTGCATTGTCCCACCCATGTCCCACCAGTGTTCATGTGAAAGATAACATTAGCTTAGCTTAACATTTGCTATGCATAAGAATTTCCCACGAGCCTGAATACAATGCATGAACAGTTACTCACAGGATCCTAACTGATACTGTCCTGAAAAGTTTTGTGCAAGTCATTCATCCAATTATAGATGTGTCCTTATTTATGATATTGTAAGCTACATAAAGTGTATTCAGCATCTTTATTTTAACTAAACTGTATGAAATACAGTATATTTCAGAAATTTACATACATTTTCCTGAATGGAAAATTCTGCAGCAAATGCATTTTTGTTCTGAAAATGTATGCAAATGAGAGCATATTTACTTAGATAATCTCTCATTTGCATATCTAAACATTGAAATCAACCGGGGAAGTTCCGTGGTAAGATCTATTAGTTAAAATGTTTTTCTATTCACCTATAGTGTCTTACACTAAAGAGTTTCCAATGTTATCCATTATATCAGAGTATTAACACCAAAGATTGGACCATATATGATTGGCAATAAAATACCCAGAAGGTCCTCAATGTGTGAACATCCTGAGAGTGAGCCTGACATTCTCAATAAATGAATTCAAAACAACAAAAAAATAATGAAAAAGTGGTGTGTGTGCTGGTGTGTGTGCTGGTGTGTTGATGAGAACAGCAGGGTAAAGAGAAGGAAAACTGTTTAAACAAACAGACCTGGCAGAGAGTCTGGCAGTGTGCCGATTGCATTTCAGAGGAGGGGAATTTCATCTTGTCTCCATGCGACTGTCACTATGTGTGTATGTGTGTGTGTGTGTGTGACCTACTTCTCTATCACAGTGTACAGCAGTCATTATGTAAAACGTACAAATACAGTATAAAATATGATGACGTATCCAGTAAAAAAACGAGGCCAGTCAAACACTGTTATTTGACTGCAGGATATAACGATGCTGTGAATGATTTATACTCATGTTGCAGCTTGTTTGTGCACTTGAAGCATTTTTAATCTGTTATTTAGGATTCTTGCTATTTACAATCCTCACTTGATTTAAGACAACATAGATTAAATCAACATAAAATGTTTTAATTTATGTGTCCAGCTTGTTTGTGCTTATTTGTACTGTATCTTACTTCCTCATAAGCCTCTTTCACACAGAATACCAAACATCTCTGGCTTCATTAGCTTTCAAACATTAGTCTCCATTAATAACCATTGTGTCATGAGTGTGTGGTATCATCTTTACAGTATTTCTTCTTGATAAAGTTTCTGATCAATATCAGCATATTTAAAAGTGTGTTGACTTTTTACAGCCACTATTACAGAATTTACAGTTAATTCTACTACCTGCTAATAGTTAAGTGTTTTACTGGATGTTCACATTGTAAGGAGGAGCTGACATTCAAAGAAACTAATGGGCTGGTGATTGGTGTGGCACGCACACACACATGCACGCACGCACGCACACACACACGCACGCACGCACGCACGCACGCACGCACGCACGCACACACACACACACACACACACACACACACACACACACACACACACACGCCAATAGGAAAGTGGTATTTTCCTCACCGATGCTGTTCCTGTCACTGGGCCCGGCCACAGCTTGCTCCCCGTGCTCTCCTCTCCTGGCCTCCTTCCACCTCCCTGCTCTCCTCTCTCCTCCGGCCCCGCCCCCCTCCTGGTCGCCGTCAGGCACCGACTCAAAGGCGCTCTCCTCGTCTTCATCTTCATCCTGCGAGGAGAACACGGTGCTGCCGGAGAGCCGGTTGCTGTCCACTGAGGAGAGGCGGGTATGGCTGCAGCGGCCCCGCCCCTCGTAGCCTGAGTTGCTGTAGCAGGAGGTGCTATAGCAGGAGGTGCTGTAGCAGGAGGTGCTGTAGCAAGAGGTGTCACAGAACTCACACTCATTCTCACCGGGGGGTTTGTGGCTGCTTCCGCCGACTCTTCTTCCTACACCGGTGCTGGTATCCCCCTCCTCACTCTCCAGGCAGGAGGGAGATCTTCTCCTGATTGCTATATGTCCTCCTCCTCCACCTCCTCCACCACCACCTCCTCCTCCACCTCCTCCCTCACCTTCCAGGAGCTGGTTTAGCTCAGAGAGGCGTTCAATGGACAGACTGCGGGGAAGAGAGCGGCGGCAGCAAGGACCTGGACACTCTGGGACCTGCAGAACAACACACACATTTCACGTTTTTCAGATAAAACATTTTTGGGGGCATTTAAAACCACAAACTGCAGCAAAGTCTGGACAACAAATGATTCTAAACATCCAATGAAGCAATTTGTGTTTGTTCATCACTGTCTATGTAAATCATTGGAGATGAATATTAAAAATTTTTGAAAAGAGAAATGCAGTCAGCTGAGAAATCAACAACCAATAATAGGTATAAAACGTGTTTATGACAATTTTACCTCAAAACTATTTTTTTAATTTATTTTTTCACTCCAGCTGTGCAAGTAACTCCATTACAGTAATAAATAAATATATATATCAAATATGCATTAAGAAGAATAATATATAAAATAAAAATAAAAACAAGTTTATAAGTTAGTGAATAAGTATGAATCAATAAAAAACAATAATATATACAGTATATATATATATATATATATATATATATATACATGTATATATTCGAAAAAACAATGCAGATGCAAATTTGACACAATGAATAGTATAACAAGCCTAAAATACAACACTTAGTTAAAGATAAAACCAGTGTTTTTAACCTTTTCGTCTTTTGGTGACTTCTCGTACGGTTTCAGTTTATTAACTTTTCAAATGATCAGAAACAACATTTTTTTTTCTTTTTGCCACATATGTATTTATGTACCTGAGAGGGAGACTGGGTTGTGTCTTCCTCGTCTTCATCCTCCTGCCCCTCCCCTTCTTTGGTGGTTTTAATTGTTGGTGATGTGGAGGAGGGGTCTTGAGTTGTTCTGATATTTTCTCCCTCCCTGGGCTCCTCCTCCTCTTGGCTGGGAGCTCGTTGTTGGGCGGAGGGGAGGCTGTGCAGGAGGTGGTGGATCCGGATGTAGTGGGAGCGCGGCGTTTCCGGCTCGCCGCAGGCTGATGCGATCACCGTCTCCAGCTCCGACACCGGCAGAGAGCAGGGCCGGTTCTTACGCCGCGAGGAGCCACGGGAGCTGTAGTTCGTGAAGAGGGACTGGCAGGCGCAGGGGGTGGGGCTTCTCTCTCCCCCGTCTGTCACCTCCTGCGGGGCCCCTGCAGGTGTTTCTCCAGCAGCCTCTTGTGATGTGATGCTTTCGTCTGCAGGAACCTCATCTTTTCCTGCTATAGGATCCTCTGAGTCTGGCTTCGGCCGCATCTCCTCGCCATCCTCCTTTTCTTCTACTGGCGCCTCCTCCTCAGGACGTGGTGCACACTCTTCTCTCTTCTCCTCCTCTTCCTCCTCCTCCTGCCTCTCCTCCCTCTCCACCTCTTCTACTCCCTCTCTGGTGTTCTCCTCCTGCTGTTCAGCTGGTTGCTCATTCTCCTGCTGCACCTGGGGTTCCTCAGAGGGCGGCTCCTCCCTCACGGTGATCTCCTCCTCCATGGTGCCTTGCTCCAAATCCAGGGAAATCTCCACTTCCTCCTCCTCTGCCTCAGCGGGTTGGGCCTCCTCAGGTACCGTGGTGGCTTCAGCTGTGGGAGCTGGCGGTGCAGAGGTCTCGGTGTCGGGGGGAGCGTCCAGAGGCAGGTCCGGCATGTCGGTTCCAACACTGAGCGTGTCGTCATCAGGGGCGTCGGTGACATGGTTGACTTCTGCTGCGTTTTCTGCTTCAAGGCAGGCTGGTTCTATGACGAGAGAGACCTCCTCATCGTCTGAGAAAAAGAACGACACTGTTAATGGAAGGACAACAAAGCCATGGAATGTTATCAAAGGATAAAACACAGCTAATTATAAAAAGAAAAGCTTATATTCTAAGATCAACTGACTACATGGAAGAATCATTTGTACAAACAGATTAGTTCTTCAGTAGCTAAATATGCACTTAATTTCAATCAGTTTCACAGTGATTGCTTAAATGTGTTATTTTCACAGGGATGTATTTTATATTTGTCTCCACTTTGATAGTAGAACACTATAAAGTCACTCCACTTATAGAGCTAATTCCAAATGAGTAGGAAATACATATTTTGGGATTATTTTCATTCCCAGTTGTTGATGACTCGAATTGTAGAGCCGCAACAATTAATTGCTTAATTGATTAGTTGACAACTATTGCATTAATCTCCAACTATTTTGATAATCGATGAATCATTTTGAACTATTTTTAATAAGAAAATGAACAACTAATCATTTATCGATTCAATAATCGATAGATTGATACTATCACAATAGTTATTAGTTACAGCTCTATTGAGAGGCTTTAGAACCTGTAAATATCAGCAGATTTCTTTAAGGTCAAAGGGAGGATTGAGATGTTTATCTAGCCTGCTAGATGATGATGTCCTAAGTACCTGGGTGAATAGATGAAGTCAGCTCAAAGCGAAACTGCAGCTGACCGCAGACATGATCTGTTGGTAACCTGCGACCCAGAGAGTAACTCACCACCCGATCCCTGCAGACAGAAATGAGACAGTGATCAACAAAGGAGAAGTTGTTGTGGTAATATTTATTTTGAACAGCATTGGCATGCAGCAAAGGTAAATAAACCTGAAGAGCAGACCTCCGCCCAGAATATGACGAAGCTATGCAGGTGCCAGATATTACCACCAGGTGGCCCCTGGTTGCTGTTTGTAAAATCACACAAAAAATAAAAAATAAAGATAGTAGAGGGTGGCTTTAATCCATCAACCTGTGGGTTATGGGACATACACACTTCTGCTGTACCACTGTTAAGAGCTTTCACCCAATCAAACCAATCTCAGAGAACCTGGATAGTTTCACTAAAAATGGAAATTTAAAAGCCTACAATCACAGAATGGGACAGGGGTGAATTGTCATACTCAATGCTCAAACAATGAACATTGCTGAGATTTGAACCCACACCTCCTAAGAGATTGGAGCCCTAATACAGCGCCTTAGACGACTTGGCCACACTACCAGTGAGGGAGGCTATGTTCGCAGCTTCTGTAAAAGATCGATCAAATATTTACCATGGAGCCAAGGTCTGCAAGAGCACATATTGCATTAGGTGCTTGCTATGTAATTATGATGTCTACTACAGGAGAAAAGAGGCAGGTCTCGCTGTTAAGGCTGTTGTGGCAATGGGGGTATGGACGAATAAGGTGACGACTCCGTGATGACTCCTACAATGAGCCCTGGATGGTTTTGACCCAGCCACCTCAGGGTTACAGGGCCAGCATGCTTCTGCTGTGCCACTCTGCTCTTAGTTGGAGCACTTGGCCTTACACATGCATCCCATTATTCAAAACAAACTTCTTTTCTGTAAACGCCTTCCTAATATATGCTGAAAAAAAGTGATACAGAAACCAGGATTACTTCCACATCATTACCAAAATTTAATCAGCTGTTCATGGTACCATTCCCAACATTCCTTGAAAGTTTGATAAAAATCCAAAGCAAACTTTTGATTTATTTGCTAACAAACAGACAGACAGACAAAAACTTGTGATCGAATAACTTCCTTGGCGGATGTAATCATACCTAAACTCATGAGATTCAACCTCGTATATTCTTTTACCTGCTTCTGGCTATGTGGGATAAAACTTCTACCACTACAGTAAGACTTGCACTGATGATGAACACAGCCCTGGTGCAGTGAAATAAAACCCCAAACAACAGAAACACTGTATGAGTGTGGATGGAGGTGTGTGATTTACCCGATGGCGTGTTTTTCCAGCAGCCTCTGGACGGGGACAGAGAGCTTGCCCAGGAAGCGCTTGATGATCGGTCGACTCTTGGCAAACTTATCCTTCACCTCAATCTCCAGCACGTCAGTGGGCAGAGACACAAAGTTAAACCTCTGGAGAAACAGAGAAACACAGATTGGGTTCCTTCAGTGTCACTGGATTTGTAAGATATTTGATATTAGGTTAAGTGCTACAGTGAGATCATACACTAGACATTAAAGTCTAAATTATTCAGGGCAGGCCAACAAAAAAAGATTTTTATTCACCATCAAGATACCATGAGTGTGCTGAGTGTGATGAGAACATTTTCAATCGATGCTTGACAATCTAATCTAAACTCAGTGTGTTTAGGTTGGTTAAATATTTGAGTCTCTAAGAGTCTATAGAACAACCAGCAGCACCTGAGTGAGTGTGCTTTGAAATGTGAAAATCAGAATGACATGTTTACCACTGCTTTGATATTTAACTTAGTGTGCTAGCAAGCTAACGTTTGCTAAATTAGCTTAAACCAAAAAGTACAGATGATAACCAGAATGTTATTAGTTCCACAGATATTTAGTCATAATAAGTCCAAGTAGGGAATCTCTGATCCAATGTTTTCCCTCCTGTGATTAATTCAGATTCATAAGCAGACCAGACACCACAAACATCACTGAACTCACTTTAAACATCATTAAACATCATTGAACTAACTTTAAATATCACTGCTCTCATTTTAAACATCAGCTTACACAGGTCCTTACCTATTAGTATTTTCGTTGTGTAAATAATAACACAACACACTCAGCTGAAGGGTCCATGTTGATGGTCTATGCTCCAGACTGTGCTCCAGACTTGAACATATACTTTTTTACACAGACTTGTAGCATAAATGTCTGTTGTGTTATGTTTTATCATGCAGTACTAGAGAATGTTAGAACTTATGATATCATATTGCTGCTTGGTATGGTGGCATGACAGTACAGATGAAATCAGGCTGCTTAGAAAATGATGGGGGTCAAAAACCAGCCGTCCTTCCAGACGATTTATGAGCAGTCTGTTATCAGACAGGCACAGAAATTTGTGTCTGATTCAACCCACACTGTTCACCCAGAGTTCAGCTTTGACCATCTGGTAGAAGATTCAGGCTGAAACATTCATTCCTGCCAATGTCCATTAGGCTTCTCAACATGAACATGTGATGTAGACGTCGGCCATAAGGGTGGTGCAATATGTTGCCTTTGTCAGCAGATATGTATGTGCAAACTGTTATATGTATATGAAAGCATATTTTGTTAGTATGTTAATATTTCTGTGGAACTACAGGATCAAGTCCAGAACAAATATCCCTACTGAGATAATAAAGCATCTTATTTTTTTAACCATAAAAATTGTAATTTGGATCTAATCATGACACTTAGATAAAAGTTAAGCAATCACTGAAATCTTGGTCTAATAAAGCAACCAGCAGATGCCAAGTTCCCCCAAAATCCTTGTACCCAAACTAGTAAGATTTAAGGTTAGAAAAGAAAAAACAAGGTAAAAGGTGTTGTTGGGCCAAAGCCAAAACAACTCCTACCTCCTTCCTACAACTCGTTTGTGGTCTTTGAACATCACAATTCCACAGCTGCTCAAAAAGTGGTTACATGAACAGACCTTCACTTCTCTTTTCACTCTGGTGTCCTTCACTAAAGCTACAGTGTTATGATGGATTAGGCAATCTTTCCAGATTTTAAATCAGGGTTTATTCTCCAAGTCAATTAGAGATGTATGCCCCCCGCCCTCTCTCTCTCTCTCTCTCTCTCTCTCTCTCTCTCTCTCTCTCAGCAGGGTTCTGATTGCAGTCCAAGCTCCTTAAGACTCACTTCAGAGTCTGGGATTTGAACTGTCCAAATCCTCCATTCTAACAACAAATCAGAGGGAAGCACTGAATTCATCTTTAAGCCTGTTGAGCTGTGCTTAGTCATTTCTGGTATCAAACGCTTAAATGATTATGATGAAAATACTGTATTGAGCCATTAGAAGCTTTAATCCATAAGCATCCACACTGGTGCCGCCCTTCACAAACAAACAGTATCCTGGTCAAATATGAACACACACATGAATCAAAGAGGTTAAAACTCAGTGTGTCAACACGAAAATCCCTGTTTCCTTCCTCTTTATCTTCAGCTCTCCTTTAGGACTGTGCTGAACTTCTTCTTAAAGGTACAGTGTGCAGTTTTCTGGCAGCATCTAGTGCCAAAGTTGCATATTGCCGCCAACTGTCCATCTGTCCATACTCTGCATTCAACACATATTTGTGCGTTTTCTGAACACTTTCAGATGCAGATAAAACAGAGCAGTTCCACCAGTAATCGTGGAGTCAGTGTAGCCACTTCTGCTCTTTCATAGATTATTATGACCTTCTTCACTGTTGCCATGTTGCCATGCTTTTGTCAGAAACATTTGACTCTAAACTGCCCTCTAGTGGATTTATTGCAAAACCAAGGGTTAGGGTTAGGGTTAGGGTTAGGGCTAACCCTAACCCTAACCCTAACCCTATGTAAAGGATGGATTGAAGTATAAGGACAGTGATGGTTATGTCATTTAAATTGTAAACGTAATAAAACATTATATACAAATTAAAACACTCTTGTGAATATTATACATCATTTTTGCCAAGTGTGTTCTGCTAGATGCTGCTGAATAATACACACTGGACCTTTAAGATATTTTAAATGGATTGACTTTATCTTTCTATTTAGAGAATATCTAACACAAGCCTGAGCATAGAGCTGTAAGAACCTTTATAAAATGGTATTTTATTAGCATCGTAAATGTGTATATGTGTGAATGTGGTGCTTTAGGGAACCTTCCCGAGACTTTACAGCACCGGACAGAACGATCCTGAAGCAGATTGAGAGTGAGATTTATTAATTCCAATTTAACTATCCTATCTTGTTGGGTTTAACAGTGTCATATAATAATTTCCTTGCAAAGTAAATCTGATTTATTGTGCTTACTTGTCAAAACACATTATTACTTTCTGTAACAAATCCGTAGGCTCCAAGACCAAACTGATAACCCCGTGACTTCACCATGGCAACATTGTATTATTTCTTATGACTGATAAGAAACTGACAGATGTGTAACATTTATGTTTTAAATTTTGACTTAAACCTCACTGCTATATCCCACATGATTTCAGCCATAAAATATAAAATTTTATCTGAGGGACTGACACTGACATTTTCATTTACTGTGTAGTTGAGCTGCCACTGTGTGTGTGTGTTGGGGGGGTGGGGGGGGGGTGGGGTGTAGTTGACTGTCAGAGACTGACAGAGATTATGTAATTACCTGTATGCTCCAATCACATGCACAATGTCTGTGTCGGAGCTGACAGAAAGACAAGTGTCGCTAGTTTGATGAAGCTGAATGAAATTTAAACAAGTGAAAACATTGAGTACAAGAAGAATTTGAGATCAAATCAGAATTATGAGAGAACAATGTCCATAATATGACATAAAAAGACAACAATATGATACAAAGTCAAATCTTATTTTAAGAAAACAAGACTAAATTGGCCAAAATCAAGGAAATGAAATAGGCAAAATTATCTGCCAATTGAATGAGAAAATTCTACTCAATATTGGACTAATTGTACTAAATACAAGATATTACCTTCGGTAAGATTTTATTTTTTACAGTGTTCTGGTGATTTGGGGATTGATCGTTGTCTGATTCTGAAACTATTAGCACACTGCAAAAATTACTAATAAATGGAAATGTATTGTTTTTGTACAATTAGTCCAATGTTGAGTAGAATATCTTCCTTCATCGACAGATCATTTCAATGATTTTGGTTAATTTAAGATTTAAGATTACATTGACTTGTTATCCCACATTTGTGTCTGTTTATAATATATATATATATTTTTAACTTTTTGCTTAATATTCTTGAATTTTCATCTCATTTATGAGTTTGTATTTATTATTTTGACTTGTTTGCTCATATTTTTGATTATGCAAAAGTAAACAAATTAAATTGAATAAAATAAAAAAAATATTTGCATTATTATACTCAATATTAAAACATATATTCCAAAACAAAACATTTTTAAGAATTTTACCTGCCACAGGTTTTGTCAAAAGTTGAAAAATGTACTGTAAATGTATGTACTGTATGTTGTATCACAACAAAAAGAAGAAAATAGCAACATGCTTTGCTTCTTAATAATGCTTACATGCTTGTAGTGCATTCCTTATGGGCTCAGTGGGGCATTTTATTACCATGACAACTAAGAATTAAAGTACATGGACATGAAGCCAATAAAGCTGGCAGAAGTCGATGTTGTTTTCACAGGACATATAACATCATAGTATTATAGCTTTGGATCCTTCCTGGTCTGACATCACAGGAAACACAGCCCCATAAAGTCAGTCAGGCAGAGAGAAGAGGTCAGGAGGTCACTTCACTAGACATGATTCTTCAGCTCCAGCAGCTGGCTCCTCTGTTATGGAGTGGTACCTGTACACCAGGGTCAGTGCTTCATTCATAACATTATTATTGTACAGCTGTAACTAACGGTAAGCCTGATAGTTGATATCATGACCACACACTCTCTATACAGCAGTGTGAGCTAAAGTGTAGCACATGACGCAAGAATGAGCCAGTATCAGATTGCAGCTTCTCTCTACATGAAAGTTATTGATCCTTATACAGTAATAAAAGTCACTTTCAATGGGCTGTGCAATTGGTTTTATATTGATAATGTTACACATACAATAAATTTCTAAAAAATGTGAAGGTGTTGAGGTGTGTCACTAAGAAGAAAATCTTTAATACAAGGGCTGCAACTAATGACTATTGTGATAATCCACTAATTTATACATATAAATATTTCATATTAATAATATTTCATAATTAATATATCATACATTTATTAGTTGTTTGGGTCATAAATTGGTATCAAATGTTGATTATTGTTTCCCAAAGCAAAAGATGAAACCTAAAATGTATTTTTTTTGTCTAGACCAACAGTCCACAACCCAAAAATCATCAGTTTACTATTATAGAAAACTAAAGAAACCACAAAATATTTAGATTGGAAAAGCTGCAACTACGAGCATTTGGACATTTTCTTCTTAAAAATGACTCAAATCAATTTGATTATCAAAATAGTGGGCGATTAATGTAATAGTTAATTGATTATGTGACTAATTGTTGCCACTCTATACAAAAACAAGTGAGAGACCACTCTTTCTAAATTAAATCAGGCTTTGTTTGATGAGTCACAGGGACAGGCGACATGGATGATGTTTTAAAAATTAAGTTTAGGATCCACATTTAAAGGGATCCATCAATCATTATGATTAATTGCTGTTTTATTCAAAAGAGTTTCTTGAAACTAAACTCAGATCTATGAAACTATGCAGGGTTGATCAAACATGACTCAAGATTCTCTTACTGCATTGCGCATTTCTCTCCTCGCTCGTTTCCAGAAGCATATTTTAGTGGCTGTTTAGCTGTAAATTGAGACGTTTTGTGACGCAGCCTGGTGCATGATCAAAGTGGAGAGACTTTCTCCAGTAAATTGCAGCTGAATCAGGTGCTTCTCAGCTTGAGGACAACAAACTGTCAGCGGAGAAAAAAAAGGACTGGAACATGCTGATAGAGTTACAGCCGTCACTGGTGTAAAGAGATGAACTTACATTTTGACACAGTGTGTCCTCATCAGAGTCAGGATTATGAAGGAATGAAAACAGTTTTACACACACCTTGTTCGTTATTAACCCTTACCTCAAAGGTATAGTTATATATGTGATATTTAAACAGTAAAATTTGAATACAAATTTGGGGATAGTCAAACAAACTTAGAATAAAAGAATTAAAATAAGAATATAAATACATAGAATATTACTAGAAATAAATGTTATCAAGGTCAATATTGATCCAAGACTGCAAAAAATGTAATCTTAACAAGTGAAATTATCTTGGTTTGGGTAAAATTAGTCCAATATTGAGTAAAATCATCTTATTCAATTTGCAGGTAATTTAACATATTTCAAGTTGACTCTTGATTTTAGTAAGATTTAATCTTATTTTAAGAAAATTTGGTCTTAAAACAAGACCAAATGACTCAAATCAGGAAAAGAACACTTGCAATAAGCTAATATCTGCCAATGAAATAAGATATTGCTACTCTATATTGAACTAGGTGTACCAAATACAAGACAGTTTAACTTGATAAGATTTTCATTTACAGTGAATTATATTTATTGTACTCCATTAGGTAGATGATAGGTACTTTGCAGCATAGAAAGTTGTCAGGATATTTTCATGGCTTGTGTTATTTCCCTTTTATTTCAGTATCACATCCTACACATACACAGTGTGTCTCACAGGCTCTCAGGCTGCAGTGTGAGCAGTATGCATGCTATTGACATCCATATGAGCATTTATAGCCAAGAGAGCTGAGCTCCACTCAACATGGAAGCCGGTTGATTTAATGCTGTGTCCCTCTTGGCAGGATCCACTCAGCTCTAAGCTACTTTCTTTTCCCTGAGGGACGTAATAAAATGTAGAGACCGTGCGAGGGATCCAGCGAGCTGCAGAGCTCTCTGAAACATACAGGAAACTGCTCAAGGTTATACGAATCATTCCCCGTGTTGTTATGGTCACAACCTGCCCGTTCCAGTCTTTATTTTTTTTCCCCCACTAGTCTGAAAAAGGGACAATGTTATGGAAGCAAAATCTCAAAATTGATCAGTGCATGAAAAAAAAAAGGGTTTTAGGCCTTTGTCTAAAAGATAAAAGATAAACAATAAAATCATAGTTTTCATCTAAAGTTGTAAACTATTTTTTTCAGTTTTTTATTTTTCCTCCTTAAACATCTCAACTGGAATAAAGGATTTGTGGAGCATGACCACAGTTATAATTCCACCATGTTCACCTTGCTGTTCTTAAAAAATCTCCTTTTTATTTTTTATTTTCTTCACCCCTGAATTCTAATTTTGTTATTTCATTTTTTTAAATGCAATAATGTGACTAAATGAGTTTTTTTCATCCACAGGAGCTGTGAAAGTGATAGTAAGTGGTCTTCTTGTGAACACGCTGGAGGCTAGTTGGAGGTTGAACGGCAGCAGCCCTGGAAGACGTTGATTGTGATGTACGGGCAGATCTGGAGCACTGTATTAGGTTACATGACTGGGGCTGACGTTAGTGATATCACTCACCTTAAATGTTCCTCTAATGACACTGAGCCTGAAACTATGAACCATTAGTTAAAAGCAGAAAGATCCTTAAAGGAAATGAATAAAGTGGTCCTGACACTGGAGTTCAGCATGTTATTATAAATTCCTGCAATGAGATAATTGTAACGACAATGCCCACAGGACAGCTGACTATTTCTGTTCTCAACTGAAAACAGAATAAAACTAAAGAACATTTCTAAAGAACATTTACATGTGTAAACAGCTTACAACATTTTTAAGACATCCTTATTTATCACTTATTAATATTTTAAAGTCATCATTGGGTGATCATATCAGTGTTAATTTTGTCAGTTTTTTTTTCAATTTAGTTTTAGTCTTAGTCTGTGTCAAATGCCTGTATTAGCTTTAATCATATTTACATACACCTATACGCCCCAGATCACCAGCCTATCGTGGGGCACACACACCATTCACTCACAACTCTGGGCAATTTAGAATCTCCAATTAAACTCATCATATTTTTGGAGGAAGCCAGAGAACCTACACAACTCCACACAGAAAGGTCCCAGACCAAGAACCAAGGAGGTCTTGAACCTGCGACCTTCTTGCTGTGAGGCAACAGCGCTAACCCCTACTTTTAGTCAACAGTCTTTCTTTAGTCTTTGATAGCGGGTTGATTAATCACAATTACTCTAGGCAGGTATTTGTAACAATAGGAAATTTGTTAGGAACCATAATTTAGTTCAGTGTGTCACACATGTTTTGAAGTGACACCACTGGAGTTACACTTTAAAAATGTAATGAAGCGTGTAACCCAGCAGGTTAAAACAGTAGCAGAGAGTAGCTTCTTGTGATGAAGTAACCACATTTAGTGCCGACAGCACTGGTGAATGCTCCTCAATCAGACACACACACACACACACACACACACACACACACACACACCCTGGCAGCAGCACTGGAGGGAAAATAAAAGTGATGCGCATTCAGGGAAGGCACTTTTTTGATTGTAATTTAAAATCTATGGCGAAAATGAAACCATTTTTATAAGGTTTTATTTAATAAATTAGATTTTGTCTTGTGTTTTTTGTCAACAAAAAATGTGTGTAAATTTTGGGACCATCAGTGGTTAAGGGCAAAATTAACACTGAATTATATTTGATGATGGTAAACATAAAGTTTTTCCATCTAAGCCTATGGCCAAACATAATGTATAATAGTGTTTTGCATCGTATTACAAAGATTATAAGTATTTAGTCTTCCTCCGGTATATTATTATATTCAAAACCCATTGGTCGTACCTTGAATCTGTCCACAACAGGATTGATTTGGTGATGAACTTTTCAGATACCAACGGTTTTCCAAGAAAAAGTCCTAAATGAGAAAATCAATCGTCTGATCTTGTTCTCCATGGCGTAAACATGATTTCCATGGATTAGATTGATCTCATTCTTCTCCTGCTGAAACTCAATAAGCCACTTATCCCTCTTCTATGGAGTCTGGCTGCTGTTCTGGCTTCATATAATACACATATTTTATATTTCTGAAGCATACTTTAAATAACAATCCCATACTGGTACCCTGGACTACTGTACTAAAGAGTACTGTACTAATCTAGAGTCTCATGACATTAACAGCTCTTTCAGTGAGTAATCGTTCATGTTTATTGGTTATTGGTAGGAACATGCACACTATTAATGTTGACTCAACCATCTAAGCTGTTTGAAATAAGCTTATCAAGAAATGTAGCTTCTCCTCTCAAGTAGTGAACTGTGTTTGAATATCTTCTCATCTATCTCCTGCACAATATATATCATAATGATGCTTTACAGTGTAACAATGCTGTTTTTGTGCTTCTTTGCACCTTTTGCACCTATTTTCAAACCACCATCCAACCTGCCAAACCTAGAAGTGGACAATTAACATCTTATATAGAGAATATGCAAGGTCATTGGTTTTATTATGTGGGTGTACTGTACATGTGAATTATGAATGCATGTCTGAAAGTGTAAAAATATAAAATGTAAACTTTGACAAAAAGTGCCTTTAGTTTATTTAAAACTTTTAATATATTTTTTGCAATGTGTGTGTGGCTCCATAGTTTCTCAAGATTTTTTCCCCTCCATTTGTCCACATGTATGAACCATAGGGATAAGAATTAACAGTAAGCAGCTGAGTGAATCAAGCTTCAGTAGCCATGGTAAGCAGCAAGGTGTCAACAGGAACAATGCAGTGAGCAACAGCCAGTGTTTCTGATAAAAAAAACTGATTCATTGCATGAGACAGTCTGTCAAATTACAGATTAATATGAGCACAGGTGCAGACATTTAATATGGAGACATCTGCAGCCGAGCAATTGACTAAAAATGTATATGCATCAACAAAAGACCAAAATCTGGTGTCAAAAAGAAAAGTTTTTGAATCTGTGTAACAGGCAAATCTGCTTTCAAGTTCCTCCCACTATTAGAGACAACAGAACACACACTTCTGCTGTCTATCAAACACCCAAATGAAACCTTCATGTCTTTCTCTTCGATCAAAGTGAAATTGTTCACTTCCCCTTTCAATAACAGCAGGAGGCTTTCAGCTGTTTACAGAGGAGAACACAGGAAGCAATATGGATACAGATAATGAAGTTTGAATAATTTACATTTCTAAATATAGCATGGAGATATGTGCGTGTGTGTTCTGTATGTACCTCTGTACTCCACTGTGGATTGACTGTGTTGCAGACCACGCCGGAACGTTTCTCCTGGCCGTGGTGCGGCAGCGACGGGAAGATGCTGTGTTTCCCAGGCTGGATGGAGAGTTTCAGGTATGGGTCAGGATTGAAGAACATCCCCTTCTTCAAGCCAAGAGCCTGCAGGTCTGAATAGGAGGGGAAGGTTGTTGTGAAAATAGGGCAGACGTCTATTAAACAAAAGAAAAGTGGTCACAGAAAGAAAACAAATATATAGACAACGGGTGAAAAGGTTTATCTTTTAATTAAGGGATATATTCCGGGGTTGCTGCTACCATGTAGTCACATTGTTACTTCGGCCAAGGAGGTCTTTCTGATAGTTAGCAAGATATCACAAAAAATACTGGATGGATTTTCATCAAATTTTCAGCGAATGTTGGGAATGGTACCATGAACAGATGATTAAATATGATACATAAAAAAATCCTGGTTTCTGGATCACTTTGAGTTTTCTCTTGTAACATTGCAGTAAATGTCTCAGAGAGCTTTTCTAGGTTTTAGATTCAGTTTATTTTAGAGTCAGTATATTTAAATGTAATTTAAATATTGGTAAACTATATATTTTATCTTTGAATAATGATTTCTATCTGAAAAATTATTATTGTAACAGTTTGTGAAATTACTGTTTTCTTCACCAGATAGTTCAATAATTCTCTCGCTGCGATACTCAAGCTTCCATCTCTACTTTAATAATATATCCAGAGTAGCGAGTTGCACTTCATTCGATTTTTAATCCTTCTTCCAGTGAGACGAATCTATCTGGAGAGAAGTAGTTGAGGGAATATTATAGACTTTTATTTATAGAGATGATTAGTGGAAAAATACAACCACAAGTGAAGGACATAATCGGTCAGCTGGTGCATTTGTGTTGCCATAGAGATCCAAGTCAATGCTGCGCCTCATAATGAGTGCATACTTGCAGAGTAGAGATGTTGAATCTGCTGTGACTTTATTGAATTTCTTTTACTGTATCAAGGTTGTTTTGTATTTGTTTAGTTGGGTCTAAAATTTAATTGCAAGTGGTGGAGTTGTAAAGGAAACCAGAGGAGGAACCTCTCACGTAATCCAAGGTAATATGCAAAAGAGGTTAAATTTGAGTTCATCACACAACAGAAATAGAATTATGCAAAGTGCAAGTGAATAAAAACGGGGCCAAACAGCAGCAACCAGATGTTTCTGCTACAATAACATTCAAGAGTAAATAGCAGTGGAGCGTGGTGAATAAAAAGAAGAAACATAAAGAAACAGTCCATGACAGTTTGACACAGTGAACTACTGACATAAAGATCCTTAATCTTGTCTTTTAGGGACAATTGCATTAAGTACAAAGCCCACTTTAAAATTTCCCTGCTAAATAATCTTAAATGATTTTTTAAATGACATAAAAATGTGTTTATTCAAAGTGTATCAGATAAATTAATAGTAATGTTGTCAGTTCATATATCTTTACTTAACTACTTTATATTTACTTATTTATCTCATTGTTTTTTTTTTCAATTATTATTACCTCTGACAGTTTTATTAAAATGCTTTCTTGTTCATTTCATAGAGACCATGTTGGAACACAAAGAAGCTCCATAAAAACTGTTTAACATTTTCACACAAAGCAAATCTCACAATCCGTATTGAATACATGTAGCATTCCAAACCACGATGCACTGGACAACCTGATCAGACCTCCAGAAAAATAGCTCTAGCAACATATCTTTGAATCTGTGTGTCTGTGAGACACAAGAAGACTTTTCATCATATATCCATAGTGGAGTTATGTGTTCTATCCTTGTTGTGAACATAACTAAATGAAGTTGCTGTACATGTGAGCAGTCTAGTGTTTAACAGTTGAATCTTTACTCTCACCATTTTTGTTTCTGTGGCTAAAGTTTTACAATTATGACATTAAAATGTTTAATAGATTTGAAATAAAAACATGCTTAACATATCAATTAAATGACCTAGGTCTATCAGATTGATTATTTAATGAGCAACTTAATTACCTGATTTTGCTTGAACCCAAACTTCATGTCAAGATTCTCCTAAGTATTGTCAATGTTCATGCATGAGACCAGTGGTCTTATGCATTTTTATGCATTAAAAATTGCAAAGTCTACCCAGGATCACATGTAGACCAGTTAAGTCTCTTATTATTGTCTTGATTCATCAGTTAATTATTATTTTTTTCCTTAAAAGGCCAGAAAATAGAGAAAAATATATTTTAAAGTTCCCCATAGTTCCCACATATAGTCCAAAGCCACACCTTCAAATCATCATCATCATCACCATGTATAACAGTCCAAAACCCAAAGATATTCAGTTTATCATCATGCTCCACAAAGAAAAACAATAATTCATCTGAGAAGTTGAATTCCGCATATTTTTTTTTACATTTTCGTTTATAAAATGACCAAAACAACAGTTATTAAATTAATAAAATAGTTGCTGATTAATCTTCTGTTGATCAACAAATCAATAATTTGACTATCCTTGCAGCTCTAGAAAGATGTATTTTGCTTTATCTGAATAACTTTTAGACTCTTGAGGCAATAAAACACAGTAATCCACCAGAAACAGAATGTCTTATCATCTGATGACCCTGTTGTGGTCCAGCGAGCTCAGACCACAGTTAAGTGACAGAATGCTGCTAAAGAGAGCTGCAAGTTCAGGGAGGAGTCACGTGAGGATGTTGGTTGTGAACACAGCAATGGATGATCACTGTGTGGGAGTGGAAAGACGGAGTTTGATACCTGACAGCGAGAAGTTAATGAGTCTCCTGTTGCCCAGCCCATGGTTGACTTCAGGACTAACCACCGGCTTCAACACCTGCAGACACACAGAGAGAGATCACGAGTTCACAACACAGGAACATGAAAACATACTTAAACCTACCTCCTCTTCTACACCAGTGTCTTCCTTACTCTCCTTTAAGATGAATCTTTAATGACACCATGAGGAAAGTGGGTCATTGCAGCCAAATATAAGTAATGAATATACAGGCGGAGAAAAAAATAGAGCAGAAATGTATTTTAATATACATTTACAGGTATAGAGTATTATGGAAATAAAGATATATAATGTATATAAATACATCAGTTTGCAGTATACAGTTTAAATATAGATTTACAGAACAACCATTTTAAAAAAGTGCATTTCTAAAACTTTCCATTATTAGAAAGTAACAATGTGTAACAGTAACACAAAGACGTCAGACATATTTAAAATACATGTTTTATGTCAAGTCTCATTTCGCCACACATTTTTTAGTCAGCTTGACAGCGTCCTGCAATCAATAGCCCGTCTTCATAATGACATTGATTCTACAGCCAGGAAGAGGAGGAGCGTGGGGGGAGGGGTGGAGAGACAGACTGACAGACTGGTGGAGAGGGGAGGAAGTGGAATGAAGAAGTGTGTAGGATGCCTTAGAGGTTTGTCTGTTGAATGATCCTCGGATGTAACATTCGGGGGTTTGAGCAAAATTCAAACAAAACTGGCATGGATTGAATTTAGACTTTGTTACAGACATTCATGGTCCCCAGTAATAATCTGCCATTGTCTGGATTTGATGATGTCATGAAGTAGCGTGGAATCATGGGAGTTGTTGGCTTCTCCTGCTTAGGATTCCTTCAATGTTCATCGATCAGGAGGGTTTTAGTTTCAGAGGACTCTCTCACTGTCTTCAAAGCAAACGGGTAAAAACACTGAATAAATCAGTTTCTGTAAAAATCTGACTCATAACTGCATAAAAATTTCATTTCTGGTGGACAAAAGTCTTTGATAGAGGTGGTGATGCATTGACAAGCCAACACATTAGCTTGATTAAAATGACATGTTTCTATAAGTTTAAAAATTGTTGGGAAAAAATTGGATAATATAAGAAGGCACCTCCACAATCTGTATGTAGTCATTTATAGTGGTCAAACTTCGTTGACAATTGATGGATGATCAAAGCTGCATTTGGTGCAGACATGCTAATAGTGCTAATTAGCAAATGCTCGAATGCTAAATATTGTAAACAACCTCTAAAACAACAGCATGGCTTATGCTGTGAGAGCATGTTTGCATTCTAATGTCAGCATCAGAGCAGCAATGAGTAGTCAAATAATTATTGAACACAAAATGTCCTGGTTGCGGAGTTTTCTTTAATCTTAAGGTATCTTTATTCATCTATGAGAGTAAACTGAAACTCTGGTTGTAGACTGTCAAGACAAAATGAGACTTTTAAGGTTCAAAGACGAGTTTTTCATATTTGAACAGTTTTTCATAATTTTTGATATTTTATTAGTCTAAATATACTCCTCCTTTCTTGCATGCAAATTAAAAACATTAGCAACTTTTAGCGTTAACCTATTTCATCGTCATTGTGTTGATACAATTGGCTATAAGATACTTTGTGTAGCGCCCAATAAACAGCTCTACGATTTAATAAACCACGCCACCAATACAAAAAAATGAACAAATGGTTCCCAGTCCTCATTTCAATCTACATTGAGATGAGGTCTGGTGTTAGCCAGGCTAAAAATTTTAGATAAAACTACAATTCTATTAATTGAACTAATAAACAACACATTAATCAATAATAAAAATCTTAAGTTGCAGCCTTATTGAGCTTTTTTAACTAGTGGCCATGTAGCATATGTATTTATGTGCAGTATGTAGGTTTTTATGCAGGGAATAAAACATGTATTTCACAGTCACACAGAATATAGTGTCATTTAAAAAAAGTGGATGGTTTGGTTGACGAATGGAGAAAGTATCAGAACACTTCCAGAGTCTTCCAGAAATACTGCAGCATCTCCTCACACAAGCTCAGAATAAGCTCTGAATGAAACTGGCTGGAAACACAATCAGTGAGTGAAAAACAACGAGATAAAGGGATGAAGGGAATGACAGCTGTTTGGACCAATTCTTTCTAATGAGATGCTAATCTGCCTCGCTGAGTACAGTCGTGGCAAATAGTGCCAGTGTGGGTCTCTACAATGATTCTAATCTCACAGATAAACCACATGAAGCCTTCATCCATCTGCAACACACTTCATATACATTTAATCTATACATCAACCCTGTTATATAAAATATGAAGGGAACAGTATAACTCATGGGCATCCTTTTAGTATTACAAGAATCCTTAATGACATAAGAGGAGAGAGCTCCCATCCCGACAACCATGACAAGCCTGAAAGCTCACATTCATGAAGTGGATTCACATGTGATTAGAGGTCAGATACACAGAGTTTCTGACCACAGTGAGTGTTTAAGATATTTTAATACACCACAATGCCTTTTAAGACAGAGAGGCTGAGTGATCCAGCTCAGTTAGTGTGGTTGGAGCAGAGACACAGGCCTGGGGAGGGGAGGTCCTGTCAGCTCAGTGTTGACAAAAGGTCTGGTGTGGGTGTTGTGTAATGTGCTGTTATTTAACATGGAGCCCACCACAGTCATGGGTCTATGGTGCTGCAGGAAGTACCTACATGAAGTTGTGAAGTTGTTGGAGCAGAAACCATTTAGAGAAATCTATCACATTTCTAATATTTAGGCATCTAAAAGCTGAACCATGCTGAAATAGCTGGAGTCTGACCAGGTGTATCTTTTACATTTAAAGTAATGTCCAATATATTTGGGCCTCCATAATACCAAGCAGCTTTATGTATTATATTGAAATGGTTTGTACAATAGCTTATAAAAGGTTCTGCTAGATGGAGGCATTCCTGATATTCTCAGTAGAAAAAGTAATATTTTAGGATTGCATTAAAATGCATTTTGATGACAATTCTCATCAGAATGTGAATATACTGTATGTATATGGTCATTGAATCTATACAGTCTTTAGCCTGTTAGTTATTATGAAGATTCTTTAAGGAACGTTGTTATGGCGGTTGCTATGGACCTTGTTTCACAAGGTGCCCTTTAGCATGTGTATGAGATGCATCACTGTTAGTTTATTATAATGCTGCTTTAGGTGTGTGTGTGTGTGTGTGTGTGTGTGTGTGTTTGTGTGCATCTACAGAAACAGAAATTCTACTGTATTTTAGACCATTTTTGAGCACCTCAGTATCCCTTCATAAAAAAAACCAACAGGGGATCTATATGAGAAATTATCACTTAAACACATAAATTCTGAAAGTGAATGGAAAAAGTGGAACATTTGTTTAATATAATAGTTTTATAGCAGTTTATTGAAGGGGACATTTTCCCCTTCACACAAGGGCTGAGCTGATATATGTGACATATAATAACATTTGCACTGCTATATTAAAAACTCAAACACATATTAACCTACTGTGTTTTACCATACATTATACTTCAGAATTTTAGATTACAGAACATGAGATTATGAATGTTGCAATGACTTTTTGCCATTATTAGACAGACACACATCTCTCACTGCATTAGAACTAAAGAATTTAATGTTTATGCTTGTGTGAGTAGAAGAGAAAGAGAAAGAAGTCTAAAGGGAAAGAGTGAGTATTTCCGTTTACCCAGGCTATCCAGCTGAGCCTTGTCCTCCTCCCGTTACTCCGCTCCCTTCTTCTCTGAGGACGACTGGGAGAGAGCAGTCCCAGCTGGAGACACATGCTGTCCATCACACACATACACAAACAAACGCTGTGTCTTCTCCTCCGTCTGCAGCGGATGACTGCCTGGATTTCCCTGCGTGAATGACGGCCAATCCAGATAAATCTGATCCACTTCCTTTCTGTCTATCCATCTCCTCTCGGGTTATGTCCTTTTTTTTTCTCCTTCTCCAGCAGTTTGAGTTTTTTACCTCTCGCCTCCACAAACCTGAATGATGTACCTGAACTGGCCTCTACTCTGCTGTCGCTCCTCCTCTCTTCCCTCCCTGTCTCTCTTCCTGTAGCTGTTATTTTTATTCCTTTGTCCTCAGGAAGCAAGAACGGATCAAGTTCTGGGTCCATCAGCATTTCCAGAGACCCACAGCAGCAGAACGGGGAGGTAAACACGGAAATACAATCACCCAACTGGACACCCTCTTGACACCGCGGTCCGACTGACACAGGCTTTAGAAGGGCAGTAAAGATACTGAGGAATACGCTGGTATACTGTGGTATGTTCACTTCATTTTGTGACAACTTTCCAGGGTTTTTGAGCACTGCTCTGCACCCATCACCTGTTTGTCCAATAGCCAGGCACTGTGTGGCAAGCCATGCTTGAACAGAACCTGTGAAACCTGTGATGCCTCAAGCAATGAGAGGCACATTGAATCATAAGTCTCAAAAAGACAGATCACCAAGCCTCTCACGTGTGCAAACTCATAACATGTGCACGTCTTTCCAATGTGCAACATGCCATATCCACTTAGTGATTTTGCCTCAATGAATAAGTAAGAAAGGGCGTTATCCCGCTAGTATGCAAAATACAGGGAGGGAATATTGTAAATAGATTCATGTAATACAATGAACATGGTCAATTCTGGCAACAAAAAAACAAGATGGCAACGGTCAAAATAAAGAAGAAATACGGATGACATGACTCGACTGTGGTTACATTACAACTATTAATATAGTTTATGATTTTGCCGCATATTGAGCATAAATAGGGTGCTAATGAATTCTGACAGTTAATAATTAGTCGTTCAGTTCATAAAATGTCAATCATTGTTTCCCAAAGCCAAAGATGTAAGCTAAAATATCTTTTTTGTTGTTAAGACCAACAGTCCACAACCCGATCAATCTCCACAATCTCATCAGTTTACTAGTAAAGAAACCAGAAAATAATCCGATTTGAGAAGTTCTTACCAGAGAATTTGGACATTTTCTTATTAAAAATGACTCAGATAGATTAATCCATTATCAAAATAGTTGGCGATTAATGTAATAGTTGTAAACATAACTTAACTTAAAGGGCACTTAAGAGAGCGCCAAGCTTACATTTTAGATGAAAATAAGTCGAAACAAGTTCCAATATTTTGAAAAGTTGCTGTGCTGCTTCAGAGCTGAGTTAACATGGCAGTCAATGGGACAGTCAGCACAGTTGTTTTTTTTGCTTTTACTATGGCAATACTGTTGCAGTTACTAAAACTATTTTTGCGCAAATTTTGTGAATGAGACCCACCCCAACATTTTTGGATTTTTAGGATTTGTCCTTGGCCAATTCTATGTCCTACTACCAAGTTACACCAAATCGGCCCAGTGTTTTCCGCATAATCCTGTTCACAAACAGTCTACAACAAAAATAATACATCTTTGGTCGAAGGTTATTAAGCCATGAATTGTGGTGAGACTCACGGGTGCAGAGCCCTTCTTGATGGTTACGCTGGGTGTGGTCGCCCGCAGTGCTCCAGTGACACCGTGGTAATACCTGAAGCAGACCTGGGTCTCAGCTGAGGAGGACACACAGAGGGGAGGGGAGGTGGCAATGATGGACACAAAATTATAGTTACATTATAGTTTACTTACATAAACAGTTTTAAAAACAATTAGGTTTCCAAGTGCTTCCTGTCATCAACTTCCTGCACCTTCCTCCTTAGGACATGACAAAACCTCCCAGAAATGTCATTTTGTTTAGATTATCATCAAAATATATCATGTAATATGATAAATAATCATTCAAATCTCTAATATACCCCCCCCCCAAAAAAAAAAAAAAAAATGTTGTACATGGGATAAATATGTTTTTGTTGATGGGCAGATTTGTTCAAGCGGGACCTTTAATAGCGATTAAAATGCTATTTTCTGCAAAGAAAATAGTACAAAATGGGAAAAAAATAGATACATAACATGATTGTTACTGACTCAACTGATATAATTACATGCATGAAATCTGGTCTATCTGTTTTAAGATACAGTAGCCTAAGTATTTACTCTAACTATACTATGTATAACCTCAGCAATTTGTGACATAATCAGTGAGCTGATTGGTGACATTTGTCATTGCTGGAACTCTTTCAAAAAAATAGGGGAAGTAGAGCAAAAAGGACAAAAAAAACAGCAAAAGGCTCGGGGGAGCAGGGAGATTGAGGTCATAGTAAAGCGTCATGTTCCTCTACTTGTTTGGACACAGACACTCACATGCTTTGACAAGCAGAGAGTAAACACACAGTAACACTGCAAGTGACTGAATGTACAAAAGTAAGTTTGACAATTGTGTAACAGAGAGGGAGCAAAAATATAACCATCATCACGTATAACTGAGTTAATGTAATGGGGCTTCCTCTCAGTAAAACTTTTCTGAATGAAACAAATGTAATGAAAAAGTATATGAGGTGATGTGTTAGTATGAGTAGCACTAGTAGTACATTGTTATTGGTGTGTAGGGTTTAAATGAATGAAGAATGAATCCTGTGAACAGTTTAACTTCACAGCTTCAGTCCTGAAAAGCCTGAAGTTTCTGAAAAAGCTTCTTCCACCTGTGAAGTAGAGGTTGGTGTGTACATGGAAACAACTGGGTGGCTTCACACTGATGAATGTGTGTTTCTCTCTCACTCACACACACAATTCCCCACGTCCCTAAACGCGACACTCGTGCACCATTTGTCTCCCTGCAGCTCTTCTCGATTCCTCCCTCTAATTATGAGTTTCTGTGAGCTGGTGAAGCACGGACCAAGCTCAGTCTCACACAATATGAAAACAATTTCATGTGGTTGTAATTGTATGGTTTCTCTCTATATAAAGAATCACTATCTATATGTGGAGTTATATTTAGTAAGTTCACTTTCTAATTTGGCCAAATATATATAATAATAAACTTTAGGCTACATTTTAACCTATAACTTTTGAGGAAAAATTGATCCATATAAGCCAGGCCCATTTGTAACTAGATGATTTACCACCATGTTGAATTTTGTCCAAAATTCATTTCTTCGACAATTCTCCTACAAATTTAGAGCAATCTTCACCAAATTTGGTCCAAAACATCAGCAGAGCAAGCTAAAAAAAAGGTTGCTGAAAGGCTATGGGCATATCATATCTCCTGAGCGTTAATCTGATCGACTTTACACTTGGTGGGTGTTTTGCTGTGGACCCAAGACAGTGTAGCATTGAGTGTGAAGTCGATTGGATACAAACATCTTGACAAAACTGCAAGAAACACCTGCAGGGTCCAAACAATGGGCCTGAGCCCTGCACAGGTAACTAAATTACCTGTGCACTAGTGATGACTAGTAGTGATGACTAAGAAGTGATGACTATGAAGTGATCATCAGTGAAATGTAGTGTGACTGGGTATGAATTATCAGAATTAAATTTTCCTTGTTGTTGCACTGATGATGATGCACCAACACTGTCCAAAGACTTATTGTATGTTACTAGTCAATCCATATATGGATTTTGATGATCTTAATCAGAAACTTTTTACCTCAGGGTAAGTTTTCTTTAGAAGAAGTTTGGTTACTTACAGTCACTGAAGTGGGAGCTACATTCGATCTTCCAAACGATCTGTCCCTTGTGAGATCCGTTGATTCCTCGGTTCTTGTAATCCAGAAAGTTCTCAGACAAAGCTTCATCTGAGAAAAGAAATTAAAGTGTTGGAACCACACTGCTACTCCAACAGACTTATTTCAAAGAAGTATAATAAAGAATATATAAAGTAACATAAGATGTATTTGATTCTACATGCAGAGATTTGAATGCTATGTCCTTCATTCACTACTGTACCAAAGCTTTTAGTTGCCTAAACCTAAAATGATTTCACCACTATATTAACATTTGATCTTAATTGGGATTTGCACTGTTGGAAACCAGGAAGCTTGAATTTTGTACTTTTAACACCAGCTTAGTGAAGGGGCTCAGGTGAATTAACACAATACAAAAGGGCTTTTTTTAAAGAATTTACAATCATCTTAGAATTTGTTTTGTATAAAATACAGTTACCTTTAATGGTATCAAGAGGTGCAGATATTTTATTGAGTTTTATTTTCCCAACTTTCGAAGTGATTTCTGCTTATCACGTAATAACCATCACATGAAAGAGTTCATGTGATCAACCCTCCATTACACTATACATATGTTATTGCTGCCCCTTAAAAGTCGACCGAACTTCATTTTAGAAGAAGAGTCGTAGTCGGCCAAGTTTTCATTGGTTCATTGGTCGCAGGTTTAAATAAAAATCCATTTGTCCAAATTATGCGGCACGCCATGTCCAAAAAAGTTTAAAAGCTAATACATGGCTTAACCATCAATCAAACACTAATGTGCTTTTACTTGAAATGTTAGACAGTTATTAGAACATTGTTTGAGTGTTGTTAGTTATTAAATAGTTATTAGATAGAAATATAGGCCTAGTAATTAGATAGGTATTAAATATTAAGTTACTACGTCAGGCTGGAAATCCCAAGTGCATGATTATTTCAGCTATTTCAGCTTATTACAATTAAATAGTTTATAAGTATTAATTATTTTTTTTATTATTGTATTACAAAAACTTTTGATATAGATAGACATTATAACAAATCATCCTACAATAAAGAATGGAACAAACAGTGGCTAAATACCTTTCAGGTTAGTGTCATTGTATATTTATTAATTGTCATCATGTCATGTTTCACTTACCAACAAGGTACATCCCGATCCAGTCCCCGGCGTCCACCTCCTCCTTGATGTCCCATGTGATCACCAGGTCTTCAGACTGGCCGATGGTGTAGTGTGAGGAGCTAATGGTGAGGGTGGAGCGGCCGTCTGAGGAAACCAGGTCAGTGTCGCTGTTGGAGCGCGGCAGCCCCAGCATGAAGGCCTCCTGGTTCAGGCCATTGACCGCAAACGACTCCGGACCGTAGCTGTGGCGGTCTTTACAGCGCTGGCGGGTCTGGCTGGTGCGGGTCGGGGAGGCCATGGCTGCCAGGCCCAGGAACCGATTCTGGTACAAGTTCTGCAACATGAGACACAGACAGAAGGTTGTAGAGGAAGTTTTAAACTAACTTTTTAGGCAATGTTGGGGAAGGAAGTTTTCTCTAAGCATTGTTTGTCATTGATACAGGTTATTACAATGCCAATTTAAATAAACATATCTGCCTGTGTTGAAACATTCCTCCATCCATGTCTAATTTTCTAGCAGCATGTTTTAAGTGTAGTAGCACTTGACTTGTATTTCTCTAAATGCTCAGAAGGAGCCAGCGTGTGAATCTAAATTATTAAGCAGCTTGCTGCTTTTTTAACTCTGACTAGCAGCAGAAATTCTGTTACAAGGGCTTTGTTGCCAGAAATATGTTTCTGCTGCATTTTAGATCATTTCCAGGGAAATGATGGAAATACCTTAGTCCTATTTTACATTAGATGAGTCTTTACTTTAAAAAGTGAAGGGAACAGCCAAACTTTTAATGCATGGATATGTGATGGGTAAAAATGATCACAGTGAGTTATAATCCCAGTTAGACATAATGGATGTGTGACATAAACACAATGTACAACACTGTTGATTGTCTGGTACCTTACAGCAACTAATTGTGACTCAGCCGGATGCATTACAGGTTTTTTAATTAAAAAAAAACAAACATGTACCACCATTAATGGCTGCTTCACAACTATTCCATTCCTATATTTTAGGATTGTAAGACAAGGAGTTATTATCCTCCACAAGGTTGGAACATGTCAGATTTAGCCACACTTTTTTATCATTATATATTAACATGGAGCCAGTATAGTGTTTAAGACAATTTTACACTATTCTTGTTTTAAAATATGGAGGCTGTAAACTTTAAAATGCAGCTGATGTAATGAATACATTATAAATGAGAAGCCTGTGTGCAATTGAATATTCATTGTTTCAAAGACTTTTGATTTATATCATTTAAATTGCAAATTTGCTTGCAATAATAATAATAATACATATTTATAGTGGCTGAATTCCCTTTAGCTGCTTCAGGTGCCGGCTCCACCTGTGCTTTCCCTATGAGGCAAAAACGTGTCACATGAGGATTCACTAGAAACATTTAGATACTGGATATGATGCTGAGGACAAAAGCTGGCAGGCCTCAATAGTGCGAGACGATTTGTCATAATTCACAGCAATAATATTCGCAGTCGCAGTGAGAGGTCACTGATGAACAATCCGTGATGAATAATCCGAGGTCATAGTTAGTTCAGCTGCATCGTCATCAGATGAGTCGCTCTTTCTCTTGCAGTTCTATGTGGTTTGAGTCATTTTTAAGAAGAAAAAGTCTAAATTGTCTGGTTCCAGCTTCTCTTCTCTGATTGTTTTCTCGTTTAGTCTTCTATAATAGTAAACTGATGGTCTTTGGGTTGTGGACTGTTGGTCTGGACAAAAAAAAGACATTTTACATTGAATCTTCAGTTTGACATTTTACACCATTTCATGAACCAAACAACTAAGTGATTAATTGTTTCAATAATCGATAGATTAATTGACTGGCAAAATTGTTGTTAGTTGCAGCCATAGTGGAGTGCACCATGTACCTGTACAGGCTATGCTTAATTATCCAGCACTGACTTTTGGAGTCTCAGTGCGTTCAAATACATGTTCTTCTCCTTGTTCCTACAGTTAGATTTTTGAGCTTCACTGAGTGGAAACACTGATAATGGATTTTAGAGTGAAGAAGGAGATATTTGATGTCCAACAGTTAAACTTTTGAAATGAAATATATTTTCATATTCATAGATTCTGTAGTTTTTAAATGAGGGGGAAAGAGTAGATGTTATTTTAAGGATTTTAAATATATATTTTTTGTGTGGAAAAAAAAAATCAGTGTTTATTGCTCAAAGTGTATCTTGATATATCTGGATGGGATCTTTAATGGTGCCAACTTGAAGATAATTGTGGACAAATATTATTCAGTACCTGGAATGTGGTGAAATATATTATTTACACAACAGAATAAACATGTTTCCGTGGTACGTCAGTCTCCAGAAATGCCACATACTTTGTGGTAATCCTATTTAGAAAACACTGGATTAGTTAATGAGCGTAAGAATATGGGAACATGAACCTTTCTGAACTTGGTTTAAAGGAGCAGTGTAACCCACTATAAAAGAGTAAGAGAGAGAGTAAGAGAGAGAGAGAGATTTCCTTCTCCTGCAATCTCAAAAATCAGAGCAGCACAGAATGCTCCAGTTAGAGCGCGGCTTCAGGGCACGGCTCGCTCGGCCTGCTCGGCTCAGCCAGCTTTGACGGATGGGTCGAGATGCGCGTGAAGTTAGTGATGAAAAAATGTCGTCTGCACGCAAAGCATGACTGTTACATGCTCACTTGTCTCCCACTTGTCATATGAATATTAGTGAAGCTGCAACTTCATTTCCAGTTTCAGCCTATAGAGTTAAAAAGTGATATAGTGATGATTGATTTAAAAAGTATTGTTGTATCTGAAAAATAAGCTGTAATATAACCAGTTTACATTCTGAATGTACTGAAGTTTCTGGGTTCATTTAATTCTTAATTGGATGGTGGATGGTGGAAAGCAGGCAAATGGGACAGGTGCTGGGTGGTCATGATGGTAGGTGGGTGACAGGGGGGCAGGGGGAGAGCGGGGGGGTGGGGGGGGGGCACACTGACCTTGATACTACAGAGCTGCATCAGCATAATGACCAGTCAACCCAAAGCAGACCAAAACCTGAGGGAAGGGGGAGGAGAGGGACGCCGTGTTACAAACCACAGAACAAGAAGCAGAGGCAGTGAATGCAGCAGGCGGACGTCAAGTATCATGTGTGCTAGTGTTAAGAGGGGGAAACATCATCATTGTCGTCCTCATACTTCATCTTATTCAAGACAAAAATATAATTTATCCAGAGGGAGCAAATGGGACAAAGAAAGAGGGAACATGGAGACACAGGACAAAGACACCATGACCTCTATGCAGACACATGAGGGACACGGATAACATCACAGCTGCTGGTGATGTTCAACTTAAAACATATTCATGACAGCAACAAAAAAAAAGAAAAAACACAGTTAGCGATCATGTGCATCAACGGATGGTCACATGGTTTGCGTTGCGGCGTTGAAGAGGCATGCCTGCAAAGGAAGAAGATATTAGCAGGATTATGGTGTAATGTCATTTTTTTTTTTTATTTCATATGGAATCTGGTCCAGAATGTTAGTCACATTTTGTACAAAGATACGATTTACTGTAGGATGAAAGGGTAGAATTAGAGAGAATGTGATCTAAATAGAAATGTAACATCAGTGACATTATCCACAATTAATTATGTCAGCCAGTCATTTTCTATACCTGTTTATTCCTTAGGGTCACAGGGGTCTGCTGGAGCCTATCCCAGCGTGTTACGGCGAGAGGCAGGGATACACCCCAGATGGTCGCCATCCAATCGTGGGGCACACACACCATTCACTCACACCTACGGGCCATTTAGAGTCTCCAATTAACCTCAGCATGTTTTTGTACTGTGGGAGGAAGCTGGAGTACCCGGTTAAATATTATTACAATAATTTGTATATAATTGATTATATATATTGATGTAAAAATCAAAGATAAAATACATTACAGTGACTTTAGGTAACCATAGTGAGCTGAATTGCAGATAGATAATGAGATGGTTGGTATTTCATGTTGCAATGATAAATCTGCCACTTCTAATATCTCACATGTTTTCATACAGAACCAAAGCAGTGTGGATAGAAACATGCACTTAGAGGAAGAAACAATGGGTCTGTTTTTGGTTATTAGGAAACACTGTATTTTTCTGGCATGAATAAAATAGGAGGTCAGTTAAATAAATAATGGTCCAGTAGGAGCACATAGCCTCATCATACGGAATTGTATGACATTACATTTACTCAAGCACTGTATTTATGTACAGTTATGAGCTACATAGAGTATTTAGCATCTGAATACATATTATCTGATTATTTTCTGGTTTCTTTAGTCTTCTATAATAGTAAACTGATGATATTTGGGGTGTAGACTATCGATGTGGACAAAAAAAGACATTTTAGATTGAATCTTCAGCTTTATTAAATAGTAATTTATATTTTACACCATTTTATGAACCAAAAAACAAATTGTTTCAATAATCAATAGATTCATTGACTATCAAAATAGTTGTTTGTTGCAGCCCTAGTTGATATGCAATACTAGCAGGTGTTGCAGGCTCTTTCTAACACGTATCTGTGAGGCTGATAACCACTGATTATACCAATACTAACCACCGATAACAGGAAAATAGGTGAATCAATTCAACATTGACATTTTCCCCCCAAAACTGGCGGATGTGGTGTAAAACACTAAGGTTAAAATATTTAGAGTTGTGGGAGGTATGGCTGTTGCAAGGGATGTTTGTCAGTGAATTTGAGCCTCATGTGACTTGAAAATCACCTACAGTTTGCAGCTTAAGTTTTAGGAAGAAACCTTCATCACACTTCCTGATAGTAGCAGGTGACATATTGTTAATGGAGTGGGGGCAGAGTTTGCTTTGGGAACCAATTACTGAATGGACTTAGAGTTGACTAGACATTGAGAGAATCAAATAGAATACAATAAAATGCATTTTAATGCAATAAGAAGGAGTTCCAAGCAGCAGTAAGTTGAATTATTAGAACTGTGTTACAGGAATGGATTTTGCTTTTGGTTCTGAGCAGCAATGTCATATTGTTTCTGTTATTTAACAGGAACATATAGAAATGCTAAATATTTAGTGAACATGGCTGCACAGAGAGCAGGGGCATACAAAACAGAGATTAAAGGGCTATTTCCCTCCTTCCCCACTTTTCCCTCTCTCACCATCTACAAACAACAAAATATGTTTTCCTGTGAAGATGGAGATAGAAATAAAGTCAACTCCAGTTAATTACATACATACATGCATTTCATGGTTCAGCTGGGGCCAGGCTACCTACTGCTGCTGCCTTTCTAATATGCTATCAAGGTGCTAACCCCTGAGAAGAGTAGGTTGTCACTCTAGTTTATACAATTCTATAATATATTCCATCCAGTCACCTATATTGATGTGTTCCCTTAGTTGTGAAGCTAATTTGTAGTTTACACTGCACCTCCCCAGTGTATTATAGGCAGGACCTCTAAGGCTACGCCACATGCAATTTAATTAATTTAATCAATATATCCAAACATTCTTCTTCTTCTTTGCGTTTTAGAGGTGGTTTGCATCTAAAATGTTGATTACCACCTTCTACTAGATTGAAAAAAAAAGACTCATCTTCTCCAATCTAATCATAATTAAAAAAAAATAAAGAAATAAATGAAGCTCTTCTTTCTAGGCCTCATTCCATTTTGTTATATAACGTGTCAGTCTATAGGCAATGAGAAAACGTTCTTGCTGCATGAACAACCATCTAGCTTCAGTCACCCATATATTTGTAGCATTTAAAACAATTGTTACTTCCAGGTAAAGATCTAGACTGTCAAACACAGGAAGTGGGAGCATCCATTGTGCTTTGTAGTAGGGGAACCTGGATTGTAACGTGATGAGTAGAGTACACAAAATATGGGCGGGGTGGTTTCTGGAGTTTAATGTTTTTATCTATTAAAAACAGCCAATAAGTCTATTCACAGGGTGAAGATTATTCTTACCTCCATGTATTCTTGCTCCACCACTCAGTCCATCTCTAAAGTCATAAATTCTGAATGCAGACCAATAATAGCTCAGGAAAGAAAAGCAGTGACAGACTTCACTGTTCAGACTGCATATGTTTAGAGTGGGTATAAAGTGAGGATTTTTTGAAAGAAAGTGAAGCTTAAACCATTAAACAGTCACTGGCTGGTGAAGCTAAGCTGGTTTCATGTTGTTATGCTCCTGACACATGAGTGAAAATCAGCTGGTTAAAGGTCACATTCCTCTTTGCCTCTACATGTTAACAGTAGTGGTGAACAAAGTACTTGGATATTTTACTTTTAAGTAAAAGTCAAAATACTGTAATTTATCGATTATTGAAACCAATAATCACTTAGTTGTTTTGGTTCATAAAATGGTCTTCCCAAAGCTGTACACACCAAAAATGTCTTTTTTGTTGTTCACAGTCCACAACCCAAAGATCATCTGTTTAATATGATAGAAGAGTAAAGAAACCAGAAAATGATCAGGTTTGAGAACCAGAGAATTCTGACATGACATCAAATCAATTAATCGATTTTTTTCGGAAATTAATGAAAAATTTGGTAACTAATCAATCAATCAATGGACTAATTGTTGCCACTCTAATGTTAACGCAATACAATAAATTGGATGCATTTCAATCCATTTGAAAAGGACCATAATTTGCTGCTGCTTTGAAACAGAATGATGATGTGACAACCTCCTGGTTAAGGTCTGGTTAGGTTTAGGTAGAAAAAAGACTTGGACAGGGTTGGGAAAAGATCATAGTTTGCGTCCTAAACATGGCAACGGTTAAAATTTCTGGTTAAACAGCAGTAAAATGCCTGGCATGATGATACAAATGTCTGGTAAAAATTTCAGATGTTACTGTTATGTTTCAAATGTGAGGTCTGATTACATTTAGGTACAAAAACACTTCATTAGGTTTGGAAAAAGATCATGATTTGGGTTAAAATGATCCCTTCAAATTGAGTTAAACATGGCAACCAGCAGCAAACCACCAGCAAAATGTCTGACGTGATGATATAGATGTCCAGTAAAAACATACCGACATTACAGTTAAAGTGTTTAGAAGCAAACAGTGGAGTTGTCTCCTGCTGCTTTTGCAACTTTAATCTATCTAAGCAACAGACCATAGATTCTAACAACTGCACCCACCACCTCCTGTTACAGAATTAAACTTGACGTCACCTGAATGACGCCACTACATCCTCGGGGTTAGAGTAACTATGGCTGCCAGATGGCATAGCTTATAACAGCCTCCTGAACCTACTAGCAGGTGTAGTGGGGCCCTTCTAACCCATATCTATGAGGCTGATAACCAACACCCATTCAATCGAGTTGAATCATCCGAAGTGGGTGACTCATCACATCATGGAGACAAAGAGCTGTTCAGCAAAAAATGATCAAAATGCAGTTGTGTTCAATATCAGGATGACGTTGCAGATCCAAGTTGAACACCCTGCTCGTCAATAAGAGCCTTTCAGCTCGTATAGCTTCAGCCTGGCTTGAATGTTTCGAGCTTTGATTAAAGATACATACTCAATACCTAGTGATGCTGGTGCCAGATGTTTTTGTGCCAGCTGAAACTGGTTTGGTAAAATGATTCAGCAAAAAAAAAAAAAAAAAAAAAAAAAAATCCTTTGTAAGATTAAAGAGTAAAGATTGTCTGACATCTAAGACTCATCTGCTGCAACAGCAATAGCAAGAAACAATTTAATTCTTGTTTCAGGATGTCCACATTGACAAAGTATTTTATCAAGAATTAATCTTTCCGCTGCCCAGCAGTAGTTGTGCAGCTATAGCTAAAAAAGGGAGGTGGCGATGGAACACAGATGGAAATGTGTAACAGACTATATATCCTCCTGCTGGAGTCATGTTCAAATCCCTACAGTCCTCATTAGTCATGTGGTTCCATATTCATATGGTGCCATAGATAGTTACACTAACACATGTTTGTTAATCTCCAGGGAAACATCCGAGTCGTCCGTTCTACTTGTTACGAGGCTCGCGTAATTAACCAGTATAATTGCGATCAAGAAGACGTGATTATGGATTCGTTGCACAAATAGAGCAGGCAGCAGTGTGGGAGGGACTGAAGAGCCTCAGCTGGGAATTACATGATCCAGTATTCTGTGGCCTTCAGCCTGAGTAAATATGAGTAACCAGTTATGATCTAATCAAGCTGGTCACATGACCATGGTTTAATGTTTCGAGTGGAAAGCTAATAGGCACTTTGCTGGTGTGATAAATGTGCAAAAAAAAAAAAAAACATTTCCCAAATACTGGAGTGCATATATACTTTACTTGAGTAAAAGTAGAAATGTCAAAATACTCAAAAAAAAGTTAAAAAATTTTTACCTAATGAAAGTACAGACGCATTGTCAGCAAAATGTACTTAATGTATCATAAGAGCACTCATTATGTCTCAGTATTTTTATGGTATATTATATTATTTGTTCACTAACAAATATATGAACATAATTTAATGTTGTATTGGAGCACATTTTAGATACTTCGGGTGGGTTCATAGTAAAAGATATTAGATTATACATTATATCAATATATCACAAGTTTGTTTAATACAATTTATGTAGCAGCTTTTACATAAAACACATAACGTTAAAAAAATATACTGATTCAAATATAAAAATTAACTGAAGCTTTAAAACTAACTAAAATGAGAAAGTAGATTAGAAAGTATAACAGATCCCTCTGGAATGTAGTGGAGTGGAAGTAGAAAGTGCAAATATTACATGATTATTAGCTTTGACAGTACTGCCAGTGGAGGCACCTAAGGCCCCATATGGTAGAATGTAAATTTTAATATGGTATTTTAAAGTTTCATAATACTAAATCCATAGAGAAAAGCGCACAGCCTGTATTCAGAAACTGGGCCTTAAAACCAGCCAGCGTCCCAACTATAGAGTCACCACCCATTTACAGCCATTGAAATTAGCCAATCAGCCAAGAGGAGAGGCTTGTTAATACATCATAAAAATATATCTTGTTGGGGAGATCAGAACTAAAAAACCCAGCCAAGGTGTACAGTGTGGAAACCCTAACATGAACTGGTCCTCCTGAGCTCATCAGATGTTGTTGCTATTGGATACTGATTGGTGGCGCCATACACACTTTCATAATTCTATAGAAAAGCACGTAACACATTTATGAACTAATGAATGTTAAAGGGCTTGTGGCGTCTTCCTTGATTGCCTGGCAACCTCATGGTTTTTATTACCAAGATGTCCGAGTGCGTCACTGTGATCAGCCAAGAAACAAACACAGAACCTTTAATAATAAATAATAATTGCAACATGCTGTTTTGTCACCGTATATCATATATTAATCAAGCCTGATGTAAGGTATGTAGTTAATGAGCTTAAGAGGTGCCCAAAGACAAAATATGTGCAGACTTTACTATTACATCCTAACAGAAAATGATACATTTATCATCAACCATCTACATACTCCACACCTGTTTATCATCAGTTTGTATAATGGTTTTAGTTTTTTGGTGTCCCAACATCAGCTGAATGATGCAGTACAACTGTTTAGCTAGTCCAAGAATGATGGAACAGGGTTGCAAAAAGAAGGTTAAGCGTGCCGCCTCGCTGCTGTTGTGTCTCATTTATTATGTGCCTTTGTGCGGAGGGGACGAAATCATGTCCCTTTTTCACCAGGATGTAGGTCTTCACAACAAGATGGAGCCGATTTATTTATGGGTCAGGCCTTTTTCGAAGAGGGCCTGTAAGTGGCTTGTTAGATAGAAATACAGCCTCCAGCACGGCACAAAGCCTCAATATGAGCGTGGCACTGAGTGATTTGCCCTAAGAATTAAATGTTGTTTTATTTCCCACTAATGCACAGTATTCAATTTAAATCCTGTTTTTTTCTTTCCTCTAAATTATTTGTTTTCCAAAGTAGTCTAGGTCTAATTGTTCATATCAATTTGTCACTTGGCAATGGTTTCTGTTGTTTGTTGTTTATTTCTTAAGGTTGTGGTGTTGTGTCATTACATTGTTGAGTGTTTTTTAGTTATCATTTGCCTCTTTTTTCTTTTTAAAATAAAACATGTTCTGTTTAACCATTTCACAAATAGTAGGAAATAAAAAATAAAATGAATTTCTGTTTCAGTGTCTGAGCGACCACCTAAGAATGGACCAATCACCACTCACCATTGCTGCTGGCCCTGGGCAGCCTGGTCACAATAGAGTTGGTGGGAATCTGAATGTGGACGATGTCATGGTCAACTGAGCAGCAGCCGCCACAGCTGAGTGTGAAGACGATGCACAAGGACCTTGTAGTTATTAGCTGCTGACAGTAAAAGACTGTGAAACCCAGCACCATGACAGTCAGAAACCTCTTCCACATGAATTCACTTATTCTTCTTTGAGAGAATGTAAGAATAGATGTGTATAAATGTGACTTGTAATTGTGAACAAAGATGTTGAGTCTATAAAATTAACATAACAAAGAAAGAAACTAATTATTTAGGATGCAAATATCACTGCGTGACAAAAGTTTCACTGCAACCTGCTAAATCAGTTAACGTTGTCAAATCTACATTCAAGAGATATGAGACACCACGTAATATAAGCACAAGATTTTCTCTTCCATCAACAAATTTCACCAAAAACAGGTTGATGTGTTTAGGTGTGAAGTGACAACAAGGCTATGTTGGACTGTGTCCATTTTGTTTCCCAAAAAATGTGAGAAGGCACATGACAAAGCATGTCCTCCACAGCTCAGAGTGGATATAAACATCCTGGGTTTAAGTCCTTCTTGTGAATGTCGACTGTCAATTTCATCTCGCCTACTCTCCAAGCTGTTCAAGCTGCTCTCTTCTCCTCTGAAACCTGCCTGGAGCTTGGACGTCGTCAGTGGCAGCTCGCGGCTGTTTAACACTGAGATTGTTGTTTTTGTTTTTTTCAGAAAGGTCAGATATCCACTTAGCATCAAGTATACAAACACAGCTTCCTGACATCAGCCTAATTTGGTTATTTAAGGTTAATTACGCAAATTGAATCCTATTCTAAACCAACACACTGTCTTTGAGCCATATAACCAAATATTGGCCATGACACAAGCTCACCATTAAGAATTAGTCATTCATTGTGCTGCTGTGTCTTTCTGTCTATATATTTATTTATATATGTATGTCGTTTGATTTTCTAGACATCCATTCAGCTGATCGATTTTGATAATTGGCAGGATTATTGCTGGGGACCAGAGAACTTTATTGTGGAAGTTCTTTGGATGAGCGGTTATAGATCCTCTATACTGGAGGATAATCACAAAGCTGTTAAAATTCATTTTACTCTGTTAGGTGATAGTACTGGGATTTCCTGAGGGTCTATAAACACATCTTGAAGTAAAACCGGCAGCTAACATGTAGACGGCAGCACTCATGAACATTTCTTAAGAAGTTTGTTGTTTTGGCCTGTGTTAGTGTGCAGAACAAAGTACCAGCTAAACGGGCTAACATCTTAGCATGTTTTTTCACTACTACATATGCGAGGATGCGGAATGATTTTTTTTTTTCGGGGTCATTTGCTGTTGAGGCTAAACTATAAATGGCTGTGGAACCCAGCATTGTGTTCGTTATGGATAAAAGGAGTAGAAAAAAATGTCAGGGAGTCACTAAAAACATTAGGATTGATCATTGCAGTGAATCTGGTGCTCATTTAGCAGGCACTATTGCCTAATGCCACTCAGAACACAATGACCAAACACAAGGTTCATATGAAAGCTGGAAATTGTAAGCTATAATTAAATCAAATTAAAGTCTCAGCAGGTGTTGCATTGTGTTTACACACAAAGATGGAGTCAGAGTGCTCTACTGTTGTCAGGCAGACAAACTGATGAAGATGGAACAGCTGCTCTACATCCACTGCAGCAAACAGCTATATATTGTAAACATAAATCAGTGTTTCCCACATGGACTGATCTATGGCAGAGCGCCACAGAATGAAAACCAAGTGCCACAAATGGCTTTTGCCTAATTTTTTTACACTATTCTGTCATTCTCACTCAACCAACCTAGCACAACTCAGACCTAAAGTTAATATTAAAATAATGTAACAGATCTCCTTCCTGACCCACTTATTGTATAATGTATAAGTTATTGAATAGCTCAATCTTGGCCTTATTGGTTTTGGTAAAACAGACATCTCTTGCATTTAAAACAAGGCGTTACAACATTGATGCACAGCTGCTGTTGTGAGGAACCTGTCTTATTGCATTAGTGCATTTTGTCCCGCCAGCATTCATGCAAAACTTAATAATAGCCTAGTTTAACATTTATAATTGATAAGAATTTCCCACTAGTCTACATATAATGCATGAACACTTACTCATGGGGGTGCCTAATTGATACTATTCTGGAAAGATTTGCACATCCAATGATTGCTACTAAAAGTGTATTTAGCATCTCTATTTTAAATGACCCAAATGTTATTGAAATATTTTTGATGACTCACAAATGCTATTTAGATTAAGGTGTGTATCACTGATAGATGCACACTCACTGAGGCCTGATTCAACTGTCCCTCCTGTCCATGTGCAATACTTAATTTAATTGCTACATTATACTATTTATTGTATTTAGCCCAAAAATATTAAATACAAGTTCAATATTTGAAATATAAACCTCAAGATTTAGTTGCAGGTTTTTTTTTGCAATTCATTACTTGAAAATCAAAGAATCTAATGTAAATGTATATAATTGTCAACAAAAAACTACAGTACAGTTCAGAGCCCCTAGCACCATACAGTGGTACTTGGGTCTGTGGAAAACACTGTAAATAACACCAATGAGCTGCCGAATCAAATCTATTTTCTTCAAAAACAACAATATTCCAAATAAACCACACAAATGCTAACACTTACTGCTGATCCGACAGAAAGTAGATCTCCTGCTCTAGTGTATCTCTATTTCTCAGCACAGAGCAACACTGTAAATCGATGCAAACTCTATAAAGCTGCACAGTGTGACGAATGCAGCCAGCAGATTTTTCTCTAATAGGTCTCTATGACGCCTTCACAGCACCACAACAAATTTTGGGAGGATGCGCTTTTTTATTTGGTTTTTTCAATAAATCATAAAGATTTAAACTTCAGCTTTTTCAACTTTATTCATCCCCAGAGGCTTTTCAGCAGCACAAAGACACAAAAGAACAAAACAGAAAACAAAACCCAGGAAAACAACAGTGGTTCTCAGGTTGACCTTTCCAGTCATGAAATTGCAGAGAAAAAATAAAGTCCTGAATTTCGGAATTACAAGATTAAAATGTCACCAACAAACCAATATAAATATAACATGGTAAAGGCTCCGTGAAATGAAAAACACATTTTCCCAATTTTAATCCTGTGTCCCTGTATTAACTGTTCATGTATCTTTTGGCATTTGCCAAATATATGTACAAAATGATATATATGAGTTTTTCATATGTCTGAAACTTTAAAATGAACCTAATAGTAGAAAAGGTGCATATTGTTCATAGGGAAATACAGTATGCCACAATGCAATACAGTAGTGATGACTACAACAACATGACAGATAAAGGTGGACAGCGACCAAGGCAGCAGCGTTACTGACATAAAGTTATTGACATAAAGTCAATGACGCTTCAGTAGTAATTGGTTTGACTTTGCCAGGTGTAATATATTTTTAAAAATTGGTTTGGATTGGGGCAACACGGTGGTGCAGGGGTTAGCGCTGTTGCCTCACAGCAAGAAGGTCGCAGGTTCAAGACCTCCTTGGTCCTGGGTCTGGGACCTTTCTGTGTGGAGTTTGCATGTTCTCCCCGTGTCTGCGTGGGTTTTCACCGGGTACTCCGGCTTCCTCCCACAGTCCAAAAACATGCTGAGGTTAATTGGAGACTCTAAAGTGCCCGTAGGTGTGAGTGTGTGAGTGAATGGTGTGTGTGCCCCATGATTGGCTGGCGACCATCTGGGGTGTATCCCTGCCTCTCGCCGTAACGCGCTGGGATTGGCTCCAGCAGACCCCTGCGACCCTAATAAGGAATAAGCAGGTATAGAAAATGACTGACTCCAGCTTCCTCCCACAGTGCCCCACGATTGGCTGGCGACCATCTGGGGTGTATCCCTGCCTCTCGCTGTCACGCGCTGTGATTGGATCCAGCAGCCCCCTGCGACCCTGCGAAATGACTGACTGACTGGTTTGGATTGGCAAAGGTTCTCCAACCAACAAGGAGGCTCTTAGGAAGTGGCGTGATAATTATAACTCAGTGCAGTGCATCTAAAAACACATTCATAAAAATAATGTTGAACATGACTATTGAGTATGTAGTGCATAACGTGATTCCATACAACACTAAGCTCCGCCCACTTTTTTAGCCTTCAACATTACTGAGTAGTGCTGCCAAAATTAGTCCTTTAATCGATTAGTTGCCAATTCCTACATTAATCACCAACTACTTTACTAATTGATTAATCAATTTAAGTCATTTTTATTTTAAGAAAACATTACATTTAAGAAAATGTCCAAATTATTTGATTCCAGCTCCTCAAATCTGATTATTTTCTGATTTCTGTTGGTCTGGAAACAAAAAATACATTTTAGGTTACATCTTTGTCTTAGCAATTGACATTAGCAATTGACATTTTAAGATGAACATTTTACACCATTTTATGTGTCACACATCTAATTGATTCTTAATTTCAATAATCAATAGATTTATCAACTATAGTTGTTAGTTGCAGTCCTACTAGTGAGGTTCTAGGATTATATTGATGACTTTCACTGAATTTGGAGAGAAGTTTTGGCCTTTTGCCATAACAGCAGATTACAGGAAAAGTTAATACACTCTCAATCGAGGATTTGTAAAAAAAAAAAAAAAAAAAAAAAAAAAAAGGTCATGAGGGTTTTATCAACATGGAATCTTGCCAGTTAACAAAGCCAGAACAATCGTTGCAAAGCATCTGTGTTCTACTTCACCCTACCCAGTGTGTGCTGTGATAGATGTATGATGGATGGATATTGACTTTTAATCAGACGCTACCTTGTTTTCTGCCTTTTGTGATTAACACAGAATGAAAAAGGTGTTGTCACTTGGGTCGATATTTGTCCGGTAAGACATCTGTATCAGAGGCTGAGTCACTCAGTCTCAGACATTTAGCCTGGGCCAAAAGTTTAGAATAAATATTTCCATTTGACATAAACGATAACAATGTCAATGGTCAACTACTGTTGTAGCTGCTTACAGGGATTAAGGGAATGTACTGGGTGATAAGTTATTTTATTGGCTATGAAGCTCTGTTACGGGGCTTCTGTTATTGTCTTAGGACTCATATTCCTCATAGACAGCCACAAAGTGTTTCTGGGACTTGAGCCAACCTCTGCTGCAGAGCTTCATTACAAAGTCTAACAAGCAAGACTAACTTTCCAAAGAAAAACCCTAAAAAAAAAAAAATCACGCCTACATTTCATGTGTTGCACCACATCATCTAACTTAACTGGTGTAGCTACAGAACATATGCATATTTATGATCGTATTAAAAATAGCTGGGAGGGGAATCAGTGGCGTCCACGAATGGAGTCGGAAAGAAACCAAAACCCAGTTTACCCTGCTTGTTGTTTGCAGAATTGATTTTATGCTGCTTAAGCTTCTCACAGCCTTGTTTTTTTTTTCAGGAGAAACAAAGGCAACGAGTTACATAAACTGGTATTTAAAGAGAAAACAGCGACGTCCCACCACTTCCTGTGGACCCCATGGGATTTTATTTCAGAAAAAAATATGCTTTAAAATTAAAGACTTTCCCCCGGGTTTCATTGCTAAAACTGGCTGGAAAATAGATCTGCAATGATTAATTGATTAGTTGCCAATTATTACATAAATCACAACTATTTTGAGTCTAATTGAGTCTTTTTCAAGAAGAAAATGTCCAAATTGTCTGGTTGGAACTAGGTGGAAACTAGAGTTGCAACAATTAATCAATGAATCAATTAGTTAATAACTATTACATTAATTCCCAACTATTTTTTTTATAACTGATTAATCAATTTCAATCATGTATAAGAACACAAATGTCCAAATTGTCTGGTTCCAGCTTCTCATATCTGATTATTTTCTGGTTTCTTTAGTCTTCTATAACAGTAAACTGATGATCTTTGGGTTGTGAACTGTTGGTCTGGACAAAAGAACACATTTTAGTTTGAATCTTCAGCTTTGGGAAACACTGATCGACATTTTAGACAATATTAATCAATCAGCCTAGTCAATAGTAGTCAGTTGTCAGTTGTAGCCCCAGTAGAAACATTTAAAGTGTTCTGAGAAGAACCTGCTTTGTGGAAGCAGCAAACGTCTTCAGGGTGGACCTTCATATTGGGGTGGTGGTGTGAAGAAGTAGTTTTTGTCATGTCGTGGGTTTGTTAGCGAACAAAATTTGGTAGGCAGTAAAATCTCTGACGGTCTGGTATCGCGATACTCAAGCTGCTGAGGCTAACGTTAACCCAGAACTGCTGAAACTATTTCACACAAAACTACTAAATACTTCACTCTTTCTCCACATTATATATTTTTTAATAGTGATGTGAATTAACAAAAATGATGTGGCACAAATCAAACGGATAACAACGTTAGTTGATAATTGGCATTCACCACTGTACATATTTAGGTTCCATAGGGTCCACCGGAAGGGGAGAGATAGGGCTTTAACTAACAACTATTTGGACAGTCAATTCATCTACCGATTATTAAAGTGATTAATCGACTAGTTGTTTGGTTCGTAAATTTGATTTGTATAAGCTGTGATCTGCTGGTATGACAATGTTGGCATACAGGCCAAAACTGCTCTCTCCAAAAATCATCAGAAAAGTCATCAATGTAATCCTAGGTAGTTGCTTAATGTATCAATTATTGAAATTAATCAATTTGTTTTTTGGTTTATAAAATGGTGTAAAATGTCATCACAAGATACAACCTAAAACATCTTTTTTGTCCTGACCTACAGTCCACAACCCAAAGATCACCAGTTTACTAGTATAGAAGACTAGGAAACAAGAAAATAATCAGATTTGTGAAGGTGGAACCCCAGAATTTGGACATTTTATCCTTAAAATGTCAATTTTTAAGGATCAATTTTTGATCATCAATTATCAAAACAGTTGGTGAATAATGTAATACTTGGCAATTAATTGATTAATCAAGTAATCGAAAAGTTCTAGGGAGGGGCTTAGATTATACTTATTAACTTTTTCTGTATATTGGTATTAATTTGTAGGATACTGGACTGATAATCCTAATTTACTAATGTAGCCGAAAGTCACCTTCTTTTATTTATTTATTTATTTATTTATATTTTTATTCTTTTTTTATTTATTTTTTACAGCCTATATATTACAGTACCAGTTAGTACCAGTAGACAATCATTTGTTGTTGTTGATTTTAATTCCATTCATTTTATGGTTTACATAATGGCATCACACATTAGGAGAAAACAAAAGGGGAAAGGGGGCCTGCACACGTCGTGATGCTCCAGCGTTTAAGAGGATTTTGAGGGTGGGAATCCCCACATAAAGACGGAGGGGGGAAGCCTCGGAGTAAATCCCAAACCCTGAAGCTCCAGCTGCCCTCACATCTCCAGCCACGACACGTCAAGCCACATGAATTATTTATTCGCCATGTATTTTAATGTTGCCCCGCTTGTTTGGCGCATGTTGACATTTTTAAAGATGACTCAAGCTCTTCTCGGGCTCCACTATTTTAGATGCTGTGCACATCCAATAGCTCACATTTCAATGACTTCAATGATTACTTACTACTATATATATATATATATATATATATATATATATATATATATATATATATATATATATATATATATATATATATATGTTATTTCTTATATTCTTATATTATCTCAGTACTATTAATATTTGCTTTGTAAGTAGACCGTAAATGTCATGAAATGTATTAGCAGTATTATTATTATTATTATCAAATATGTTATTTGTCTTTGAATCAAGACCTAAGAAGGCAAAGCCAGTTATGTAATGTATTATGTATTAATGTATCGTAGTCAATGATGGCACATAAAATGCATAGTAAATATGCAGTAATAAAATTAAAATGTGAAAGTATTGTGGACACCTTACAGCTATGTTGAATGTCTTATATGCCACCTATTTCTAGGAGCTGGTAATATTTTTGTTTATTATTTCTTACTTAGACGTTTTTATTTTGAAGCTTGTTTAATAAGCTTGTTGTTATTTTAATATTCGTGAACCAATTTTTAAGATTTTGTAACAAAAATGTATATTTTTCAATTGAGCTAAAAATACAAATCACTAGCTAAAGTTCTGCTTGGTGTAGGCTCCATATTAAACAGATAAACTCGGAGAACCTCGCGTTATATTCTCTATAGTTCGTGTTACTGTCGATGAATTCCGTTTAGTTAATGAACCAGCCGGCGTTTTTAGGTGTAATTGTCGTTTCCTCCGCGGTGACATCCATGATAGATGTGCGGGCTGCGGGGCGCTGGGCCGCGGAGGAGACTGATGAGCAGAGAGGCTGCATCACCTCAACGTTACACCGCAACAATGGAGGCGACGTACCTGGGGTAAAATGACCTGCCGCTGCTGGAACATTCTCCAAAGACTGGGGCTGGGGGACGCAGGAAGAGCTGCTAGTTCCCGACGAGCTCCATGTCGACGGCGAAGAAGACGGACGAACACAAATAAACAAGCGAGGGCGAGTGAAGGGCCGATGAGGCGTGCTAAGAGGGAAGCTGTAGTCACATCCTTTCCTCTTTCTCTGGACCAAAGTCAAGCCGGACCAGTTCAAACCGACGACTTCCGGTTGCTTCGACAGTGAGCCATTACGAAGCCGGTAACGTAAAGATTGTACGGTTGACGGTCGATTGTTTTAAGGTTTTGACGAAGATACATTGTCTGTTAGTATCATGTGAATAATCTATTTGTAATTATAAAGTTAGTTGCCTGAAATGCTGACTCAAAATTATCTTATTTTGAAGGACTCACTTCCGGTTCTGTTTGCGCTAAAAGTGGCTGATTGGACGCAGCTGGGTACCAAAGCCTCTCAGCCAATCAGCGGGCGCGCTTTTCTCCTCGCGTCTCACGGCTTTCATGTGGTAGATGTTACTGGAACTTCATCGATATTGATTCAGTGCACGTTTTGTTTTTTATTTGTATTTTTTTTCAATGAAAAGCAAATTAACACGCAGAACATGAAGTATTTTTACACAAATTGTTCAAAATAAAATAAATGAATATAATAAAATGGATGAAAAATACAGGTGGATAGGACGTCATTTTTTTATTTATTTTTTTGCCATTTTCAAACAATTGAGGGCTACTTTTATATTGTTTTTTTGTTATTTTAATAAGCGTCTAAATAAAAATGTCTAACTAAGAACTAAGATACATTAACCATAGCTGTAGGGTGTTCATAATACTTTCATAATTTAAACTACTGCATATTTACTATGTATTTTATGTGTCATTATTGACTACAGCACATGATTACATATCTGGCTTTACCTTCTTAGGTCTTCAATAAAAAATGCAATAATAATAACAAGGTATTTTATAATAATAATAATAATACATTTCATGACATCCACGGTCTACTTATAAAGCAGATAATAATAATACTGGGATAATATAAGAATATATGAAATAATAATAATAATCAATGGATCAAAACAATCCAATGAATGAATATATATATATATATATATATATATATATATATATATATATATATATATATATATATATATATATATATATATATATATATATATATATATATATATATATATATAAAATGTCAGAGGTGCATGTGTGTGGTCCAAATCAAAGGAAAATTCACGCTCAAGACTTAAGATGTTTGGAGAGATGGTCTTAAAGTAGTGATTACAGAGAATGAACTGAAACTCATACAATATAAATGGCTTTTCGGAACCTGCGTGACACATGTAATTCTGCTGCATTGAAATCCAGTTGATTTGGAAAGACATAGCAAACCTGGTCTCACGTACAGTTGCTGCTGGACAGATCCCTCTTGTGGCAAAGCTTTGTATGTTAGTCATCTATCCTGATCTCTGAGCAGCAGGCAGCAGGGCAGCTCCATTAATACATCCAGGCTTCAGGCAGCAAGCAAGTGATGGCATTAAGGGGGACTTACACCTGCTGTAGGGGTTAGGGTAATGGAAACTCTATGTCTTTGGAGAAGGTAACTTATGTGGTCCGAGGGAAAGCAAACATATTCTGGAAAATATGGGAAATCTGAGCTGTGGCAAATTTTCAATGAAGTGATGACACTCAACGGCTTTGACATGTTTAATGGAATGAAGACCTTGGAACTTCCTTTCTTTCTTTATATATGGCTACATATTTATTGAATTTATTGATATGCACGGCACTTTGTATTAAATTATTATTAAAGTAGAACTTGGGATATTTAGACTAATTTACTATAAAACACTATATCCTATAATTTTTACTACTCACCAGTAGGCACCAATGGGCAAGCTGCCAAAAATTACCAAAAAGTGAAAAGGGATCTATTTGTTGCAAATCACTTTTCATTTGTAACAAATAAAAATGAAATTGAAACAGGGTCCCTAGACCCTGCCTAAGGCTAAGGCCTAAGGCTGGCAGTATTAGTTTGTATGTTTACCCACTTTGTGTAATGTGTTTATTCCCCTATGTTACTATGTATGTTGTTTTGCAATTTCACTAATACAATAATACAAAAAAAAAAATAATACAATAATAATGCTTAAGAACTTTAAGGGGTAATTTACAGCCTGGGAATAACACTGTGTTGAAAAATAATTATTAAATATACAAGCTTATTTAAATTAACTTTCCACACTGATTGTCAACTGTCAGTAGAAAAACAAAACAAAAAAAAAACGTTGCTTTCGATTTTATTCTGGGCTGTTTGATCATATCTCTGCTCACTGCAGAGATCAGAGCGTTGGCTGCTCTCTGGTGCCACCTGCTGGACAGAAGCTGTCACTACACCACTGCTGTACATCTTCCTCTGCATTGAGTCCACAGTCCATAAAAGACTGTTCCTGACCTCTAAATACAATTATGAGCATTTCAGGCAAAGTCGGCTTTTCAACACGCGCTCTGTTACGATGCTGTGCTTTTACAACCGCTGCCTGTGGGATCGCTGTGGGAATAAAAGAGAAAGAGAGAGAGAGAGAGAGAGAGAGAGAGAGAGAGAGAGAGAGAGAGAGAGAGAATGTAAATGAGTAGCCAATTACCATTTACATCTTCCTGGGTTGGCTGGCTTGCAGTCCCCTCCTCGTCTTCCCTGTCATTGCATCCCCTCACATTATCTCCTGTTTCCTTTCATTCCTCTTCACTTCCACTCACTTCTCCATCTTCTCCCATCTCTCTCTTATTCGTGCTTATATGTCACCTCCTCCTCCTCCTCTCCCCCTCCCGGTTCTGGGTTTCATTTTTCCAGTTTCCTTCTGTCTGCTCCTCACCATTAAGGTTGAATCATTGAAGCACGAGGAGCAACAGCTGCCTATTCACCGCCGATAGAGACATGAGAGGGAGGAGGAGACAGAGGAAGAGGAGGGGATGTCGGGAGGACTTTTTTGTCTTTGACGTCCCAGTATCCGCCGACAATCACACAAACTGCTGCTCACGCTGCTGTTGTTGCCTCGGCAGGAAGCTCGACAGCTGGAAGAATCAATTCTGATTTTGACAGTGGTGGAAGATTATACTGCAAAAAAGTATTTTAAAAAAATCTAGCTTTTGGTACAAATAGTTCTATCTTAGAAAGGAGTGGGTGGATTATCCCTTTCAAAGCAGTTTTACCTTTTGTCTTACTATTGTTCTTTTTTTTTTTACCTCATATTAAGTTTTTTTTTTTTTAAATCTCATCTTGTAATCTTCTTTTAATCTAACAACTAAATACAAAATGTATCCCTTTGATAAGATTTATTTTTTGCAGTGTGTTTAATTGAAGATGGAAGATGACACTTCTGACACATTCTAATAAATCATTTGAATGAAGGAAACTACTTTCCTTTAAAATTGTAATAATGATTATTTTTTAGTTTAAGGATAAACTTCAAAACAAAACAGAAAACAAGACAACACAAGCTATAACATAAGAAATATAAGATAAAATGAGTATAGAGGTGAGCAGCTTTTAAAGGTACAGTGTGTAGTTTCTGACCCCATCTAGTGGCCAAGCTGCTCATTGCACCAACCATGTAGGAGAAACAACTACTGTCAAATGCAAAAGTCAGTCTCTCGAGCAATTGTTTGCTCTAAAGTAATACAAACACAGTATTTATTATATTGAATGAATTATACACTAATTGAAAAAATATTTCTGGCTATTATGTTTAATTTATATCAGGTTTCTTCTGCTAGATGCTGTCAAAACATACAAACTATACCTTTATTTACTTGGTTTTGAAAGTGTTAATGGAGCTGCAGCTCATCACATCACCAGGCAGGGTGATATATTATACAGTTTTGCTTCAGTTTCCCTGCTAAAGCTATACATGTAAAATTTAAAGACATGAATAGTTTTTCTGTCAATCATTGCAGCTCTATTATATTCTTGCACCAACAAGAAGAGATTAAGAAGAAACACTTTCACTAGATGTCTCAACATAATAACACGACACCCACACATATCATGACTTGTTTATTCCTGTGTTGACTCAGGCTCATCTCAATCAGTTGAGCAAACAGCAGCAGAGAGAGGATCCTCGGAGGACATTAGTTCACTGTGGTAGGATCGAGCTGAGAAGCTGTTAGAATGTTGCAGTGCTGATTCAGTCTGAATTCAGCTAGGAGCATGTTTGGGACTTTACTGTCTTTGTCCAGTTTTTATGCTGGAACAAACTGTTTTTTTCATATAGAGATAGTGCCCAACTTTCAAACACTATAGGTTCAGAGAGGCTGTTCCTAAACTGAATTATTCCTAAGTTGATTCCATTAAATTTCAATCAGTAATTGTCATTTGAGGTCATTTAAATGCCATTAGTCCTCTAAATACTATAACTCTCTCCCTATAACTGAAATATATATATATATATATATATATATATATATATATATATATATATATATATATATATATATATATATATATATATATATATATATATATATATATATATATATATATATACACATGGGGGAACTGCTGATGTTACTGACTTTTTATTTTTGCTTATTTATTTTTATTCTCTTTGTCATTTTGTTACTTGTTTTCTGCTATTTGTATGTGTTTTGTGTTGTGTTATATTTATGTGTTAATGGTCTGTTGTCACATGGTTTGTGTTAGTTTAGTACAATTACATTGTATAAAAAATCATATTTCATCATCATCATTATCCATGTCAATATTACTGCTAACATTACTAATACTGGTAATAATCTCTCTATATAAAGAAAAAAAACTCTGTGTCTGCACATGTGGTTGTAAGTTGCACATCAGGAGAACCATGTATCCAATGCACTTAACACTTGACTCAACAGTGAGTGTATTGCTGAGTACCTGAGTAAGTTTATTGCCCAATTGGGTGCAATTTGGTCAGATTGTTCCTGTGAGTTATGGCCTATAACTTTTGAACTGGACATTTCAGGAACAAAATTTGCTCCTGGATGCTTCACTGGATCCAGACAAATCTTTCCATATAAGCCATTCACAATTTCCCAGAATTTTGAATTAAGTCCAAATCTATTTTTTTTCTTTATTACTCATTTTGAGCAATCATCAAATTTGGTACAAAATATCTCTGAACTGAGCCAGAAAAAAGATATTTTTTTATAATTGTTGATATTCCATATAGTGTTGCTGTAGCTGGCCCTCAAATTTTAGAAGCATAAATGAATGGAATGGCCATTTAGGTAAAGGAAATGCTCCATGACGATGGTATCAATGATGCTAATGATGGGATCAATGATGGTAATGATTGGATCAATGATGACTTTACACCTCACTCACTGTACACTGGCTGATATGCTATAGGCAGAGTATACATTACAAAAAATCACTCCGAAACATTTTGTTCTATTGGGAACACGTTTGGTGGGCATGTGTAGATCTAATGTCTGAGAGACTGTGGCAGTTTCTGTGCCATTTGACCTATAGATGACACTGTAGCATTACAATCTATTTATAAAATAAGTGCTCTCTGTCTGTCTGCCAATGACTGTCCTTCACATGACTTGATAACCATTTCTCCGCTCAACTTCACACCTGAGGACCCAAGGGACCACAGCACTGAGTGTGAAGTCGATTGGTTAAGTGATTTTTGACAATACTGGGAAGCTCATTATAAATCCTGAATGATATGAACGGCTGCTAACGACAATCCTTGTAATACAAAACCCAGATGAAATGCAGAGAGCCAGCGGTGTGACAGGAAAACTCAATGCCCAATTCACTTCTAAGAGGGATAATTATTATTTGACTTGTCTACTTCACCTGCCTCACACATCTACTCCAGTAGAAGTGTTTCCCAGAGTGCCTTTCACCAGCCCTGATGTTTTGGATTAATAAAACGTTTCTTGTAATTAAACTGCACAGAATAGAAGTCATGTCATTTGCTCGGTTTTCTATAAAAGCATAAATGTACATGAAATTTCAAAAGTAATCCAAATACTGTACTTTATAAAATAAGCACTGACCTGCTGGCTGACTTCTTCAGCATGAACAGTATAGTACAGCACTGACATCCTACTTGTTTTATAAATAGACACCTCTCTCTATGTTCTGCGTTTGTGCAGGTTGTGCATATAAAGTATATATATAAAGTATATATATATATATATATATATATATATATATATATATATATATATGCTCTATGAGTGCAATTATATCAAAAAGGCCTTGACAGTGGATGACTGTGGACATACATAGAAAGTTGTGTGCCAGTTATGTAACATTATAGCCTTTATGATAATAAACCTTATCACTCACTAATAGAAATTGATTCAAGAATCATGTTCAGAGCTTCTTCTGCACCATAGATTCTCTTGCTTGAAGCAGCCACCATAATGAAAGCTTGTTAAATTACCCAGGTCAGGCAATCCTCCAACCCATTTCATCCTAAAGAATAAAAAATGTTGACTTAGGCAAAAAAATAAAATGGCCTAAGTCACCCTCTTTAATGAGGCCATTGTCTCATAGGATAACATAAATAAAGAGTATGATCCTTTCAAGCATTATCAAGAGATAGTGTGATGATATGTTGCTCCTATTGCTGTTAGGTACATTTACTTCACATATTTCCATTATTACAGTGTTTTGTTGTTTTATAGATTAAATCTTGTGACATTTCCATTCTTAACCTCAACTACAGAGTGGTAATTGGCCGACTGTTTCTATTGTTCTCAAAATTTTACTGAACAAATTAAAAAAAAGTCTGGAACAGGCAACACAATTGCTTTATGGAGCTTTTCTCACTGAAAACAGCTGCCTGCTTCTAAAGTGAAGACAAGCGCATTAAAATCTGCCACACGTTCCAAAGTGATGGGTGAGTTCCCTCCTTTTCTTTCTTTTTTTTCCCCAGCATCAGATTCTTACCACAACAATGCAAACACCTAAATGCTGGATTTCAAAATGGACCCTCATGGCATCTTGTTTTGCTTCTTTATGTTATAGTGCAAAACTTTTACACTGAAAAGTGTTTCTTCTCAGCAGGGACACAACCTGCTGCAAATAAAGTTGAGAGGGCTTCAACTATTTTTGATGTGGTGAAACACGGCAGCAACTAATGCCAATGCCAATGACTTTATTTCAACAAAATAATCAGATTTGAGAAACTGGAAACAGAGAACTTGAACATTTTCTTCTTAAAAATGACTCAAATTGATTAATTGAATATTTGGATTAAGAAAAGAAAATTTTTGGAGAATAATCGATTATCACTAAATAGTTGCAGCTCTAGGGTGAAATATCAACCAATCTTTAGCTTTTTTGTAGCCGTTGTAGCATCATTTTCACAGGGTTGCAGGGTCGTCCCATAGATTTCTATAAAACTCCCACAACATCTGAAATAGAAGCAGTTAGACTGATAATGTCTGTATAAAGTGACAGATGTCCTCATTTATAAGTGGAGGTGGTGGTTAAGTCCAATAGATGCAGGATGAGCTTGAGAGCAGCAGCATGTACACACCTATTTGACTTGAGGTCTGTATGACAAGAGCAATTTTCGTTAAATTTCAGCTTTTGAAGCAACCTCACGTCTTGCCTAAAATACATAGAAATTCCTGAGCAGCACAAAAACACTCTCCTCCACTTTTCCACTCTCAGGTCCGGGCATCGCCGCCATAATGAATGCCCCTCAAAACATCTGAGCAATTGTCCACGACAAAAATAGAAATATACTGTTACCTGCGTTGCCTCTGTGATGATATGTGAAGTGAAATAGACACATAAATGAAAAAATAACATGAAAAGTTGCATAAGCTGCAAAAAGTGAAAACTTAATAAGTGAAAATATCTTGATAATTCTCAAATAGAATTATCTTGCAATATCTTGTCCCATTGGCAAGTATTAGCTTATTTCAATTGTTTATCTGGATTTGGGTCAATTTAGTCTTGTTTTCTTTTTATAAGCTTAAATTGTTTGAGTATTTATCTTATTGTTGTCTTTTTTTTATCTCATATTATGGATGCTTTATCACATAATTTTGCCTTTTTATCTCAAATTCTTTGAAAAACCTTAAATAAATAATATGATATGCCAATGGAATGAGAAATTTCAAGATAGTTCTACTCAATATTAGACTAATTGTACTAAACACAAGATATTTCTCCTTGATAAGATTTCATTTTTTGCAGTGAAGCAACAGAACATGCGGACATTTTAACCATCACATTGTACTTAACATTTCAACTCAAACAATATTTCCCAAAAGCCTAAACATTATGAATTATACATAATTATAATAATCTACATAAGTAACAGTGATTTATAATCACTGGAAAATGTGTCTATTAAGGACAGAGTGTGACTCAACTGCCACTTGAACCTGTAGCATTTGCCATTGATTAATATCATTTATATTAGTGCATATAATTGTGTATTGACTTCTATGCTGCTTTAGAATTCAGCTGCACTTTAAAGGCTTTCAAGGTTTAGTTATTAGTTCTACTTTATTGCAGATGAGAAATCTGCCTTTCAAGCTGCCAGTCAATGGCTTTGATGCTTTTATTACGAATCTGTGATTCAGGAGAGAATCTGTGTGCAATGTTAAACAGCTGCTATTAAAACGGTATTAAATAGATTAATTTCAGAAAGTTTTGCCTTAATTATTCATATATATTTTTTAATCGATTGACAGCCCTAGTTAATATAAAAATATTGATTAGCGCAGCATTTAATGACATCGTTTTAGAGTTGGATGAGACTGGATGGATCACATATGCTAATAGCTTTTACTATCACCAGATCTTAAGACCAGTTCTCTCCAACAACATCTTCAAAAAACACCAAACGAGGGAACATCTGCTGGGAAAAAACGCTGCTCGAGGCTCCAGCCTGGTTTATAGACTCCAATCTAAGAAACAGAGCAATTCTGGAAAAGCTTTAGTGCGGCAACACCCCGTTAACAATCTGTAGCTGCTGCACCTACGTGATATAGAAGAATACCTGATGTATTTTTCATCATCGGGCCTTTTCCAAGAACAGATCAGCCTCTTTATAAAAATTCTTAAACGCACACAGAGACTGTACCGAGAGAGAAAAAGAAACAAAATGACAAGAAAGTGTCATAGAGAGAAACCACTTGTTATGATGTAGTCGTGAGAGGGATATGGCATCATCTGCAGTGATCCCAGAGTTCTCCCACCACCAGAGGGCAGTGTGGTCATTCTCCACTTCACTTTAGGGGAAAAAAAAAGCTGCACTTCTTTCCCCCTCAGTGTTTCTAAAGTATTGAAAAGGCTGGCTGTACATTCTCTGTAACATCATGTGCTTCCATCTATCTCCCTCTGTCACACCGCTGCACAATCTTGTATTTACATAAGAAGTGGAAGTGTGTATGTGTGTATGTGTTCATTTTTCTATCTTGGTGGGGACATTGGCCTAAAAAGATTTTTTTGCAGTTGAAACTATGTCAGTCACATTTAGAAAGGGTGGACCCCATAGTGTGGGTATTTGACAGAGCACCCCACGGAATCAGATAAACGAGTGTGTGTGTGTGTGTGTGGCCCAGCAGCAGGGGCATGTGCTACAATGAGCCGAGCCGCTCTTAACACCCCCCCCCCCCCGTATTTGTCTTGTTCTTTCTCAAGCCCTGCGTCGCCGTGAAGGTGACACAATCAAACAGACTTTCTGCTGATAGCGGCTTCACAGAATTCAGACTAATATTTCCCCGCTGACGCGTTGAATAGCTGACGACTAATACTGCAGCCGTAATTACTACTACTGCCGCTGCAACTCCTCTGAGAAACTACAGTACTGTAATACTGGAAGTGCAACAACTGCTGCTACTGTTAAAAGAGCACTGCTCAACAACTGCTGCAAAACCTCTGTTAAAGCCACACAACACAGAATAGGGATTTTTTCCCCCTTTCCTCCAGTCATAATGAAACTAATGAATACATTTTTATTGTATTACACGTTTTTAAAACTAACACATTTAAACATGCAGATGAGGTAAATACTAACACTAATTTGCATGTCCCGCTGAATCATTTTTCGCAAAAGCTATTTTAATATAACAGTTTTATCACCAGACATTTATGAAGGGATTTGTGAAAATTATGTTGGATTGTGTCAAAAAATACCATATATGTGCATATTTTGTGCCTTTTTTTTTTTTTTACACATTATCAGAAAGTCTGGATCCTATGATCATGTCAAATTCTGTTGATGTGCCTCCTTTGGAGTCTGAGAAAAATGATTCGGTGTGAATGGTCAAAAGGTCATTTCGAGGAAATGGCCTTTAAATAATGAAATCTCTGCTATACAGTAGCTGTAGTTGATGATCAGTAGATATGTGATGAAATAAAGGTATTTGTGACGTTATTTTATAGAATATTTTCATGTTTTAATGAAGGACTGAAAAGACAGGATTGCAATTACAAGTGGCAGAAAGGAGTTTCCTTCACAGGAAAAAAAAAGAGCGTTATCTGGCCTTATTTCTCCTTTAAGATTTCCTACACCTACATTATTTTATCTGAGCAGGGAGAAATATATTGAAATTAAGTACAATTAGTCCAATACTGAGTAGAATTATATTTAAATTATTTCATACCATTGGCAGATCATTTATTTCAAGTTATCCAAAGAATTTGAAAGAAGTATGAGACAAAAGACCATAATATGAGATAAAAAGAGAACGATTTAATATTATTTTAAGAAAATGACACTAAATTGATTAAAATCAAGAAAAAAAATAATTTAATTTTTGAAATTGTATCCAATATTTTTCAATTTAATCTTGTTTTAAGGAAAAGAAAACTTCAAATGAACAAAAATATCTGCTGATGGAATAACGTATTTTGAGATAACTTTACTCAAAATTGGACTAATTGCACCATAAACAAGTTATTGTCACTTGTTAAGATTTCATTTTTTGCAGTGTAGTTTGTGATCTATTTGCCTTTTGAGTCAAACCCAACTAAAACTATATTTGCATTACTGCTAATGCCACTACTGAATCTATGACTGCTGTTGGCAGGGAGCGAACCAGCAGCACTGTGTGACAAAATAATCTAAACTCAGTATTTTCTGGGCTTTTAAGCACATCTCATATTCTACTTCAGCAGGCAGATTCAGTTAAAAGGCGTGAGAAGGCTGCTAAGTAGACCTTGAGATGTGATTATTTTGTCGTGCATACAGATACTGATTCTAGGGGGAAGAAACTCTATCATTGCTATGATTGTTACTATTAGTTCTAGCCAGTAACTATTATAATCTATCAGTGTGAATATGTCTACTCTTACTAGTGTTTTTGCTGGATTTACTAAGCTGTGTACTAATACATTGCACAGGCAATCTTTTTTTTCTGAGTGGATTTTGAATAGAAAATTCCAGTCATTTCTGACAGAGGTAGGCCAATCACAACAGAGCTGGTCTTTTAGTGGGGGGGGGAGGAAACAGAGTGTGTGAGATGGCAGAACTTATTGCTGCTACAAATCTAACCAGGTGCTTTTGTAGTATAAAGGTATGCAATTCCTTTATGTATACCACAGAAATTTAAATAACAAACTGGGAAAACAGCAAAATAGGGCCTTTTTAAACTAGACTTTGAGCAAAAAAAAAAAAAAAAAAACTTGAAGTACCACTGCTATCAGTGCTACCACTGTGGTACCATCAACACCGCTGTCTGGGAGGGGGGCATTGCTCAGTAAACAAAGCTCCTCCTGCAGCAGGGAATCAGGGTCTCATCCACCTGTCACGTCCGACACTGTTCACCCGCACCGCAGTAAACTTTGTGGCTCCCGGATTGGCCTCTAAAGCCATGTCAAGCCTCACAAAGAAAGGTAATCACACTGGACTGCTCTTCCTCAGCAACACTCCTGTTTGTTCTCCTACCACATCTACTGCAGATTGGTGAGAGTTCAGGCAGGAAGGCTATTTTACATACTTAGTCCGAATGTGGCTATCAGCAGAAACTGGTTCCAGAAGTCATGGTACTAGTCATGATGATATGGAATGAAACCTGACGCTGATGGACTGGTAGGTTGAGTTTAATAAGTTGGATTTCTTTTCTTTTTAATGCTGCTTTCACCTCACAGTGATATAGAATGAGAAATTCCTCCCAAATCTGATGTCATGCACTATAAGAAATTATCTGATCAGGTGAAAATATCTTATTTCTTGGTACAATTAGTTTCTGTATTGAGAAGATTTATCTTGAATTATCATATTCCTCTGTCAGCACATTTGACTTTCACGTTTATTCCTTGATTTTAGTTGATTTAGTCTCGTTTTATTTTTCTTTATTGCTTTCATTAAAAAGAAATACAAGAAAAAGTCAAAATTATTACATAAAAAGAAAAAAAAAACATCAGATAACCCCCTACCCACACAAAAAATGAGATAAAACCATTAGATAAAAAGACAACATTGTGAAAAAAAGTAAAACAATTTAATATTATTTTTTTTTAAAAAGCAAAGAAAGAATTGAACATGTATTTAAACAAAATCAAGAAAGAGTCACAGAATTTGTAATAAACCACATTAACTGCTAATAAAATAGGATAATTCATGATAATTCTACTCAGTATTGGACTAATTTTACTAAATACAAGATATTGCCCTCAGATAAGATTTATTTTTTTGCAGTATAAGAACATTTCCAAATAACATATGACTATTCCTTAGCTATATATGTTGTTTCCAAATGGATTTATTTACAAACATATAACTAAAACTCACAGATTAGCGGATGCAGTTCCATCAATCACCAGGTGCCTGGGAGGGCACCAAAACATCATGCTTGTGAAAAAAATCGTTACTAGGTCCTAGTAGCGACATGATTATGTGTAATGCTTGTTAACATGTATAAACAATACAAAAGCAACATAGGCTGATTTGCTTGAGAAAAAAAACTGAATATGCTTGCCGCCCTCTGTCCTGGTTTGTTAGATTATGCCTCAATGTCACCTGAAGTTTGTCAGACTCACTGTGTTATCACAGCCTCCAAAAGGCATCAAGAGAAGAGGAAGAGAAAGCCAGATGATGCTCATGCATTTCTTACAGGTAAGGCAATGTTTTAAATAAAAAATAATATGTTCATTTTGAAGCCATTGTATATTAATGCCAGGCAATACTGCTATACCGTTCATTACCGTTTCATTTTAAAAAAGTGACTGGGGACATTTGGTCAGAGTGGAAACAGCTGTTTAAAAACACAAACAGGACACGTTGGTGTTCATAGATACTCATTAAATATCTATGCAATACATTCACATTTCATAAATTATGAATGATTCTTGTTGGCTGTATATTTTCCATAATGATGGACAAAAAGTTTTATGTAGAGAGACAGAATGTTTAATACACTATCAGTATATATTTCATTAAACCTTGAACCTGTTCAAAATAATTCTAAATAAGGCTATCGTTTTATAGTTTTAATTAAAGATTAAAATTAATTTTATATAAGGCTTTTCTACAACTGCTGTCACCACAACAACCACAGAGTCATTCGGATGAAAGTCACTCGTTAAATCGAAACACAGTCAACAAACTTTACAAACTAACTTTAGCTCCTACTAGCCATGTTCAGCTTTTACCAGTGATTCTCAAAGTGGGGTTCAGGGACCCCCAGGGATCCTTGAGGTGATTCCATGGGGTCCCCAGCAATAAAGGGAAGAAAAATGATTTTAATTATAAGTCCCTCCTTAAGTAACACACTGACATATTGGTCATATGGCTTAATACACTTTCTTTAATATCTAAAAGCAAAAATCTTGTCAGATGGGGACCCTGGGACAAAATCTTATCAAACGGTCGTCTGTGGTCTAATTTGTTTCAGTTTAAGGGTCCTTGACATGAAAAAGATTGAGAACCACTGACGTTAACATTGATGCAAATGACTGATGCTGGTTGGCTTGTTTGTGTTGTGCATATGAATATTATGGATATGGAGTATTGAATGTCATTCATCATGGATTGCATTTATCTGTTTCAAGTTAATGCTATTGTGTTAATGTAATGCAATCCATGAAGAAGACTAGCATTTCCTTTCTGAGGTCGCTAGCTAGATATCATTATGCTATTTTTGATTAAACCTAACTTGAGCCTTGCTACCAGAGGTGCAGTCAAATATTGTCATCCCACAGCATAAAGATGCATATTCAGTCTTATTTAGGAGGATCCGCGCCACTAATAACAGAAGGCGCAGTGGCCATATCGTTGAAAAACGATGGCACGCATGATTCATTACTTACTCAATATTCATGCATGAAAAGTTTAATCTGGCAAAAACAAAAAAAAACGCCAGATTAAATTTTGCCAGAGGACACGAAAAGGAGCCTGATGAACACTGGCAGCACATTCTGTGGTCAGATGAAACCAAAATAAATGAGTTTGGATTGCAGCAGGTTTTGGCTAGGAGGACCTCAGTGGCTGCATAATGCCAAACCATGAAACACCGAGGTGCTGACAAGGGAATCACATTTATATTTATATAATTAATTAGTAATATATTTATATTTTCTAGAAGGCCTCCAGTTTAAGAAGGTTGGTAAGAGAGGTGCAGTCCAACCTGACGAAGATCCCACAACACAAGAACGCCACAAGAGATTTTTTAAAAAATAAAAATAAAATGAAAACCACGTCCACTGACCTGAATCCAATAGAACACCTTTAGAGAATTTCGGAGTGGAAAGTAGAGCATCAAAACCCCTCCAGCAAAGAGAAGCTGAAAACAATCACCTGTGAAGAACAACAGAACATCTCTCCACTGATTTGTTATAGACTGGTATCATCCACACCCAGGAGGAACCAATTCTGCCATCAAAAATAGGCAGGGCAGGAAAAATGTGACAAAATAAAAAGAAGTTTTATTCTATTAAAACATTCTGTTTTTTTAAAGTAACTGATTTCATTCTTTTTTTTTATTTTTCTCTAAATAAATTCAAAAATTAAATTAAATAGACACTGTTTATAACCACTTGATATCTTATTTTTATACACTGATTTGACTGGGACTTGAGTAGAAAGTCATGGCAGAAATAACTTTAAATGAACCCAGAAGATAAGACACCATAAAATGATCTTGTGCTGTCAAGTATCAGATATATTCTGGACACAATAAATGATCTGAAATGATAGAGAGGGGTGCATGTATCTTATATTTTGTACAATTAGTCCAATATTCAGTAGAATTATCTTGAATAAACATATTCTATTGGCAATTGATTTGACTTATTTCAAGTCAGATTTTAAGAAAACAAGGCTAAATTGACAAAAATCAAGAAACTAAACTTAAATTGAGCATCTATTTGCCAATGGAATAAGATATTTCAAGGTGATTCCACACAATATTGGACTAATTGTCCAAACAAGATATTTTCACTTGACGGTAAGATTTCTTTTTTTGCAGTCTACTTTTTTACTTTTACTCATCTACTATTTTTAAATGAACCCATAGATAAGACACCATTTAATGATCTTGTGCTGTCATCATAAAGTATTAGATCTATTCTGGACACATAATAGATGATCTGTAATAGAGTGGGGTGCACTGCAAAAAATTAAATCTTCAAGGCGAAAGATCTTGTATTAAGTACAATTAGTCTAGTATTGAGTAGAATAATTTTGAATTATCTTATTCCATTGGCAGATAATTTTACTTAATTTAAGACCATAATATGTGAAACAATTTAATCTTAATTTAAGAAAAGAAGTCTGAATTGATTAAAATGAAATAAATAAACTTGAAATAAACAAAATTATCTGCCACTGGAATAAGATAATTCAAAATTATTCTACTTAATATTTGAGTAGTTGTATCAAAAACAAGGTTTTACATTTTAAAGGATTACATTTTTTGTAATCCTTTAAAATGAGCAGTCACCCTCTCAATTCAATATTACTTATAGCCCAACATCACAACACAGTTGCCTCACTGGGCTTCACAAAATTCAGTCAGCGACCCAGACATCCCCCGCCTTAGACCCTCCTTCGCAGCAAGGAAAAACTCCAAAACCCAGTGGGAAAAAGGAGAAACCTCGGGGAGAACCACAGTGAAGGAGAGATCCACTCCCATGGACAGACAGGCCTGACAGACATGCATCTGATGATTATTTATCAGTCTGTGAGATGTAAAAATGATTTAGTCTGTAGAGAATCAGGGGGGCCTTGATGAGTCGCATCAGGAGTCGTCATCATTGGGCCTCATGCGGCTGAACTGAAGCATTAGCCACTCCCAGTAATAAATGTGTAGTGGACGTCGTGCAGGATCACAGCAGCAGCCACGATCCACGAGAACCTGCTGGATGATAGAGAACAGAAACTCCGGGGAGTTTCGTTAGTAACATCCATCTGTGGACATGTAAGTCCACAGATGGAGGTGGAGAGAGAGAGAGAGAGAGAGAGAGAGAGAGAGAGAGAGAGAGAGAGGAGTCCCCCAGCAGTCTAATCCTATGGCAGCATAACTAAGGGATGACCAGAGCCAGCCCTAGCTATAAGCTTTATCAAAAAGGAAAGTCTTGAGTCTACTCTTAAAAGTGATAACCGTGTCTGCCTCCTGAACCCAGAATAGTTGTTTGTTCCACAGAAGAGGAGCTTGATAGCTGAAAGCTCTGGCTCCCATTCTACTTTTGGAGACAATAGGAACCACAAGGAGCCCAGCATCCTGAGAGCACAGTGTTCTAGAGGGGTAGTAAGGTGTTATGAGCTCTTTTATATATGATGGGCCTGACCATGGAGAGTTTTGAATGTCAGGAGAAGAATCTTAAATTCTATTCTCGATTTAATAGGTAGCCAATGCAAGGAGGCCAGAATGGGAGAGATGTGATCTCTGATCTTGGTTCCTGTCAGAACTCGTGCAGCAGCATCCTGAATTAGCTGCAGAGTCCTAAGAGACTTGTTGGAGCAGCCTGATAACAAAGAGTTACAATAGTCCAGCCTGGAAGTAACAAATGTGTGGACTAGTTTTTCTGCATCCGCTTGAGAGACAATGCGTCTGATTTTAGTGATATTACCTAAGTGGAAGAATGCAGTCCTCGAAATTTGTTTTATGTGGGCGTTAAAGGACAGATCCTGATCAAAAACAACTCCTGTGCATAGTAACCATATCTCCTAACAAACACTACCACTGCTGCTACTGAAACATTCATATTCTGGATCGGAACAGAAGAAATAACACAGGAGTTACCCTGTGTGATCTTCTCAAAGACAGACAGATCATCACAGGGGAATGAGTAACAGGGAAAAAAAACATCTCAAACTGGCCTTTTACTCAAGAAAAAATCTGCTTTTATTTCTCTCTATGACAAACATTATCACAAACTAGAGGACGAAAGATAGCAAAATCATCATCTCACACAGTTAGACCAAGATGAAACCAGTGGTTTCCAACCATTGTTAGAATTTATTTATCTTCACTTGAAACTTCACACATGGTTTAATTCCGCTAAATGTTCAAATGATCCATAAAAAAATAATAAAAATTAAATTAAAAAAACATAAAAAAATAGATTTCTTTCTTTGAGTCCTCCGTGACTAGTTGTGGAAAAAGAACTTCTCACCTTTGACAAAATAAGACGCACGTACCTGGGTGAAAAATCACAACTCTTGTTTCTGTGCTTGCACCTCTATTGTACCTGAAGCCTGTCTAAATGTGTGGAGTCGCTCTAGGCTAATTTCGCACATGAATACTGAATTGTCTCCATCTTGTCCCCTTGACATTATCCCCAGATGACTGTTCAGAGATAATAGGGGCCACACACTCTAATGTGCTCTCTATTATTAATAGCTCTCTCTTCTGGATATGTACCAGACCATTTAAGACATTTTGTGTTCAACTGCTGTTCAGGCGACCTGACCTGGAATCCACAGACAAAGCCTTCTGAATAATTTTCCAAATATCCTTCAGTTTGGGATAATTTCTATGACAGATTTAGGAGACTGAAGTGTTTTTTTTTTTTTTTCACTTTTTTTTGCGCCCCATTTGTCCAAATCTCTACAAGGTGAGTGGTGCAAAGTTAGCATGTGACCTGGTCTCCTCTAAAAACCATAGTAATGTGTCGAAAGTGATGCACACGCTACAAATAGAATTGTCTTCAAGTATCTTATTCCACTGGCTGATATATGTTCATATTTCAAGTTTTTCAAAGAATAAAAACAGATAAAAAGTCTGAATTATGAGGGGAAAAAATCCATAATATGAGATAAAAAGATCACCATTTAATCTTACTTTTAAAAAACAAAAATACATCGTCCCAAATAAAGAAAAAAAAATGAAATCAAATCAAATTGAAAGCAAAGTGACTCGTTTTATTTCACATTTTTGACATTTTATCTCATATTTTTCGATTGAAATATGTTTTAAGGAAGAGAAAACTTCAATTAAGTAAAATATCTGCCGATGTAATAGGATAATTCAAGATAACTCTACTCAACATTGGAGTAATTGTGCCAAAAACAAGATTTTTTTCACTTGATAAGAGTTCAACTTAATACTGCTACTAAATCTATGACTGGGCTGTTAGCAGGGAGTGAAACAACAGCACTGTGTGACAAAAAGTCAAAATATTTCATTTAAATTTAAGACAAGACTAAATTTACCAAAATCAAGACAAATAATATAGAATTATCTGGAAATATCTTAGCCCATTGTCAGATCATTTTTGCTTTTTTCATGTTTTTTTCTTAATTTTGTTAATTTTTCTTAAAATAATGTTAAATCGTATAACTTTTTTATCTTAATGTTGTCCTATTATTTTTTAAAAGGACTTTTAATCTGGGCGACACGGTGGAGCAGGGGTTAGCGCTGTTGCTGGTCGCAGGTTCAAGACGTCCAGGGTCTGGGACCTTTCTGTGTGGAGTTTGCATGTTCTCCCCGTGTCTGCGTGGGTTTTCACCGGGTACTCCAGCTTCCTCCCACAGTCCAAAAACATGCTGAGGTTAATTGGAGACTCTAAATTGCCTGTAGGTGTGAGTGTGTGAGTGAATGGTGTGTGTGCCCCACGATTGGCTGGGGTGTATCAATTTAATTCACTTTATTTGTATAGCCCAATTTTACAACACAGTTGTCTCAAAGTGCTTTACAAAATCCAGTCCAAAGTGACCCAGACATCCCCCGTCCTTAGACCCTCCCTGCCTCTCGCCGTAACGTGCTGGGATAGGCTCCAGCAGACCCCTGCAACCCTAATGAGGAGTAAGCGGGTATAGAAAATGACTGACTGACTGACTTTTTAATCTCATTAAAAAGTCAGTCAGTCAAACTCATAATTCTGTTAAAAACTCATAATTCTGGCTTTTGACCTCAATTTCTTGGCAAAAAAAAAAAAAAAAAAACAGAAAAATCGAATCTTTATGCAATTATATGTTATTTAAACAGGGGAAACTCATTGAGACCTAGGGCTCTTTTGCAACGGTGCTCTGGTTACATGCATAACACAAAACATATTAAAAAACAATATATTGTTAACAATATCAGACATTAAACATCAGTACATTGCTTGCTTGCTCGTGCCATTAAAATCACCTGTTGAGGTTGAGCACTTTCGCTCACACGATGGATCATCACACATCAAACACAGTTATTTCTAAATGTAAAGGTACTTGTGGAGGATTAAAGGTAAATTAGGGAAGATTAGCCCGTAACTAGTTGAGTAGATGTATAAGTGATATCCCTATATATGCATGCTCATCACATGCACTGGACCTGAAGCTAAATTTCAAATTAAATTTACACTACTGCACATTAACAATGATATTTTGCACATTATGGCGATGAGGTGTGGCCATACAATTACTGCGTATATTGCATTCACTCAAGCATGCATCTAGCTCATTTACCCCCTTTCACCAGTAGCTGGTAGTCAAATACACCCTCAGTGAGTTTGACTTCTACTTTTTTATGGAAGTCAGCCAAAATCTGTATTTTCCTTTTTTTATCTGAAGCAGCCAACATTTTAGCAACAAGTTTGATTTCATGTCGAGCCAGATATTTGAATTAGGACCCGCCTTCCATTTGATCTTCATAAGCTTAACGTCTTTTGTGCAGGAGCAAAGCGACATTTCGGTTCTTTTACCATTTGACTCTGTTCTGTTCTTAGCAGCTCTCCCCACAGGCTACAATCATTATCTAACATCCACATTCGGGATTCTTGCAGCAGCTTGGCGTGTGCCACAGTTTTTTTTTTCGAGCTGACTTTGAGTTTTGGCCCAACTTTGAGCAGCATTAACATCCTGACAGCCTCAAGGTGTCCCCCCGAGCTGCCGGCTTGATTTGCAAGAGCCAGCACTGCAGCTCCCTAACGTCGCCTGTGTGAATACATTTAAAGGCAGCGTGCAGGAAAAAAAAAAAAAGGCCAAGGATTTTTCAGTGAACCACCACCCGCCTCAGCTCATGCACTATTCTCATGTGCCTCACAGATGTCACACCTGCACCAAAGCATCCATCCACATGTTTGTAGCATGAGCAAAACTGTGTAGAATGAGGCTTATTGAGACATCTACTTCAAAATTTCACCATCTAGCTCTAGTCAGCCCCTCAAGATTTGTGATTTGAACGATGAATCCTTTATAAAAGGAAATTTCAAATTGTAGACCATTTAGCCATTGCAGGCTGTCTGTCACTTTAATAAAAAAAAGCAAAAGTTTGGAAAATCCACGGATTTTGTCTGAACAGCTATACAAAACCTCTCCGTGGCATCATGCTTTTATGCAGAGATTTGACGATGACACAGACTGTTGTTTGGATCATGTGAGCATCACACGCGGGTCTGTCACTGCTGAACTCAGGATTATTCAGCTTTCTGGTAAAGCTCTGTGTGTGATCCAGTGATCTGAAGCTATGATTAGATTTCAGAGCACAAAAAGCCCAAATCCCTTCTTGCTAAACTAACTTTAATGCATTGATCCATGAAAACAGCTAAAATCATTTTTTCTTAACAATGCCTTCACATCCATGTCCTACAATAATAATAATACTAATCATTTGAATAATATTTTTTGTAATTTGCAAATCATTCTCTGTCTAAAGAGAGTCTACTTACTACGTAGTTGTTAGAATGATGAGTATATGTGTATAAGTTTTATATATATATAATTCAAAACCCAGAGCTTTGAGCAATTCATTTGCATTATTAGGCAGTATCAGGATAGAATAAATCATGTATAGGTAAGTGTAAATTGTTTGATTTAGCCTAGGTGAGATTAAATAGTAGATGGCATGATTATAAATCTATTAAAATCAATTTTATTTTTATAGCCTAAAATAAAAAAAATAACAGATTTGGCTCTGGGAGTTTTACAGTTTATACAGCTACATCACCTGCCCTTATACCCTTGAATCAAATAAGGAAAAGCACCCTAAAGAAATCCTTTAATGGGGGAAAGACATGGAAGAAACCTTAGGAAGAAGATGTTGTCCGTTGCAAAATAGAACATGAAGTTTTACTAGTAAATTTCAAAACAGACGTAAATAGTGAGAGTAGAGTATTATCCTTACATAAGGGAACAGAATGAAATAAAGTCCACGCACAGCAGAGCAGCCAGCAGGTGATCATCGATATTGTTTTATCTCATTGCCAATGATGAATGTCACACTTTTCTTGTGTTTTTGTGGTGCTCTTTGTTTAAGCTTCTGCCTCCTGCTGCAGGAACATTTCCCTCCATTTAAGAGACATGCTGCTTTTTCAAGTGCTTCATTTTGTTCCACATAAATCTGTGGACTGCAACTGGTACGCAGGCACTGCCAGCACACACTGTTTTATGAGCATGCTGTCTTTGTCCATTACATTATACTGTATTTCACAATAAGTGTAATGTTGCTTGACCACTGTTAAACAGAAAAACTGCTGGTTTCAGATACATGTTTATATTTCATGCAAAGATAAGCACACAATGTTCTTAGTAAAGAACTTGTATGTATTTAAACAACATTTTCAGTTTTTAGTCCCTTCCTGTGGGCCCAGGCCTGGCCCTAAATAATTTGGCACCATCAGCAACATTTTAGGTGACACTTACACTTGCATTGCAGTACATTCCACTGCTAGTAAACATATACTCAGAGGAAACTAAATAGCTTAGACTTAGACATTTGTTTATTTAAATAAAGAAATTGCACATTCAAAACAATTAGAAATAATTTAAATAAACAAATACGACAAATTAACTGAATATATTGAACATATTATTAATAGCTTACATTTATTTTTAGATGTAAATACTCCCAAAATAATAAACAAAAAAGTCACATAAATCAATTTATAAACACAATATAAATAAGACACTGCACAAAATAAGGTGTCAAAGGTGTCATGTTGACACCTTTGTCCATGCTTTTGTTCAAGGAATGTGAAGCTGTTTCTCATTTGAAATGGACCACTGTCAACCAACTCTGTTTGTACCTTATCAGTTATGATGGGGTACAAAGCAGAAGGTCCACTTGATGCTGCAGCACGACTCCTGCGTTGCCGAGGTGCAGGTGACAGGAGGATTTGCAAGGCTGGGACTGAGGAATCACAGCAGTACATCTGAAGCGAGTATGTTACACCAATCTAATAATAAATGCATGAAAATAAAAAAAGAAAATAAATAAAAAAATATTAAAAAATCAATCAATCAAAAAATTAAATAAAATGAAATAACATATATGAATTAGACATACGCCTCCTTAGTATCCGCTGTGCTGCACCCCTAAATCTTTGGTGTCCAGCAACTCTGAGCTGGTATCACCAGCAATCTAGTTGACATCTGTTTCTAGTTCCAAGTCGGCAGCCTGGCCAGGATCTGCTTCCGGGTCTCTGTTGGTGGTCCAGCGGACATTTGACCCACATTTTCCATGTCCAGTTTGGCCAAAACCTGCTTCTGGTTCCCAGTCTGTGGGCCAGTCAACACCTGCTTCAAGTTCCTTGTTGGCACTCCCATTGATGTCAGCCTACTGTATACTGTCTCCATGGTCAGGGTCGCAGTCGTTCCCTGAAGCTAATGTTAACCCAGAGCCTTTGACATTAATATTATCATAAAGCTGCGGAAGATAATGTTAACCAAAAGCCTCTGACTCTAACGTTAACATAGAGCTGCTGAAGCTACCATTGACTAAGAGCTGCAGAAGTTAATCTTAATCTAGAATGTTAACAAATTTAACAAATTATCAGAAAATGTATTTGTTTCTATCTGTTCTGTACAGTTTTTCTGAAATACTGAATAGATAGCTTGCCAACAATATAGGATCATTGCCTATTATTTTTATAAAGGAACTGAAGTGACAATATTGACAATATTCAAACTCTGTATTTGTGATCAACTCTAGGTGTATTCAACCTTCTGACTGTTGCAAACACAAAGTAAGACAGGATGTCTCAGGTGTTAACATCACTCCAGGCGGCAGAGACAGGGAGTGTCGGGGGACAATAAGATCAAATGACCTCTGTTTGAATCCCTGGTGGGACAGTCTTCAACTATAAAATGTCTTTCTGAAACTGTCATCTTTGTCTTTCTGCACCTAGACTGACCTCTTTTCAAAGAAATAAACTGTTGGCTGGCACTCTGTCCGTCTTTCCTCACCAGAAGCAGAAAAACTTCCACAACACTAAGCAATAATCAAAATTTTACAAGGGAAGAGACCCACACTTAAGTGTAAAGAATACTGTCATCAAATCTCATGAGAAGAATAAATTCCACTGTCTGTTTCTCTACAATTCATGACTTCCCTGCCTCCTGCTACTGGCTTGAGTCCCACTGTTTCCTACTGAAGACTTAAATCTTTAAAACCAGCTAACAAAAATAAAATTTTATTTTTTAAAAGACTTAATAACTTAGATGCTGGTCGCTATAGTGTAACAAATTTTACTCAAGCAGGAGGAAATAGTGCATTTGTAAGAGGACTATTTTCAGTAGCAGATTATTATTATTATTACATTTAGTGACTCATTCTTATGTATTTCATTGTTTTCGGACAACGCAGGTCTATGGCACAGAAGAATGAAGATAAATCAGGCCTTGGATACAAACAATAAATTGTTAGTAGATCAGCAGATTTGACTCTGCACATTAGATTTATGGACAATCATAAAAATATAGAATATAGAAGCCTAACCTGATTTACAGCAGTGATATAAACTAACAATGTTTCTACCTGAAGATCAATACATAACCTGAATCATGTTTGCACTGTCCCAGAAACCAAAACCACATAGTGTACACTGCAACACAGGGTATTGTGTGGTACTCTTCCGCCTGGACCCTGTTGTTCCTCCTTCTAACACCCTGTCAGGCTCCATCAGCATCTTTATTGCAAAAAAGTCACTTTTCCTGTCTGTTTTTTTTCTTTTCTTCTCTTTTTTTCTTCTCTTCTTTTTCTTCTGTGTCCTATTTTCCCTCCATTGTCTCCCGACACACCTTTCCTGAATGAGAGACCAATACCCATTTGGCATAGGGGTACCTCGGACTGGTCTCCGTGCCTTTTGGCACACCAGCGACAGTGCTGTCAACTGCTGTCCAGCCAAGCCCCCATTCCAGCCACCGGGCTTGAAATAATTTTGCTATTGCAATGGCTCAATCTGCCATGCATCCCCAGGCCACCAATGTCAAGCATCTCTGAGCTGGCACCTCCTTGTTTTCCATCAGTGGTCATCTTTGTATGGTCCAGCCAATATATGGTGCACATTCTCCACCAGCGGTCTGGCTGACATCTCTTTCTAGTTTCCTTCTTGACTCTCCAGCTGGGCTTTGACCACATAAGAAAGAACATCCCCTGGAGGCTGGCAACAGAAGAGGCTTTGTTGCTGGCCTCCAGGGGATGTTCTTTTTTTGCCACCAGCCTCCTAAAAGGTTTTTTCTCTGCTGTTGGGTCCAGGTCGTCCTTTTGTGGGGGCTCTGTTTACACACATCTGATTGTCCTTTTTAAACTTACAGATTCCAACAACAACAGCATTTGAATAAAATATTATACACCATCCTGCTCTGCAAGTCCTGCTGCCACTAATGTTCACATTTCTGACCAAGAAACTTTATTTTAGAAAAATTAATTTCTCTTGATGTAATGTATTCCGTCCTGTACATGCATCTATTGCAAGTCTATCGATCTTGGAAGAGGGATCTCTCCCCTGTTAGTCTTGTGAGTGAGGTTTCTTCATTTTTCTCATCTCCTATACCTGCTATCATTAGGGTAGCAGGGGTCTGCTGGAGCCAATCCCAGCACATTACGGCGAGAGGCTGGGATACACCCCAGATGGTCGCCAGCCTATCGTGGGGGCACACACACCATTCACACCTACAGGCAATTTAGAGTCGCCAATTAATGGGAGTACCTGGTGCAAACCCATGCAGAAAGGTCCCAGACACAGGACCAAGGAGGTCATGAACCTGCGAACTGCTTGCTGTGAGGCAACAGCGCTAACCCCTGCACCACCGTGTCGCCCTTCTTCCTTTTTAATCCCTGTTCAATGTGTTTTTTGGGGAGTTTTTCCTTGTATAATGTGAGGATTGAAGGTCAGAGGATTTTGTATTGCTGCTGTATGAACTGTAAAGCCTCCTGAGGCGAATCTGTGATTTCTTATTTTGGGCTATACAAATTGAAATTGACTTGACTTGAACACAGAGACCAGGTTTACCTCAATCAGCAGTGGAAATCTGTCAGTGTGGTTTAACCACTGGTCTCTGTCACTGCATGTTGTCTTGGATCGCAGAAAGATTTCCTGGTTACCTAGGCATCAGGTATTAAGGATAATTATAATTAAAAATAAAAACAACTGGTGGGGGGGCATGGATGCGTGGGTTCTCTCTGGGTTCTCCGGTTGTTCCCACAGTCCAAAAATATGCTGAGGTTAATTGGAGACTCTAAATTACCCATAAGTGTGAGTGTGTGAGTGAATGTTGTGTGTGCCCCACGATAGGCTGGCGACCATCTGGGGTGTATCCCTGCCTCTCGCCTGTAATGCGCTGGGATTAGCACCAGCAGACCCCTGCGACCCTAATGAGGAATAAGTGGGTGTAGTTGTATAGTTGTGTACTTTAATGGAAGCAACAATATTATTGAAATTGTTGCAAAGTGACTGGGGTGACCTTATAATTCCTGCCTCCTTCTGGAGAGTGACCTGCGGCTGTTGATGGAAAGGAGTCTTGTCCTAGCTGGAAGTGACATATCATTGGGGGAAAGTAACTATCCCTTCAGACTGTGGAAGCTCATGTCTTACATCCATCCACAGGCAGGTATGTAATTAAAGTACACTCATGTGAGCTCCTACAACATTGTTTACTATATACAGTATGTCACTTAATTTGCTATGAAACCAATAAACAGACTGATGAAAGTCGTGTGTATCCTTGGGGCCTTAAAATGTGTTGAATAAGCCATGAAAACTTATGAAAATATACAACAACACATTGTGATGCTTTCCCCAGAATATTTTGCTTCTGCAATTTAGTAGTACTATTGCAGTGCCTGTTTAGAAAGGGGTGATTGCATGACTGATTGACTGACTGATTGATGAGTATATGCTACTTGAAGCAGTTGTCAGGGGTTTGGCCATTTGGAACATGTGCTAGTTCAGAGTGGCCCAACTGCATTGCTCAGATGTGCGGCTTGCAACATTACTGGGAATCCTTGATTTGGCAGCTTGGGGTGTTCTTGAGAACCAGTCATCCAGTCAACACTGGAGACGACATTTACTTGAGTCATCAGCAAAATGTTTTGCATAGGCTTTAGAAACTCATTTACAAACCACTTGTAATTCTGCAGCTGGTCTCGGTCTTACTCTGAAACAAGACACCACCTGTAAGTCAAATCAAATTATCATTGGAGCTGCAGACCTAATTGTACTGCTATACTGGAAAATATGAAATCTTATAAGGGGTAATATCTTGTATTCAGTACAATTAGTCCAATATTGAATAGAATTATCTGTAATTATCCTATTCCATTGGCATTTAATTGAACTTTCTTTCAAGATAAAAAGTACATATGATATAAAAAGACAACATTATGAAAAAAAAAGTCAGTAAGTAGATAAGCAAAATCATCTGACAATAGAATAATATATTTCAAGATAATTCTACTCAATTTCGGGCTAATTGTACTAAATACAAGATACTTTCACTTGTAAAGATTTCAATTTGGGGACTGTGGAATTAGAACAGAAAATTGCCATGAATACTATCAATGGCATCAACATCCGATCTTAAGGAAACCTATAATGCCCTTCCCCAGTTGAATTCACCCCATGGTATATTTCTAAAAATTAGCTTGCTTTTCATGGTCCAAAGCTATTTTATTAGCTTTCTAGAAACAATGTAGTCTGCCTTCTCCCACCCTTACTCTTAAAAGCATTGATTTATTTTTTTTATTAAGGAGAGGATGGATTATACAGTATATGTGCATTCATTTAGGGATGGGGAATTGATACTACTATCAAATCAGGTAAGATACAAAGTTACATGTTACATGTTAGGAATACTTGTAAATCTCATAGTTGTTACAGTAGTTAGATAATGTTACAGAGGGGTAATGAGCAGCAAAAGGAAAATACACCACACAGTTTATACTTAATAAAAAAGTTGCAGCATTGGCAGTTTCTCCTCAGATAGTTACTATGGATTCAGCATTCAAAAACAGTATTTCAGCAAATCCCAACTTTTTTTGTCCCAGGTTGGTGAAGAAATGTAAGGTCAGGTTGAAGTGGCTTCCACACAAAAACAAATTTGCAGAACTGTAGCTGACAATTTACTAATAAAAAAAAGCCAACATTGGCTTGTTTGGTTCTCTGGTGCTGGGATAGAAAACAAGCCATGAAGAGTTTTGTTATTTTTTAAATACTGTATGACTGAATTATAGTAATAAAGAAAGTGTGGGATTTCACTAATTTCTCTCTTAAGTCTTTTACAGACTCTGACCAACCCACAAGAAATGGTGGATGGACTGATAAGAATACACAAACAGATGTGATGTTATGCTGTTGATGTTTTAATTAGCCAACGTGCTCCTCCAGAGAGATCTGCTGAGAGAAGAGCAAATCTGCACCCGTGTTTGTTTATTCCACTAAGGCACAGATAACATCTTCTTTTACAGCACCGCAGTTGCTATTTTGCTTTTTTTTTACAACTGGGCCTACGAGCTTTTCAATTGCTTAAATTGAACAGGCCCATCTGGATAATTCAGAATGGTATAACACCTTTTTAAAATGGCAGGGAAACAAACTGTTCCCACGATGTGACTGTCTTCTTTACTAGTCTTGCTTCAGCACTGTGTTTTGTGCTTGTGTGTTTTTTTGTGCACATTACATCTCTTCTTTCCACAACCTCCAAGTTTTGTAGACCTATATTTGTATTTCGGATTTTTAGCTTTTACTTTAAACTAAACTAAAACAAAATGTTTGGGGGATTTGTGGATTTGGGATATCGTGGAGGAAGATGAGTGTCATTTATGTATAAAGGGGCCCTATGTTGTCATTATCAGAGATCAATGTTTTCATTTTCCTGGTCTATTTATTAAAAAATTGCATGTTTTTGTGGTCCACCTCAAGCACCTCATTAGACCTGTAGCAGCAACGCAGTCGTCTGTCTTCTTACACACTCACTCAGAAAAACCCTGTTTCTCCCCTCCCTATCGAAGAACCCCTACTCTGTTATGATTGGCCTTGCTCTGTCAGAAATGTCCCACAATTGGAAAAAGAAGCCAAATGCAAACACTCCAGAACCTGGGGGCGGCCATTATTTTTACTATAAACCATTTTTAAATGGCTTGTGTTCAGCAACACTACAGAGGAGACCTTCTTTCTGAAGCTCACTTTCACCTGGTCCAACATTGATATCAGGTTCCCAGTCACCAGAAGTTCCTATCAGGCATGTGTTTGAACAGGTCCAACAAATACAGAAGCCCTGAAAGGGAGAGTTCAGTTATCCTTGGCTGGCCATGTACTTGACAGGTTCTTCTGAACAATTAGGGACCAAATGTCAAATTGGCAGATCCACACAAAGCCATCAAATATAGGTAGGTAGGTAGGTAGATAGATAGATAGAATCGGAGGCGATCAACAGCATAGGTATCTCACGTGACATATAATATGCTCGTCAGAATAAAGGCACAATGTTCCCACCTTGAAAAGGTTGTGTAAAAGGGTCTTAACAGAGGCCAGTGAGTCGGTAACAAACTATGCATGCCTTGAGTAGCCAACCGTTTTGTGTCTTTGACACTTTTACAGTGGAGATTTTTATTGTACTGATGACTGTTCTCACAACACCGCAGTTTAAATGACGGGTAAAAATGGACTATATGTAAGTCTTCTGATATCTGATCCAACTGGCAGGTCTCCCCTCCCCTTGACACACCATTTTCAGTTCCTCAGTATAGCAGAGAAAAGTCCTAAAACTCCTATCATAAGTCCTGACAGCATGAGTTATAACTGCAGATAGTGGTGGGACGATGTTTGTGCTGGAAAGGGCAGGAGTGAATATAAATGAGCTAATGTAAATTAGATAGAAACAGTTACAGTGTCAAGTTGTGTTAATGTTCATGAATAGGCTAAAGACTATGAAAAACTCAAGTATGTCAACAAAATGACATGAAGTTGCAATGAGAATGACGTGACTCACATTTAATTTGTTGTTTCCATTATATATGTGTAATAATTTTAGTTGTAGTAATTCATTCAGTCATTGTAGACAAAATATAAAGATGTATAACTAATATAATTAAAACTTTATAAAAAGGGAATTTCACATTATTATATAAATGTTTGCATTGATCCATATCTTGACCCCAACAATTAATAAACATCCTCCCTCTCTCTCTCTCTCTCTATCTCTCTCTCTCTCTCTCTCTCTCTCTCTCTCTCTCTCTCTCTCTCTCTCTCTCTATATATATATATATATATATATATATATATATATATATATATAATTATATATATTATATAATTTATATACACACTACTGATTGGACCAAGTTGGACCAATATTGTTTCCGTCTAGTTCAGCTGTTAATGAAAATACTAGAGATTCTAATACTTGTCTATTTGTTTATTATCCATATTAACATTATTTTAAATATGTTTGATTTTCAGTTTTCAGGACCGTTAAAATCATATGTGCAAGTAGAGCAAACAATAAAAACGTTTAAACCATGAGTAACTTATATATTCTAGTATCAGGATTTTATGCAGGATTTCACTCCAGTATGGTTCTCTCTGCAGAGCCCTCATCACTTTATCCCAATAAGTCCTTCAAAACATCACAATATGCTGTTTATGAGTGTGATGCCCCTGCCATCATTTCTTAGTACTGATAAAATCCTTTTGGATCTGGGAACTTCAATGTTGTTTCATTTTAAAGTTTATTTCCCGATTTTGGGGTGTACAAATATATATAAAAACAAAACTTGTATATAGTGCTGATAAAATATCAAGTGATGTCAGCATCATTCGAGGCTGAGGACATTTTAAAATTGAAACAGATCTGGGGGCATGGAGTTTACAAGTGAGACCTCTGTAACCCCTCAGCTCTGCTGGACACCAACAGCTCCAGGCTACATCAGCCACTAGCAACATAACACACCTGGATCTACTGCCTATTCTTTATGTGCCATAGGCTTGACTTTAGATTGATTTCTTACCTCGCCTCACTCCCAAACACTGAAAAAATAGTACGTTTTTCATGTATAGTTAGTAAACATGCTGTTCATGCATAGACAGGCACAGTACAGACACACGGTTGGCGGGTTTTGTGGCTAACGAGACAAAAATGATGTTTTATTTAAATTTGAAAAGGTTTAATGTATCAAATTAACAGATTGTATCCCTTTAGGTGCCAGACTTTTTTTCTTAAATGTTTGATTTGATATTTTAATTTCAAAAGACTATAATTTAGTTCTTATAAAAGCACTTATACAAGTGATAAGAGATAGACTTTCTATAAATTAGACAAATATTAAGGATGACCCAAAGTTTATGTAGAGATCAGTGGCGATTTGTGATCATTCAAACAGGGGAAGCTCATATTTACCTTACATCATAAACGTGTTATTTACAGACATCCCAAGTTCCAAAAAGTCATTTCAGGGAGATTTATTTGTTTGTCATTTATCGAGATGTTTACCAGAACTTCTGGGAGACTTGGCCCGATGTTAGCATTGTTAGCATCATGATGCTAGCTGGTCACTCAGACCTAGCAGAGTATGATTGCACTATCGAAGAGAAGGTAATTAAAACTAGAACAACAACAATAACAATAAGAACAAGGAAACTTTAATATTTATAGAACAATGAAATACATGAGTGTGATTTATTTACAGTGTAAGAGTGAATTATTTCACTCTGGAAAGGCAACAAATAGTCTCTGTTTGTCATTTGACTTCACATGGAAAATCCGCAATGGGACTGAAATCATGCAGCTGAGGTGACGTCATGCAGACACAAGTTTCCCGGGAGTTCTTGAGAGTGGCTCCGTGATGCTCGCGAGTCGGGTAAAATATCCCGGATTTTATACTATGCGAGTGTTTTTTGTTTTTTTTATAAATATGCAATGCGAGTGAGAGCGTGCAGGCAAAACAGTAACTCGTGCATTATACGTGGATCGAGCGAGACCAAGAGAGACGCGATCGATAAACATCTCCCTGAAATGACTTTGGAACCTGGGGTGTCTGCGTTATATAGTTTTGAAACCTGTCAGTCAAACTACATTCTGCTTTTCCTCCAATCACCATGCATCACCACTACATTCTGATTTCCCTCCAATCACCATGCGGACGCTCAGCGTCCAGGCCCCGCCCACACTCCATTGACTCCCAGAGACGCTCAGCGTCCGGGCGGGCTCTGATTTTCAGCATTTATCCAATGGGCGCCGAGTTTCGAGGCAATGAAAAAAAAACCCCATTGACTCTCAGAGACGCTCAGCGTCTATGGGGAAATGCATTGACCAGAGACCAGGAAGCGGTATGGGAATGTACGGACATGTCATTTATTTATTTATGATAAGTAGCTGATTCTGAAAGAACTCGTCTTCAAGATGAACATGTTCTAACAGATTTATAGTCAATAAAATGTTAATACAGCTGCACAAATTTGGCCATTTATTTTTTGACAGGGCAGGGGAAGTTCAGCTTCCCTTGCAGTCTTAAAGAAATCGCCACTGGTAGAGATTAAATTTACCCATCTAATTAGCATATTATTCTGTCATAGGGTGGGAGCCATCTTGGACTATAGAATTTTCATGAAACAACACATATTTGACTTTTCATGATATGGTAAAGAAACTGTGTAAATCATTACTAATAAATAAATGGCAGATACAAACCAAAGTTTTTATTTTCATCAGGCAGAATTTTTATTTATTTTTTTTACATAGGGCCGAGTGTTGTGCTGCATTTTGTTTCATCAGAGAAGATAGCAGAACACGCAGGTAGGAAGTTGGTAATAAACTCAAATGAAAGAAAAAGGTAAAAATCTGTGTAGTTCAAATGTTATGAAATGGTAAATAAAGATGAAACCAGTGCAGTTTATGTTACTTGCAAAGACTGTGGAGCTGTCTATGTACATGACAGGTTTGACAAGTTTAACATGGTGCGTCACAAATGCGTTAAACTCCAAACCTCCTTAGCACAGTATCCTTTCAAGAGCAAGAACTTTCTAGCCTCCCATCAGCACTGAAAAAAACAATCACAGATGGAGGGCTGGCACAATTTTGAAAATTGGTCAAAATACATTGGTGTGGATGAATGGCGGGTGGATGATGTGTTTTGTGATGGAATAATAGGCCTCATCGCTAAGGCACAGCAGGGATACATAATGAATGCCACACGCAAACAAAGCAACCACAATAAAATAGCAGAAATTAGAAGAAAACACCAGGTCACTGAATCGTTTGCATGTAAAAGCAATAGCCATTTTCAAAATGCATAGTTAAATGTTCCACAGAGGAAATTAAAGACTGCCACGCTACATCAGTAAATCATAAGTATCCTATCTCTTCTGTTTTGGAAGGGGGTCACTCCTTCAGTTCAAATGAATGAGATGCCTTACCAGAAGAGCCTAGTAGGCCATGATACTTTTTGACTGTGCTTTTGTCAGGGTGAGATCCTCTGATGACACTCTAAAAAGTCTAAGGAAAGGGCCCAGTTCAATAGTCTGACCTGCGATCTCTGAATAGACATCAAATATAGAGGACCAAAATGCTGTTAGGCTGCGACGTGACCAAAATGCAGGATAAGGGCTTCCAGGAGCTCGCTTGTATCTGTTGCAGGTGACTACACTGAGGGAACATTTTTGAAAGTGGGACCTGAGACTGACAGGAGCATCGAGAGTTTACCTGGTGACCTGGTCAGCTAAATGACCCACAGGTCAGGCTAAGGCTTTATAAAACATTGATTTTAAGTGTTGCAAACACAGCAAGATGTAATGAATACCCACAGTCAGTCAAAATAATCTAATAATAAGAGAATAGTGAACCAACTAACAAGTTTCTGTTGGGTATGCTTCCAGATTTGTTCCAATTAATATCTGTACAGTGCTGAATTAAAGTTGCTGAAGGCACCATAACCAATGTGAAATGCAACGGGGCTAGTTTGCACCCTTGTTTTGTCCAGCACTATAAAGAGAAAAATATGATGAGTCTGGATCATTAGTTCTAACTGAGGCCACGGGGTGATATATAACAATCTGACCCTGGAAATAAAAGTGTCACTGAAGAGACACTTCTGGCTCAGCATCCAAGGACAGAAGAACAGAGATGAAGTATAAAGGATATTAAAAATGCACCTGGCATTATAAAGAAATGTCTATTTCAAACTGTCTAGACTCCAGTTAAAGTGTAGAATGTTTGCTGCTGTTTTCTGAGAACCCTCACTTAAGCATTTTCCTACTCAATCCAAGCAAAAATCTTGAAAACAGAAATAAATTGAAAATCACAAAAAAAGACCCAAAACCTTCTCCTCATTTGCTTTCTGGTTCTACAGTCTGACACTCTGACAACAAAAACAGCTCATTTACAGGACAATGCTGCACTCTCAAAACAAAAATGAAAGCTCCACACTTAAACCCACACATTCAGCAATATTAGAAAATCAACCAACTGTATTGTAGGTAATTTAGTGATTTTGGCAACATATATGAGAAAAAATCTGTTTATCTATAACTATTCGCTTTTTCTGTGAACTGCCCCTTTGGAAACACAGGTCATGCTGTATACTGGCAGTGATTATGTGATTTAGCACAAAAAACATGGAAACACTGATTTAAACTTTCCAATGTATATTTGCAGTTTTGGGTATCAATCACAACTTAACATATCTACAATGTAAAGAAATTAATTTAAAATGACAGGCATTCCCAAGAGATATACAATAGAACTAAAGTGCTCTGGAGCTCTTGGTTAATAAAGTACAAAGGAGGATTGGGGCCAGGCAAAAGAAAAGCCAGTGTTCTGTTGAAATGGGCTGTCCCATCCAAATGAGCTCACAGCAGCCTAAATCAATAGTGACATCTATCGATTCACGCTAACCTGTTGAAATAAGCTATCTTACGTTTTTCTGTTTACATTTATATGGATCCAATAAAGCGAACCTCCCCAGTTTTACAACATATTTCTATGGATTAGAGACAATGGGTTTTATACTGTTTGCACATAGTGATCATACTTTATACCTTAGTTGTGTAAAATTTCAGCTCATTTACATGAATATGTTAATTTCAACAGTAGTATTTTGCTATCAAATAGGGTTTGAAATATTTATATGAATTTGATTATAGGTATCTCATTTTGACAGGCCTATATCTTCTGTCAAATAAGGCTCCCACTAAAAGTAGCATATTCTGAACAGCCTACTTGAGCCATCAAATAATGCTCCCACTGTAGAATCACCATTATTTACTCATTTATATGAATAGAAAACAGGGACAACAGAAGAAACATCATCACAAACATTTATTTCAAAAATATCTACACACCAGGGAATTTATCCCATTTGTGATGCCTGTAGGACACATGCGACTTCCCATGAAGCCTTTAACAACTCTTCAGGGTATGTCTGGAGCGATAAGAAGTGATGTCTCCATTTTCCAGAAACTGTTTTGCAAACTTCATAATAAAATTTTAGACACTCAGTTACATATGACCGGATAAACACAGAAGAAAGAAGTTTCTGAGAAGTTACTAACAAGTTACTGCTTACATGCTATCCAAAATATTACCCTCTAACATAGTGTATTCTGCTGCAAATCTAACATTCACATGTTGTTACTTAAAATTTTAATTGGTAAAAACATAGAATAAAATTAATACACTTATAAAATTGTACTTACTTGTGTCATCCATCGAATCCACCTCCTCTACTGCCTCAGGTAGCTCAAATCGATTGGCCCTAATAGTCCTTCGTAATAAAGCCAGTCTGGTCTGAGGAAATAATAGTGGGCAAATTAGACAGCACTTCAGCCAGTATCTTGCCATCATTGTGAAGGGGAATGATCAGGAGTACGAGGAGCAATTAAGAGGATCGTTGCCTTTTTGCAAAAGAATATTGACTCCTGATGGAGGGTTGGAGGGAGGTTTGATTACATTTTCAAATAAAGGAGTCTGTATTGGGGAATATTTCTTATCTTGTCAGAAACCCATCTGGGGCTTGATTTTGCATAGATGTAATATAATTTTTAATTGCATCTAATGTGTTTGGGTTATCTAGGGATTCTCTAGTCTTGATTCACAGGAGGAATTTGTAGACTGAAAAAAATTGATTCATTAAAATCAGATCAGTTGGATGTTCAGAAGTATAAAGATATAGATTAGAATAAAAATCATGGAATTGTTTATTAATATCCAAAGGGTCTCTTAGTAAGCAAACATACATCTCAGAGTACAAGAGTTCTACTCTGATTCCCTTCCTGTTGATAAAATATGTGCTTAGCCTTAAAAAGAGCAACTTGCCCAATTAAATGCAAGTAGAAATCTGCCTGATGCATCATCCATTCTTTATACAGCTTTGGTGTCGGGCAGGAGCATAAACTCTATCTGCAGATAATCTGACCCCTTGGATAATCTGCCAAAGTAGAGTCTGGGAGGTTTCATTATTACCTCTACCAGAAGGTTATGTTTTCATCTGGATTTTTCTGTCTGTCTGTTTGTTAGCAAAATACAGAGGTGTCAAGTAAAGAAGTACAAATACTTCGTTACTGTACTTAAGTACACTTTTTAGGTATCTATACTTTACTCCATTACTATTTTTTCTGCCTACTTCTGACTTATACTCATTACATTTTCCCACAAGTATCTGTACTTTCTATTGCTTACATTTTTAAAACCAACGGTCTCGTTAGTCTTGCTTTAACTTGGTGAACCGTTAACTTTTATAACACGGGTGAAAACTGTTGCGCTGTGTCGGAAGAACCAGAGCGTGGGTCTATCTGTGGGTTACAAATGTGCCTTCAAAAAATAAATATTATACAAACATAAAAAAATCTTTTTTATGTGTCCATGGGCGCAGATAGCACGGGGTACACATTTACAGTGACACTGATCTGTCCCCCTCTCCCACACTGTCCCTACGTAAGTCGACAAACAGGTTAAATAAAGGAGGAAGTGATCGCTGCGGTGTTTCTGCAACGAGATGCATTCAGTTGTACTCGTAAATTGGAAGTTTGAAGTCAGAGAAGCACTAAAATCTAGCATATATACAAGTAAACGTTGAGGTTTTCCTTTCAGTCCAACAATATCCTTTCTCTTTTATTCTGTATTCAATGATATCCCAGTTTTAATCTGGGAAGTGCTCAGTTCTGATGTTAGGTTGTTCAGAGCTCTGGGTTCCGACTTCCAATAACGCATCACCTCAACCCATGTGTGGTCCTAGATGAGCAGGTTCTTTTGCCTGTGCCTGCCGCAGGAACCTGATTCAAATGGCTGAATGATTAACTCAAAGAGTAAGTGATGATTTATCTATTGAGCCAGAGAAGGAAACAAAAAAATCAGCATTTTTTTTTTCTTTTTTTTTCAATGCCTGTTGCCTTTCTAAATAGACCCCCTATGGAAATGTTACCATCATCACCGCCATGTACTCCTAGTGTCTCTCTGTCTCTGGCAGTTTTGCAGGCCTGAATACCTACCTCTTGAGTGCTACCTCGGTTTGGATGTTGAATTCCAATAAAGTTTGAGAAAGAACATGCTCCTCGAGTTGCTTTGTCTTTGATAGTAATGGGTTTATGATGATGCTGTGTCTTGGGCCACGTGTATAATCAGTTTCAAATTAACCTTCCAATCTATATATTGGCACCAACTAATTTATGTAGTTTTTTTAAATGTTACTTTATACTTTTAAACTTTAAGTAGATTTATGAGCACATACTTTTTCACTTTTACTTGATGACATAAGGCATAGACAGACTTAAAGACATCAAATTGATACTTCAACTTTTACCAGTACCAGCAGTATCTATACTTTTACTTAAGTAACAAATGTGTGTACTTTTGACACCACTGGCAAAATACCTCAGACAGCATTGGCCGGATTTTTGCCAAAGTTTCAGCTAATGTTAGAAATAGTACCATGAACAGATGATTACTTTTTGGTTAATTAATTAATTAATTAATTTTAGGTTTTCTTTGATTTTTTTTTGTTTGGTAACATTGCTTTAAATGGACCTTAAATCACCTGGTGGTGATATCCTTAAAAGGCATAACTCGTTTTCTATGAACACTATGCCAGAGCCGCTAAGAAAGGACTTTGATTATGCCTTTCTAAAACTTTCCATGGCGGTAGGTAACTGCTTAAGCTGTAAGTTGCATGCATATTTAGTTTGATATTTATTTATGTATGAGTGATTATCACCAAGCAGTCATGAAGTTAGAATAGCAACTTTATTTTCAAGGGCCCTAGGGGCTCCATTGAGGATACCGATCCCCATAGAGACTGGATCCTAAATCCAGTGCCTTATTCCACTCAGCCACACTAAGTCGTCTTGTGATTTCCTTTCCATGTAACAGGTTAACAGGTTCGCCTGAACAATTAAGGACCAAATGTCAAACTGGAAGAACTGCCTGAAGCCTCACTGCTTGGACAAATGTATTGATAGCAGAGGATGGCTACGATCAATCGACCTCTGGGTTATGGGCCCAGCACGCTTCCACTACGCCACTCTTTGCTAAGAATAACCACATTTCACCAATTTCAAACCAATCTCAGAAACCTGGGGAGATTCATTACACCAAATAATCAGAAACTGACTATTCTTTCTAGATTTGGAAGCAGTGAGCCAAACTGGAACTTTAAGTGTGAAAGCCTCCAAGTAGCAGAACATCAGAGTAGCAAATTTTCATACTTCACTGACAGCAGGCAGCCATATTTCTCAACAAAGAACATCACCTCCACAAACACCTGATTGGCAGTGATGGAATTTGAACCTACACCACCTGAGAGACTGGAGCCTTAATTCAGTGCCTTAAACCACTCAGCCACGCTACCCATCAGAGAGAACATGTTCACAACTTTTGTGAAACATCTGATAACTATTTACCAGTAAAACACATGTGAATAGGTCACAGGTTCAAGTCCTTGGTCTGGGACCTTTCTGTGTGGAGTTTGCATGTTCTCCCAGTGTCTGCATGGGTTCTCCAGCTTCCACCCACAGTCCAAAGACTTCACAGTTCTACTGCACCATGCTGTTGTTAGCAGGACTGTTTGACCTTGCACATGCATCCCATGATTCTAAACAAACTCTGTAAACGCCTTCTGAATTTGCACAGAAAAAAAACAGTGATCTAGAAACCAGGATTTCTTCCAGATCATTACCAAAATGTAATCATCTGTTCATGGTACTATTTCCAACATTCCTTGAAAGTTTGATGAATATCAAGCCCAAAGTTTTTGTGTTGTCTTGATAACAAACAGACAGACAGACAAATGCTGGCAGTCACATAACATCCTTGGTGGAGGTAATAGTTCAATTCAGAGTGGATTTCAAGTTTAAATTAGTTCCCAAAAATATGTCTTGTGTAGACAAAGAGCCATCAGACAAGAGGAGTGAGTTAAAGCTTGAGTAGGATATATTGGTCCTTCAACTGGAGAAAGGGTTTGATCAGAAATAACAATACTATTTTTAATACACAACTCTACCAAAGAAGGTAAAGAAAAAGGAAGAATATTCTCAGAATAATACTCCAGAAATCACCATGACGCTTGTTAAACGCTCTGATGTTTTTGATATATTAGTTATTCTATTGGAAGATTTACACAATATAAGGTTAATCACACAGTTACGATTAATAACAATAAAAAATAGTTGCAGCCCTCATTTTATTAAAGGGATAGTTCAGAGATACCATAATTTGGGGTAATTATACTGTTTCCCCCACTTTGCGAGAATCAGAAATGAATTCATACCTTAGAAAAGACCTTTTTTTATTTGGTATAGTCTGAAGTTATGTTAAACAGAAATATAAGGCTAGATGGCTCAATTGTTGAGTGTGTGTATGGGGTAAAATAACAAACGCAAACCATGAGTGGTTGAGGGGGCATCTTTTTCCAAACTTTATCTGAAGGGAAGCCCCTTAGTCTCAGACTGAACAGTCAGTCAGCCATTTTCTATACCCGCTTATTCCTCATTAGGGTCGCAGGGGTCTGCTGGAGCCTATCCCAGCACATTACAGGTAAGAGGCAGGGATACACCCCAGATGGTTGCTAGCCTATCATGGGGCACACACACCATTCACTCACACACTCACACCTATGGGCAATTTAGAGTCTCCAATTAACCTCAGCATATTTTTGGACTGTGGGAAGAAGCCGGAGAAAACTCATGCAGAAACGGAGAGAACATGCAAACTCTGACCTTCTTGCTGTCAGACAGTGCTAGCCACTGCTCTACCATGTCGCCCAGACTGTAAAGAATTTATATAATTAATTCAGTACCATTTAAGGCAGCCTATGCATCTAAATCCTGTATAAATAGTAGTTATCTTAATATAAATCTAGTTCTATAAGTATGTATTGATCCCTCTAACAATAAGTCTAGCTGGTCCCAATGATGTTGCTGAGTTACAAGGGAGAGTAGCAAGATATGCACCAAGCTTTTATGGGGGGGTGGGTTTTGGGCACATGCCACATTCATTTAGCTTTAATGGTTCACCACTGACATGTGAACATGTCTGGGCTTTAAACTATAGTACAATCCTTGACAGGCAGTCAAAAGTGGTGCCTGTTCAGATTATTACCTGTTTTAATGGCTCACTATATCGCAGCTGAAAGTCCACTTTAGTGTTCTGACTATGCTCAGAAATTGTGAATATTGTAACGGTCATAAAAGTGAGGAGAGATGGACTCGGTTATTTTAAATGACTGATTCAAGAATTCCTTGATGAGACAAGTCTTCGGAAATGTTGTCAATTGTCACATTATAAGTGATTCATTATCCTAGACTCATATGGATGTATGGCCCTCTTCAGCCTTCATGGTGTGTGAGGTATAACACCAATATTTTAAACAATATTGCCAGCAAATGTAGGATTGCATTGAACACAACAGCGACCATCATCAAATGTAGCACTACTGGGAGTTTTCTACAGAGAGGGTCCCAGATGTCTTTGAAAATGTACTCAGCCATGCTCGTCTCGACCAGTTGATTTACAGAATGCTCTGAAATTAATCCAAAGTTTTGAAGAAATGCAGCTTCAGGATAAAGTGCTAGTGTATGCGTTATATTTAACAGTGGTGTCAAAAAAATGCCCATGAAGATGAAGTACATTCTATACATTGTTGGTTGACTGTTTTGGATTTTCTGTGTTTCTTTTCCTTAAGATCTCAACTAGCTTCAATATTGTCATTCAGAAACACTTTTCATCAATATGCAGTGATCCCTGGATCAAGGGGTAAATTTGGATCCAATCCATAAGACAAAGGCCCCCGGAGAATAATAAAGCCATTGAACCTGTAAGCATCCAGGTGTTTAGTTTTTATCTCATCTTTATTTATATATTATACAAGCTTTTATATTTAGAATAAATGGGTGGGTAGGTTGTTGCCAAATAATCTAACTTTGGGGTATAGTCTGCCAGTTTAAAATATGCAAACAGGCAAAAATCAGGCAAAATAAAGATGAAAAAAATGAATCTAGATGTACAATAATATTTAATCATCTCATAATCATTCCAGCATTGCTCTCTGTTTTGCACAATATTATATGGACACTGCGCATTGTAAACAATTAAGGGGTAATCACCTCACTCAAATGTGTGAAAATTGAAAATGAAATGAATACACTCAACACAAAACTAACCACTAATCTTAGCTCACCTAATTACCGACCTTTAATTTTCACATGGGCTTTAATAATTACAGTACATCTCACAAGGGTGAATTAGTATAATTTCTGCTTTTTGAGAGACTATTTGAATGTTCCCCTAAATGAGGACCTGTTTTAATTATGCGAGGTGTAAATAGGGGGCTCTATGTTGTCAGAACTGTGTGTTGACTCACCTGTATGGGAGACTGACCAGCTAGCATCTCCAGGATTAATGAAAGGCTGACCTACTTATGTCTGAGTATAAAGAGTAGTGCATTTACATTCACAATTTGCAGCCTTAATATTCCCTTTTCTTGGTTCAACTAATCATCTTGTTTTCTCAGTCTCTTCCCTGATTGCCTTCACGTCATGATAATCCCAGCACCATATTGTTACTGCGCTGCCAATGTCTATTACTCTGACCCTTGGTTGATTTCCTAATCAACAGAGCTTGAGTAACATTTGTACCTTACTATTTCACATGATCATACCTTTTCATGTTACTTATCAGACTAGGTCCTACTTTCAAGGACCCCTGCTTGCCAATCACCTATTCATTCAGTCTCCTTAGCAGCCCTCATTTTCTCTGCTGCTGCTCTTCTTCTTCTTCTTCTTCTTCTTCTTCTGACATTGTGAAATTGTATAAAAAGACTAATAAGAAAATCATTAGCTAATCCTGTTATATAATCCTCTTATTTATTTTATACACAGAGACCCACTCAGGTTCGATGTAAAGCCATGTCAGACCAAGTGTGACTTTCTGTGCATATCATCCATGTGGAAATTGTTAATGGCTCCTGTACAATTTAGTGAGGCAAGAAAAATGTCTGGAATCAACTTTGTCATCTGCAAAAGCTTTTCCCATCTAAAGGGGAAGGACAGTTATGTGCTTTCCATTTCTGTGACATAATTAGCAGAGTCCCCTCTGTCTGCTGCATGAAACAATGCATATATATATATGCATTGTTTATATATATGAATGCATATATATATATATATATATATATATATATGTGTGTGTATATACACTCACCGGCCACTTTATTAGGTCCACCATGCTAGTTGGACCCCCTTTTGCCTTCAGAACTGCCTCAATTCTTCGTGGCATAGATTCAACAAGGTGCTGGAAGCATTCCTCAGAGAGTTTGGTCCATATTGACATGATGGCATCACACAGTTGGTGCAGATTTGTCGGCTGCACATCCATGATGCGAATCTCCCGTTCCACCACATCCCAAAGATGCTCTATTGGATTGAGATCTGGTGACTGTGGAGGCCATTTGAGTACAGTGAACTCATTGTCATGTTCAAGAAACCAGTCTGAGATGATTCCAGCTTTATGACATGGTGCATTATCCTGCTGAAAGTAGCATCAGAAGTTGGGTACATTGTGGTCATAAAGGGATGGACATGGACAGCAACAATACTCAGGTAGGCTGTGGCGTTGCAACGATGCTCAATTGGTACCAAGGGGCCAAAAGAGCCGGTGAGTGTGTATATATATATATATATATATATATATATATATATATATATATATATATATATATATATATATATATATATATATATATATATATATATATATATATATACATATATATATATATATATATATATATATATATATATATATATATATACATATATATATATATATATTTATATAATGACCAGGTAGTGTGGCTGATTGGTCTAAGGCGCTGGATTTAGTCTCCAGTCTCTATGGAGGTGTGGGTTCAAATCCCATCACTGCCAGCTTTAGCTCCTGGTACTTGAAGATGCTGCTGATCTTCAGTATGAAGGTCAGTTGACTTTCCCTAGACGGTCTCACATTATTGCTGGGGCTGTGCATTCTGGTAACCGTATGGCAAAGAAATCCTCAATATTGCTGCACTTCTCTATCAACCATTTAAAACTCAAAGCAATCCACTGTTCATGCATGTATGAGGTAACGCTCCCGGGAGTCCCTTCTGCCTTTGCTGTTCATTTCCCCTGTAGCAGCCTCAGCTCTGACCAGGTAAACATCATTTAGTGCACTGCAGTGCAATATGAGTATTTATTTTTATAATTGTGAAATAAAAGTGCAACAATATTATTCTACAGGGAACCACGTCTCCTACTCTCATTTGTATAACAAACCTGTATGCCTTTATTGCTAATAGTATAAAAATAATTTCTGTGGGTGAAACTCCCAGAGTGGTGTTATTTGGCTTCTTGGTGATTTGTATATGGTAATAGGTTTAGTTATTACATAATATATCTGGATGCTTTAATATGTATACCTACAACTGGTATTTTCTCGCACGACATACAAAAAAATCATCAATATCTCAATATAGTTTTACCTTTCACAAGCATCTCTCTGGAGCTCTAAAAAAACTGTATCTGTCTCAATACTATTGAGTCTTTCCACTATTTTGAATTGCTGTGATTGGAGGGTGGGTAGTGGCTGTATATTTGTGACATCACAACACCAACAAAGTCCTGAAAGGTTATTTTAAGGCTAGGTTTGACTGCATTTCTCTCTGGATTGAGTGTTTAAATATAGTAATAATACAATATGGGATCTTTATTTTTTTTATTTGTTTTTCACCACAGACACTTAGAATTAGGTAGAATTAATAACTTTGAAAGTTTCTGCAGAGTGAAATGTGCAGCAGATATCATGACAAGTAAATTATATTACTAAATGATTGCATTGATGAACTGCATGTTATCTTCTGGTTGGTATTTCATAGATGGGATGAAGCTGGTGCTCAGCAGACTGGAAACTGGAGCCAGTAAGTGTGCCAGTAATTTCATGGATGGCATGCTGGGAGAGATAACATGCTTGACCTTTTGGTACGAGCATCGCTCCTTTCAAATGGTAGATATATTTTCGCAATTAAATAAAATTTCTCATTGGTTATACAAGAATAATAATAATAATAATAAAAATCTTGACATGATTGAAAATGTGCAAATATAACCAGTATCTGCTGTGTGTCAAATCTAGCTGCAATAGCTAGCTATAAAAAGGTGGCCTACTTTTGGGCAAATTGTGGATGTAATAATGGATATTTTCTCGTTCTGCTGGCATCATGCTGTTTGATACTGGCCAGCTGTACAACTCTCACTGAAGTGTGGCCAGATTGGGTATTGCTTAGTAACCTGTAACAATAGATTTCGTAATGGCAGCCTGATTTCCCTGCAGAGGTCATTATATTATTATTAAAGACAAAATGCTTTTGTATTTGCCAGCAATATACTTTGATCTTTGTTCCATTTGTCTTCCTTTGCTTGGGAATAGGTCTCTTCAGAGGATTCCTGTACTTAACCAGGTATTGGACAGTGTGCCTCTATGAATTGAACAAAATATATATTCTGTCACATTGTCTATACAAAAAAGACAATAAAATGCCCAGGAATCTGGCAAAACATTAAACTTTATCCAGATTTTTCTTTGTCTATATAAGCTTTGGAGGGTTACTATTGTCCCCTGTAACTCAGAATATGGCTTCTGATCTTACATAAAGTTGTCGGTGTGAGTGTGTGAGAAACAGTCCAGTCCCTGCATTTCCTGATGTGGTACAGTTCCCAGAACATAATGTTCATTTAAAACACTGATATATTCTCTGCCATAACTCACACAGGTCAAAACTAACCTTGGCTGACACCATAATACCAATGAACATGTCTGACAGATCTACTGTATCCCCCCCTCCCTCCGTCTGGAGTTTATCCCTCTGGCACCTCAGCAACTCTCACAATCCAAACAAGAGATATGACTCAGTGGATTTGGAACCCCTTGAGGATACGACTTATCCAACCTAAAACTGTTTTGGCACCGGTGTGTCCAGAAGTCTTGATGAGATGCCAGCCAACACTAAAACTATACTGCCTGCATAATTATTAGGTAGGTGACTATTCTGACCTTACTGCTTAATGCATTTTAGAGGTGTCAAGTAATGAAGTTACGTTCATTTACATTCTAACATTCTTTGTTACCTTATTTAAGTAGAAATTTCTATACTTTACTGGAGTAATCATATTTCAGATGACATTTTACCTCTACTCCTTTCTGTACTTTCTACTCCTTATGTTTTAAAACATGTCCTTATTACTCCTATTTCATTTTGGCTTGTCATCATTCCAATAAAAGGAGAAAAAGCAAGAAAACAAACCTTCCCAAATAAATTGAGCCACCCAATTAGAGTGAATTTGATTGTGGTTGGATGAGACATATAAATGTACCGTTCTGGCTGGGGGATGTGGCCTAAATAAGACACTAGGTTTGCATAATTACAAGGTAACTTCATTACATCAGGTAAAAAGAGATTTCACTGACACTGGAATAACTCTTCCAGACAGATGCAATAGCAAAATCAAGGTGCAACACCCAAGGAAACCAATGTTTTGTTGTGAATAGGCACCAAAGACCAAAGCAGGAAAAAAGGTAAAGGGAAAAGGTACAAATCAACTGCAAACGACTTGAGGAAAATTCAACGATTAGGATTCTGTTATCTTCCAGCACCACCATATTCCAGAACAGCAACCTACCTGGTGTGTCTAGGAGTTTAATTGATATACAGCACCACACAAGATCTATTTCAGTTCATGTTCATCACAAAATGTCTAAATAGTACCTTTCAGTGCCTTCTGAAAAACACAAATCCTCTGACTCAGAGGTAAATTGGATAAATTAGGTAACTCCCAACCATGCAAATGCCTCAGTCAAACTGCTTTAATCTGTCGTTAGTCACTTCAAGCAGCAGTAGTGTGCATGTAAAAGTAATAAATGACTTCTCCATGGTGGCTAACGTTTTGTAATCCATTAAATCGTGCCACAGAGTCATTCTCCTGCTGGTTCCTGGTAGTGCATGCCACACTTCCATCCGCCACCCCCCTAACATCCATATTTTCAGAACAATACCATATTATAAGAAGCAGAAATTAATATAGAATCTAATGCTTTGTGCAGCAAAGGATTTGCTGCTATTTTCAGGAAGAAATGATTTAGTTGGTTTCATATCAGGTCAGGCCAAATTGAACCTGAAAAAACCTTAGTTGTAACTTATTTTCAGTATGAGATTAGCATAATCATTAAAAGTTAAAATTTCTGCCCTTCTGTGGTGGTGTAGGGGCAGAGCGCTTGTTGTAGAGAAGCAGCAGATCTCAGTTTGGCCTCCCCATTTCTCTCTCCTGTTACTTTCTGTCTACTGTAGAATAAAGGTGTTTATGCTGCAAACAAATCACAGCACTATCCTGCAGCAGCTTTTAGTTACAGTGTAAAGCTCCATATCACAGCTCCTTTCTCGTAGTAAAAGTATTCTAACGTCTCTCAAAAACCACATGCTAAGATGTTAGCTGGCTTAAGTGCTAATGTATTCATTATTCAGAACTGATACATGTATGTAGATTTACATCCCTACTTTCTACATAAAGTGTAGTTGTTTTCTTACAATAACTGTATTTGCACATCTCTTCTTATCACAGTGTGTGTCCATGACTTACCCATTGTATAATTTCTCTATTAAGACTATGGGACAGTCAGTCAGTCTATGTAACACACCCTCATTTGGCCAAGCACAAAAAATCTACTTAAGCTTCCACTTTTATATATGGATAGATACTTCCTATGGCGCTGCATTAGTATTACAAAATAAAAGAGTCTCCTATACAACAATAATCGTAGGTATAGGTTTACCATAGTAATCTGCTTAAAAGTATTTTGACTACCTGGTCTTAACCTGTTATCTGTAGCAAGTAGTAGGCAAAATAATGCTCCAACGTTACGTTACATGTTGTCGAGGGAAAAGTGTTCTCAGTGTGAGCCAGAACTGGCACTAAAATAGAACATTTATTGTTGTTAATTATAATTGATATAAATAATAGTGATGGTTTTATTGAAAATCTTTTGTTGCCTGTGTTCAAAGTTAAAAATATATTGGAATTTAACTATACTTCCTTTGTGTGTTTTACATTTAAATATGCATTAAAATGTGCATTGTAGGAAGAAAAAGTGATTAATCGCAGTTGATTACATCAAATTGTGTGTTGTTGAAGTTATTTTTTTTAATCATTCGACAGCCACAGTTTTGTATGAATTTGAATTTACTGAAAGGAAACAGACATGCAGTTTATTAAAACAAACTATGTCACACTACATTGTGAAAGTAGAGAAAAAAATGTGCATTTATCTTGCATACTTGTTAAAACTATGCAAAACACTCAAAATAATAAAGGAAAATATTTCTCACTTCCTGCGCCATCATTACTCCATGAATGTATAACTCCATCTATCCAATACATTCATTTCAGAACTTTAAGAAAAGTATACACATCTTTTTAGATTTAAACTAAAACCTGTCAGGGCAAATTGTCTGGGCACTTTTGGGTAGCAGTAGCAGTGAGTCAGCACTAGTCACACCCCTAGTGCTGACTAGGGGTGTGACGAGATCTCGTGTGATGAGATCTCACGAGATGTGATTTGACGAGATTGCTCGTCGCGTAAAATTCTGTCTCACGAGATTTATCCAGCAAGCAGCCAGAATGATGGAAAACACAGGTATCACTATTGACGATGCCCCCGCCACTTTTAAATCGTTTGTTTGGCAGCATTTTGGGTTCATGATAAATGGTAAGAGAGTGACTGATAAGACACGGACAATATGCAGACACTATGCAAACAATGCTGTACAGCACGGCGAATACAAGCACAATGCAGAGACATTTACAGCACTACCACAGCTCAGTACTCAAACAATAATATGCACAAACAATATGTTTGCACTTGAAAAAAGGACAAATGTATATATATTTTTTTTCTATATATTTTAACTTTTATAACAATTTATTTTAGTTTCAATTTGTAGAGGAAGAAGTTCATTAAAAGTTAACGCTTACAGAGTTATAAAATCCATGTGCAACTCAGTTAAATAAAAGTCTGTTGTCCAGGCATTCATATCATTTGTAATTTAGTTTTCTTAAAATCTCGTCTCGTCTCGATCTCGTGAGCTGAGTGTCTCATCACACCCCTAGTGCTGACTATAACCTGCAGGTGACTAATTATCAGTCGGTATAATACCTGGATTAAAACTTGCTCGACAAGGTAAGTATGATTTTCTTTGTGTGTGTATTGCATTTGTCATTATGTGAGGGTATCAAACATGCTCTGTACTGCTCAAAGAACATATAAAGATAAGTAAAATCACAAATCCACAACTAATGTGTAAGCATCAAACCAGCACTAGCTTTATTCTTTTAGTAAAGCCTGTGGCACTGGAAACAGTGAAGTGATATTACATCCTTACACTGATAAGCTGAAATAACAAACTGTAAACTATACCCTCCTGTCTAAATGGTGCTTCCATTTGACAAAAAATACAAAAAATAACACCCTTTATAATTATTTTTTTTATTGATTTTATTGAAAACATGCAGGATACAGAATAATTGGATAAAAATCAATGACAGGAGAAATATTCCATATTTAAACCAAGGAAAGAAAAAAACACCACAGAAAACGAAAAAAAAATCGATCAGGTTGTCTATATAATGGTATTAATAATTAATATTCAGTGGGTAAAACAGATGTGAGCCACTGGAGTAATCATGATGGGCCAAGAATCGAAGAATCTGGAAGATCCATTCGTCCTTAAGCTTTTGATTGGGGGGGGGAGGAAAAAAAGATGTGATTAATTTACTTTCTTTTGAATGTGAACAGTATGTTTGTGTAGTAGTAGTTTCTATTCATCACTTACAGCATTGGTAAAGCCTGTTGACACGGGCGATGTCATTGGAGCTCATGCTCGGAGCGCGTCCGAAGTAAAGGTTGGGGTTGCTCCTGGAAATGATGGTTGGGCGCCCGTTCCTGGAGAAGGCAAAACTGTGGGGGAAAAAAAAGCAACATTTGTGGTTTAAAACACGGCTGGACATACACAAATACCTAACGTAGCTTTTCTGAAGCTGTATCATTGACTAGGTTTGCCAGCTCTTTTGTATTTTGTTCCTACACTGCAAAAAATGAAATCTTAACAAGTGAAAATATCAAATTTTTGTTACAATTAGTCCAATATGGAGTAGAACTATCTTGAAATATCTGAACACATTGATAGATGATTTTGCTTATTTTAAGATTTTTTTGTTTCTTGATTTTGGTCAATTTAGTCTTGTTTTCGGAAAAAAAGTAATAGTTCAAATTGTGCTGCTGAAGTGATACCACACATATCCTGTTTTATATATATATGTAGAATAAACACATTTTTTATGTTTTTTATAAAGGAACAATATATATATATATATATATATATATATATATATATATATATATATATATATATATATATATATATATATATATATATATATATATATATATATATATATATATATATATTTGAAAATGTGTGCATGTTCACTCACTTGCTGTAGTGCATGACGGATTTGAAGTCATAGGTAGTTCCCAAGTTGTTGGTTGCCACCTTTCTGAAGTTGTGTTCTTTTCCTGCACGGGAGAGAACCGTTTAGTTTGAGTGCAGCCTGGTTCCAACCTCAGATTCCTGCTCCCTGTCCATGTTGCTTGTGGATAGAAATCTTGCCACTATCCATTTAGACTTTGATCACATCAGCAGGACTCAATAGATGAATGCCTCATCATATAAAAAATTATAAAAGCCATTGATCTTTTATGTTTGTGAAACTGGATTGATCTGAAATAATCAATTCAGAACCTGAAATCCCAAACCCTGCCTCCGCTCTTTATCATTACCCAACACCAACATGATTAAAGTTTAAGGTCAAATATTGCATGTATAAAAATGTTTTACACTACAAACATTTAACCATAACAAGCGAAAATATCTTATATTACCTTATAATAATAATATAATACCTTTTTATTAAACCCTTTTTTATCGGCCATGCCTCCACTGTTAAAACAAACTGCAGGAACTAGAACTTTCTCACCTGGCCTGATGTTCTGGGTGAGGATCTGGACGTATCTGTCTCTGTCGGAGCGGACCTGCTCGTGGTGGAAGCCCAGAGCGTGCAGAACCTCGTGCTGAATGGTGCCTGTTTGCATGCAACCGTTCTTCCTCAGGGAGACGGCCTGTCCTCTGGACTGACGGCCCAGGTAGGACCAGCATCTGATGCACACGCACACAAGCACAAGCTAATCAAGTCCATCTTGTCATTTTTGCTATTTTTTCTGAAATAAAAGATGCCGTTATATATTTGTAAAACTTAACAACAAACTACTTTAGGGGTTAATGCAGGTATGTCACTAATGTGTGTTTTCCTACCCAGATCCGGAGAAGAAGTACAGGTAATTTCGGTTATACCAGCGCCTCCAGTAAAAGCGAATGCATGTGGTCCGGTGGAAGGTGATCAAGGTGCGGATGATGAGGTTGCGCTCGGCACTGGCTGCAGAAACAACCAACAAGACTTTTTAATAGTGATCTCCCCTTCCTTTTGGCATCCCAACTCCCATTTTTTTTTTTTTTTTAAATAAAATATAGTTATGTCACTCACTGTATGCGCTGGAGATAGAAACAGGCACCCACACATAGCGTCCATATTTAGGCCATTTGCAGCCTCTGGATGTGCAGGGGACAGCATTCCTATTCAGGTTTGGGGCGATGTCGCCGTAGATCAGGTGCTTTGCTGCAAGACACAAACACATATGAATAACCAGCAGATAGGCAAGAGCAGCAAGAGCAAGCAGATAGGAGGGTGACTCGTTTGCAATTTTATATAGGGCTCAATTGGTCAATTAATCAGTGAATCTGCCGTTGAATGTTTCTGTCCAACCAAAAGTCCAAAAACCAAGTTATAGTATCAGAGAAAAAAAAAAGCTGCACATCCTTTTAATGTTTGATTGCCATTATCTTTAACATTTGACATAAACACACTTATGATCTCTTACATATTCCTTCGTTTGCGTTTTCAATGACATCCAAAGAGCTGTCTGTAAACACAAAGAGAGAATGTATTATTATCCATACATCAGAATTGAGAGGAAAATATGAAATGTTGGTGTTGTACTCACCTGGGTCACTTCTAAGTTCAGATGCACCCTGTGACAAAGAATCATAAGAATGGACAATTTATAATCTTTTTTTTTATTACTTTATTTTGCCATTGTGTCCAGACACTTCTCCTACATTTTAAATGCTCGAAAGCTCATCAAAAGCTGCAAATTAAAAAAAATAATAATGTGTAACATCATAATGCCATTGTTGAAATGATCAGTTTTACCTGTTGAATGGCCGTCAACGAGAGGAGAACGAAGAGGAAAGCTGCAATCATGGTGGACGTCTTCTCCGATTAGGCTTGAAAACTGAAAGTCGAAAATTGGAAAATACAGTAAAAATCTGAGCATTTTTGGCAGTTTGGAATAAGTTAAGCCATGTATATATATATATATATATATATATATATATATATATATATATATATATATATATATGAGCAATCTAGTTTACCTGTTGTAGCAGGAGTCCGATGCTGGATGCAGCAGGTGTTCAGCTCCTCGATATTTAAAGGCAGCTCCTGGCGGGTGTGGCTGAGCTTCCACCAATATCTGCTGAGCTCTGTCATCACTCACATATTTTCTTCGGTGGAAAAAATGAGTTTCATCCGAAGCATCAAACATGCAACAATGTATATAGAGCATGTCCGAAAAAAAAAAAAAAAAAAAGACAAACATTACAGCTGCAGCAGGAAGTTCAAGTTAAATAAACTGTGGCCAATTTAGTTTTTTGTAGGAACATTTTAGTTATTGCGCAAAGTTTTAGTGATTTTTTTTCATGCATAGAAAAATACTTTTGCCCATTGTTAGAACAGCTATATGCAGGAAAACAAGTTTGGCTGCTTGGCTACTGATTATGCGTGACACATTGACAATTTGTAAGTCTAGTGCAGGGGTGTCAACACATATGGCCCAAGGTCCAGAATCAGCCCACTAGGTCCAATCCGGCCACTGGATAAAAAAAAAAGAAAAACAAAAGTGGACCCAGAGTTTTGGATTTTCTATGAAAATAAGGGAGTTTCTATTTCTTCACAGAAATGTGAAGCCTTGTTGCTCATTTTATTTACAGCAGCAGCAGCTTTCAAGGAATATAATGTATAAATACATATATTTTTTTGAAGAAAGAAGAAGAAGAAGAAATTTGGAGGTGTCGTTTATACAGCAGTTTATCAAGAATTAGTTTTACTGATAAAATCAAATTGTTCTCTATGTGAACTAAAATGATTTTGACGTGGGATTGTGCATATACAGTAGACAAAACAATGCTCACTTGGCCTATTGTTTCCATAAGAATGAGGAAACACTGGTGTTTTTTGCATGAGTGGTTTTACTCAGAAGGTCAAGAACAACACAGACAGGAACTGGAAAACTGGTTTTGACTTTTTTTTTTAAATCAAAACAAACAATATATATTAATGACACACTCTGGACTTTAGAAGGCTAATGTGGCACATGGTGCTGTGGTAGCACGCTTTGCTCTTAAAGCAGTAGACCCAGGTTTGAATCCTGACTGTAGCATGTCTTTGCTGCCTGTCGCCCCCCTCTCTCCCTTCCATTACTTCCTGTCTGGCTGCTGTATAATAAAGGTGGTTTAAAACCTTTAAAAAGAAGGTTGAATGTTGGAGTACAAGGTCTCACATCAGGATGTGGCAGTCAACAGAACGGTTTGGGTGTTTTCCAAGGATATTAATGGACACATCAGAGTAGGTGTTGAGGAAACGGTGGAGAGGTTGGAATCCAGCTGTGATTCTTGACCACATGGGAGGGCAGGACTATCCCAGGACCATCATATCTGAGAGACACCAGGGTCAAGACAGATCGACGTCCAAACCACATGGGTCTTCTTGGGATCCCGGCCAGGATCACCGAAGGGGCTCAGGAGGAACTTCTCCTCTCTAGGATCCCATTGGGAAGAGAATGACCTCCATCCAATCATACACACTATATTGTTGCTACTTTTTTTGCTTATTTCCAGCCAGCATGTCCATGTGTGGCCCTTAAGAATAAGTCAGTCATCTTCTATACCTGCTTATTCCTCATTAGAGTTGCAGGGGTCTGCTGGAGCCTATCCCAGCGTGTTACGGCGAGAGGCAGGGATACACCCCAGATGGTCACCAGCCAATCGTGGGGCACATACACCATTCACTCCTACAGGCAATTTAGAGTTGCCAATTAACCTGAGCATGTTTTTGGACTGTGGGAGGAAGCCGGAGTACCCGGTGAAAACCCACGCAGACACAGGGAGAACATGCAAACTCCACACAGAAAGGTCCCAGACCCAGGACCAAGGAGGTCTTGAACCTGCGACCTTCTTGCTGTGAGGCAACCGTGTCGCCCGCCCTTAAAAGTATAATACTAATTCTCGATAATAATAGATCATTTTGCTTATTTAATTTCTTTTAATTTGATTTTGTTCAATTAAGGGTTGTTGTTTTCTGAATCTGTTTTCTATTTTCGAAATTAAATTACTTGCCTTTGTTTCTTAAGGTCTTCATGTATTTTTTATCTCATGGTTTGGACTCTTTTAAATAAATTCTGATAAGATCCCATTTTTTGCAGTGTAGACCACCATGGTAACTTTGCAGCCCAAAGTCAGTCCTCATGGGCCCAACATGGACAGGCCATGCTAGATTGTTACTTATTTGGGCCTCACTGTGATCACATTTCTCACTGTATGTGCTACATCCAGATCGGTTCAAATGAGAACAGCAAGAGATCACAAAAGTTGTAAAAGTATTTTCTATTTTTTAAGTTACTGATTAAAACCAGAGGAAGTGTACAGCTTCAGCAACCAAACTTGTTCACCAGGAATTGCATTCTCATCAAGCAGCAGTAAATTATCACTGGCTGTAGTCTATTGTCATTGGAAAGAAAAAGGTGCAGCATGATTTTCTCTGTAGTGAAACACATCACTTGTCAAGTTGGTTGGTTATTTAACAAGGTCACAACTGATGCATGATAGAAACAGACTCTCTCTCTCTCTCTCTCTCTCTCTCTCTCTCTCTCTCTCTCTCTCTCTCTCTCTCTCTCTCTCTATCTATCTATCTATCTATCTATCTATCTAGATCATGTCTGTGTGAGACATCTTTACAGATATAGACAATTTAATAGACAATTTAAAGCAATCATAATGATTGCTGTTCAAACTTTCAATTGCCATTCAGACATAACAAACACAATGTTCTCAATGTTCAAGTTCGACAAGATACCAAGCTATTCATTTGACTCAATGTGCCGGGTTGGGGAACCAGTGCTGCAGCAGTGGAAACTTCAAGGAAGTTACTGCACCTGTTATTGGAATTTTGTCTGTTGACATCGAAAATAAAATAAAAAAAAATCTACTTTTAGCGAGCACCTGTGAAATCAAATGCGTTCCAATTGCCACCAATTCTACCTTTTTTACAAAGTTTACACATTTTCAGTTATTGTTGACATTGTCAGAAAGGTGTAAAGTCTACTTTTCGTTTCTTGGTGTGATGCTTTATAGAAAAATAAACTGCAAGTCTCATATAAAACTGTCAGGAAGCATTTTCAGTTCTGAGCAAAGCAAAACGTAATCTGAACCACAAATCACTCCACATTCTCTACTGATTTCACCATATTTACTTTACTGTGCAGAGGTTTGTGGCAACACTTACACACTGTATATTCAATCCACTATCTATAAATGCAGGACAGAGCCATAAGAATAATATACAATACTGTTCTGAAAAGCAAAAACTTTCAAATTCACTGACCTAGATCATCAGAACAGCACAATCCATGCACAAAGTGACAAGAATAACAATTTACTTCCTATATAACAGAGAACACATGGTTTTCATAAGGTGCAGGAAGGAAGAAAGGTGTTAACCTTCAGGATTTTTTCACAAATGATTCATGCATTTCTTTATTTATTGTATTTATTTTATAGCTTTTGTAAATATGAATTACATACATTAAAAAATGTTTGGGGTACGTTTACGTAAGCGTAATGCTTCATCCTCCTCCTTTTCATATGTGTTCATATTATTGTTATTTTGACAATGGCTTTGTTGGTTTTCAGTTTACTTCATTGTGTTACTCATTCTAATTTGAAAATGAAGCATTTGTTCATTAATTTATTCATTCATAACTCCATTCATATGTTATTGAGGTCATAGTGAGAGGCGATGGTGTATCTGAGTGCTATATTGAGCACTATATTAAGAAGTGTTTGTACGATCTCATTGCACTGATAAAGTGTGTTAATTAATTGTGTATAATTGTATATGCCTAACTTATATGTAATTATTTTACTGTACAAACTGTAGCATCAGTGTTAGTCGGCTTCAAGAGAATCAAACTTGTTAAGCAGGAAAAACACTGTTAAAGAGGAAAGAGGATATGAAAACAGGTAGCGATCACACATTTCAAACGACAAGTTCACGCTGATTCACTTTGGAATGTAGCTCAGCTGCCGTGCCGTGGCCCAGCTGCTGTGCTGCCGGGCTCGTCGCACACGTGACATACGGCTTCTTCACTGCTCAGACTCAGCTTTGCGTTCGGCTCACGTTACAAACACACACGTGTAATAAACCAAAATACATGAGTGAAAGGATATTATTATTACACAGGCCCTTTAAATGCTCTATCATGTTTCTTGTATCATGTAACTTGTAAATTGCTTACGTCAAACGTACAAGCACGACTTGTATTTATGGGTTTCAGGTGATGAGGGTGATTTTTTTTTCCTTTGCTCAAATCATTATGAAATGAAACACAATATATATTTCAAACAAGTTTTATAAATTAACACATACATATTCAGATGGGGTAAAATACTAATATAATAAATATGCACCAATTTTCATGTCCATATGTGCCACTAAATAATTAATTCAAAATTTATGAAAATATGATTTATGAAATATGTTTTTATGTGTTGCTTTTATGTGTTATGAAATATGTTTTTATGTGTTATGAAGGCAGCAACGTGTAAAGTTATGTACAAATAAAGGTGAAATAACTGAAAACATGTTTTATATTCTGCTTTCTTCAAAATAGCCACCCTTTGATCTGATTGATAAAGCAAGAAAGTCCACTAATTAACCCTGATAAGGCACAACTATGAAGTGAAAACCATTTCAGGTGACTACCTTGGCATTCATCAAGAGAATGCCAAGAGTGTGCAAAGCAGTAATTAGAGAAAATCCGAACCCTATTTTGAAGAAACTAGAATATAAACATGTTTTCAGTTACTTCACCTGTTTTTGTTAAGTACATAACACCACATTCATAGTCTACAATGTAAATAGTCATGAAACTTAAGAAAACACATTGAATGAGAAGGTGTGTCCAAATACTTGAAGAGGTCAGATTGCATTATGCCAATTCAAAACATGTAGGCTGACATCAAAAATTCTGTTTCTGAGGCAAAACCTTCTGCCTTGGTACCTATAGCTTTTCACAAGTTACACAGAGTTTATGTATGTTATGCATAATTGTTAGTAGTTTTATATTAGTTGTATTGTATATATTTCTCCTGTGTTTATTTATGTGTGCACTTTATGGTGAAGCTGTAAATCTCATTGTACCTTGTATAATGACAATAAAGGCTTTCTATTCTATTCTATTCTAAACCAAGAAAGTCAGGAGAATTGTGAGGCTGAAGCACCTTTACAGGTGCCAGAAGTTGGTCGACTCCACTCAGGCTACTACACAATACTTTGAACAGCCTAATATTTATTTTTATTCATTTTCTGTAAAATAATTTAAAAACATATTTTCTTCACATTTTGATTTGATGCAGTGTTCCCAATGCATTGAAAATCAAAAATATATATATATATTATAAGGATTCTTGGATGCTGTTATATTGAACACAACTGTACGTTCACAATGATGATGGTGAATTTAGGAGAAATATACAGATGCAAATGGAGTCAAACAAACTCCTGCATGTGGACTTTGGACTTTTTTTATTCAATGGAGGCAAAATTGTCTCACTTTAAGTAGAATCAAGAGTCCAACAAGTTATTATCTCTGCAAACAATTAAGGAGTAGAGTCTATTTGCTCCACAATGATTACCTGATCAACCTGAGAGCCCACCCTGCCTCTATCAACCAGGCTTAAGGTGCAGCGACCACGCTGAGAGATCGATGGCGGAAATCTCCCGCCGCGAACAAAGCAGCTTTTAACAAGCAGCGGGAAATCTGCGGTGCTGTAGCGGTATGATGGGATCCTCAATCAAAGGCACCTTGTGTTTAGACAGTTGTGTGCATGTGTGTGTGTGTGTGTGCTGACAGGTATGCGTGCATGCCTGAGGCTTTGTGTCCGCAAGCCGTGTTAAATACCGATGTGTGACGCTTTTTTTTGGAAATTCATGCTCGGGTGGAATGTCTCTTTGCAACTGGCTCGTTGTTTTAGTTACGCTTCTGATTAAAACAGGCCACACATGATGTTGTTTCACTTATGTGTGTGTGGGTGTATATGTGTGGTGGGGGTGTCTTCGGGGAAATCTTGGATCATTAGATCTGTATATGGATCAAATCTCTTTCCTCTTAACCACTGGACTCGTTCCAAAAAAGATGATCGACGTGTCAGATTTTCGGAGAAGTCGCATCGACTGGAAAGCGGAGCCTGAACGGTATGTTCATTAGGAGCCGACCCGCTCGTTTGTCACATTAGTGGAGGAAAGGTCGACCTGCCACATGGCATTAGCAGCGTAACAAAGACTCAGAGAAGCACATTTATCACTGCAGATGTTCCTCAGGAAATATTTATATTATATCATAGAAAGTATCCTTTATTTGTAGATTTGCTGATTTCAGTCTGAGGTTATTCACTGGTGAAATTATCTTCAGTTTATTGTTAGTCGACTGAAAAAATGAAATCTTTTTAGGGGGAAATTACAATTACAATTAGGCGAACACTGTGCAGAATTATCTTGAACTATTTAATTCCATTGGCAGAAAATTTTACTAGTTTCAAATTCTTCAAAGAATTTGAGATACAAAGCTAGAATTATGAGATTAAAAGTGTAATATGTGATTAAAAAATATATTCATAGATTAATAAGAAACTTCAATTTCTATGAATTAAGATTTCGCTTTTTTTGCAGTGTATTACTGGGGTGCTGGGCAAACCTAGAAATATTGTTCCCCGCTGCAAAAAATGAAATCAGGGGAAGGTAAGTGTCTTGTATTAAATACAATTAGTCGATTATTGAGTAGAATTATCTTATTCCTTTGGCAGATAACTTTACTAATTAAAATTTTCAAAGAATTTGGGATACAAATCAGATTCATAAGATAAACAATCTGATTTAGGAGATTAAAAAGTCCAGAATAAAGTCCATAAAAACGTCAATTTAATCTTTTTGGAAAAACAAGACACAATTTACCAAAATTGAAAAAATTGTAGCTTATTTCAAGTTTTTCTCTCAATTTTAGACTCTTTTTTTAAGAAAATATTCATCTTGTTTACTTAAAACAAAACTAAAATGACTCATGAAAACAACTTGAAATAAGCGAAGTCTGTACAACTTTGGTATTTTACATTTGTAAAACCTATAGATCTATATGTGTAGAAGAAGGTTGCATAAACTCTTGTAGACTCTTTGAAACCAGCGTCCCACATGGACGGGATCACGGCCCTGGATAAATAAACCTCCCCATCTAGTTTCAGTGTATCTTTAATCCATTCATTCTTTAACTTTAGTTTGCTTATTGACTTTTGTTCGTGAAAGAGGCCACAGACAGGGATCTCCCTGGGATGGAATTCTTCTTTGTTGGATCCATCAGTCCTCTTATTATTGCTTATCCATTAAAGCACAGCACTAAGCTGGGTTGCCCAGGAATAGTTAGGAATAATTTTAAGTATTTAAAGTTGACTCTCTGTTTTTGGTAGAGAACACTGTCAAAGACTATTTTACTTTGTCTTATAAATGTGGATAAAGTTCCTCCAAGCAGGTAAAGGTGGACATACAACAGGTATCCAGATGGGAAGTGAATGCTTGAAGAAGCAGAACTTTTGGCCTGTACTGTATATATCCAAAAGTTTGGACACACCTTCTCATTCAATGTGTTAGAATACAAATAATAATAAACATTTTAAATAAACTAAATTATCTGCCAATAAAATAAGATAATTCACGATAATTCTACTCAATTCAATTTTTGACTTTTGATATTTCCCTCTGATAAGATTTCCTTTTTAGATTTCCTTATAATTCCTTCTCACCGAGTTGCTTTTAACTGTTAAATCCTCTCATAGAAAAACACATACTTCTTTTAGACCAGAGCAGCTTTACAGTTTGATGTGCATTTTGTTTGATGGTTTGCAGTGCATGGATGAGGAGGCAGGAAGTGAAAACCTGAGGGATGCACACACTCCCACACACACACACACACACACACACACACACACACACACACACACACACACACACACACACACACACACACACACACACACACACACACACACACACACACACACACAGGGTCAGTCAACTGCTCCGCTGTCTTCACAAGGTTGATTGAGTACATGCAGTTTCTCCCTAAAGGGATAATTTCACGCTCCCACATTAGAATAATTTTCTTGGTGTGTAAATGACACGGGTGGAGGGCATATACCCACAATGCAACCTGCTGGAAGCTTCCCAAGCTGCACGTGGCAGTGACTCACTATGGTATGTATGTGTGTGTGTGTGTGCAGACACGTGCGTGTGAGAGAGCGTGTGTTCACATTTAGGCCACAAATCACATTCAGATTTGTCTTTGACACAAATGTGAAAAATGTCTCTCACAGCTAAAAACTATAGAACTGTTTTTTTTTTAATCTTTTCTGGTGATATTGCACTTTAAGACCTTTATGATTTAACTGGCCCATTTGATTTGAAATCAGAAAGCTGATTCAGCTGATTGTTTGACATGAAAGTAAATAATTAGACTGGGAAACAGGTGCAGTTGTTGGTGTGAGGAGAAAGAGCTGCTGGGCTTTTTAAAGGCAGCAGCATTGCAACTGGAGGAGATGTCCTAGTATTAAACATGGACATCACATAACAGTCAAAACAGCAAGGGGGCAAAACAGCATCTGGTAATCAAGAATCTGGTAGACAAAAACTCAAACAATTTTTAATCTTATTTAAAAAAAGAACAAATAAAAATTACCAAAACCAAGGAAACTAAATCTTATCAGGTGAAAATATCTTGTATTTGGGACAGTTAGTCTAATATTGAGTCAAATTATCTCAATTTAATCTTTTTTTTTTATCAAATTTTGATTTTAGTCAAAAACTAGAATAATAATAAGAATAGAATAATAATTTAAGAAGTAAAAGCAAAATTATGAGATAAGAAGTGCATAATATGAGATAATGACAACATTGAGATAAAAAGTAAAACAGTTTAATCTTATTTTAAGAAAACAAGATGAAATTGGGCAAATCAAGAAGAAAAACTTGAAATAAATAAAATGAACTGCAATGGAATGGGATATTTCAAGATATTTCTACTCGCTACATACTACAAGACATTTGCACTTGTTAGGATGTCATTTGTTTGCAGTGCAGAATGTGAGATAAATAGACAATATTGAAATAATTTTTTTTTTTTTTTTTTAAATCTTTAATTGTATTTTAAGAAAACAAATTTAAGGAATGGATGAGAGTTTCTGGCTCATGATTTTTTAAAGCATCCTGTAACACTTTGTCCAGCCTTTTCCTGCCAAGAGTTAAAGGAGAGTGTGCACCCAATAACAGCAACGTTGTTGCATCACACAGCATCTTCCTGTAATATTCCTACTCCTTCAGCTGGAGGGGAAGACGAGCAGTGAGGTTGAATCCAGGAATGAACACCCCCTCGCTGAGTTGTTATTCCTGTTCTGCCAGACGGTTAAAACAACATACAAAATATTCCAGATGCCCTGTGGATTTTTTCTTATTCTGCAAACATACATAATGTATGGACAACACATTGGCATATATACATAATGTATGTTTACATTCATTTAAATTTGTTTCGAAGTAAAAGAAAAAAAAAGGTTAACAATATTTGTAAGTCATGAATTGTTCATATTGTTCACAATCGTCTGCTTCATTGATGATTGACAGCCAACCTCAATCCACCTTCATCAGACGGGTTTAAGTGGCTGCAGCAGTTTCTGATGGCATATACGTGTTTGTGCAAAAGGAACATTTTTGTTTGAGTCTAACAGTCTAACGACTGACATTTCCCCCAAATTCCAACTAAAAATATTATTGTTTCGACTAGAGCATTTATTTGCTGAACATGACAAAAATAACAAAAACGGATACAATGTTTTCAGACCTCACACAATGCAAATTGCAAATTAAAACAATGTTTACAATTAAGAAGAGTTCAGAAATCTCCTAATCACATAATCAGTGATTAAGCAGAATGAGGTGTTGGAATTCAACAGACGCTCTCTTGCTATATATACTGTGTGTATATATATATATAGTTTTAGTCAGATTTATCAAACTGTTCCTATGCATGTTTCTGTTCGGTATAAATCTCAATCACTGTGTCAGTATGGAGATGGCCACAAGTCTCATTTTCATTCCCACATGGCCCCAATTCAGAAAAAACAAATCCAAACTAACCCGATGTTTTTGTTGATTATGAATCAATAATTAAAATATTAAAACACACAAAAGCCTTCTATGATCCAAAATCATGATGACTCAGAAACAAAGACATCAGAGAATTATCGTATGGAGACGTATCAGACTGCTCAGTTTGGATCTTGAACTCATGAAGACGCTACTGGTATGAATGATCATTACACTTCATTTGTTATTGAACTTAGACACATTTGCTTGGTGAAGTGGTTTTCTTTCTATTTATACTCTCTAAAATGAAATAAACTGGTGACACTTAATTTGAAGGTTAAATTAAAGTATTGCCGCAACAGTAACACTTTATGTAATAAGCATTACCAACCTATCATTATAAAAAAATGAATCATACTTAGTGACAGCAGTCATTAATGTTTATGACATGTTTACAAGACACAGACATGTCTGTGCCTTGTAAACAGTCCATGAAGGTACCTTCAAATAAGGGTCAATGATAAACTAGTTAAAGCCATATGCAGTAATTCCAGTAATTACAATGCAGTAATTTAAAAAACAGCCATCTGGTGCATTCATGCAAAAGAAGGATAATTAATTGATTTGATTGTGATTGCAATTGCATCAGCAACTGTGATATTTAGTGAAAATCATAATTCTAATCTTAATTCTAAGAAAAATTAGGAAAATATGAAAATTAATGTTCTCTGAAGTTTATTTTTGTGTGAATTTGACAGTTTTTCAACCTCACGTGTTCCTCTCAAAACAAAATCAAAGAGAAACTTGTCACGTATATTAAGCAACACATCTTCCAGTCATTATGTCTATTGTAATGCAATAATTAATCGTTTCAAGTAGGTCAAGAAGTAGGTCACCTGATTATGATTTATTGTGCTCTACTTGGGTTCAGTCCCATAAAAATATTCAGTCACATGTAATTACTGTACCTGTGCTACTTTCTCATTCCTTCTCCTACTCCATCCTTTTTGTTTACAATCGGGTTCAACCTGTTAGTTTAGAGGAGAGTAAACTCCCTTCTCGCTCCTCTGTGACGTTTCTGCCTTTCACCATAGTCCTCATCATCACCTGCAGACATCAAGGTGTCAGCCAGCAGGGTTATTTTTTCAGGGTTTTTGGAAAAAAAACAAAAACAAAAAAGACCAGCCCTCACAAGGCCAGCCCACCGGGAAAAATCCTGACCTTCCCCATGGCCAGGCCGCCTGCCTTTTCTCCAAAAAAGTCAGAGCAGCTGTCATTACGCATGGCTGTGCAGCTCCTTCCACCGTCCATGTCAGTGATTCATGTCGTGGGCCTGCAAAGTGGTATTTCAGAAATGGAAATCAATGATGCGTTTGTAGCGCATCATATCTCATATATAAACCCATTTTACAAGGTGCATCATGTCTAAAGATACAATAAAAAGGAATATTAACAGCTAAAATAAAATGTTAACTCCTATGTTCATTAAACGAATGACTGATCAATATAGGTAAACATTTTCTCTTTTTTTCCCCCATACGTTTATTGCAATTCATTTATAATTCAGTGCATTTACATAATGTCCATTACCATATTTTATGTCCATTCAATATAAAAAAATATATAATAATTCATCACATACATACACATAGTGTGGATACACATATTTTAAATGTATACTGTGTGTGTGTATGATGTGTGCACTGAGCATATCTGTGTTTATTTTCAGGCTCTGCTTCTGCACTATAGATCTTTTCTATTAGTCTGAGTTTTCACCATTTCATTGGTTAATTTGATGGCTTTTTTATATTCTGTTTCTTTATATGTACGTTTGTATGTATTTTTTTCTGAGTTTTCCTGTATTGTATCAGCCAAGGAGGTTATACTTTAGTTTTAGTGCATTTGTCTGTCTGTCTGATTGTCAGCAAAATACCTTAGAAGGTTTTGGCTGGATTTTCTTTAGATTTTCAGAGAATGTTGGAGAGATTATTATGTTTTGGTTATTATTCAGAAATAGAAACAGAAGAAATCCTGGTGTCTGCTTCACTTTGAATTGTTTGTTGTTTGGTAACATTGCAGTAAATGGACCTTTAAACAGGCACCATTGTTTATGGCCATCTGAAAGGCTTTCCATATTGAGGCTGTAAGCATACAGCATACAGTCAGTCAGTCATCTTCTATACCTGCTTATTCCTCATTAGGGTCGCAGGGGTCTGCTCGAGCCAATCCCAGCGCATTACGGCAAGAGGCAGGGATACACCCCAGATGGTCGCCAGCCAATCGAGGAGCACACAGACCATTCACTCACACACTCACACCTTTGGGCAATTTAGAGTCGCCAATTAACCTCAGTATGTTTTTGGACTGTGGGAGGAAGCCGGAGAGAACCCACGCAGACATGTGGAGAACATGCAAACTAAACTCCACACAGAAAGGTCCCAGACCCAGGACCAAGGAGGTCTTGTGTCCTGTGACCTTCTTGATATTTATGTTCATATGTGCATCATCACTATGCAGTCATGAAGTTGCTGATGATTTCTTGTCAGAATAACAATTATATTTTAGAGTAATCTATAACCATGTTGCATTTTACAGTCGTTTGAATGCCTTGCCATACAGACTTCCTCTCTGGTACACTACCATTTAAAAGTTTGGGGTCACCCAGATAATTGTGTGTTTTCCATGAAAAGTCACACTTTTTTTAGTACCATGAGTTGTAAAATGAATTGAAAATATAGTCAAGACATTGACAAGGTTATAATTTAGCTTCTCTAATCAACTAAATTGTTTCAGTATTTTTCACTGTTTTTTGTTATGCAGCTAGAATATTCATTTACCACATTATCAATGTATAGTCTGTATTTCTGATTAGTTTAAAGTTATCTTCACTAAAAAAAAACAGTGTTTTTCTTTCAAATATAAAGAAATTTCAAAGTGACCAGAAACTTTTGAATGGTAGTGCATATCTATAGATGGTGTCTTTTATTTCCGATGTACAAGATTTGACATATGCATCTGCAGAACTTTGATGTATGTATTGTGTTTTGCACCATGCTTTGTTCCATATTTCAGCTATCCCTCTATTGAATCAAATTTACCCTGTATGTCAACAACAATCACAATTCAGTTAACAGTAATAAAAATGTATGCTTTATATTCCACGATAGTGCATGTATTCAATACTACACTTCTTCCTTTAATTCAAGTGCTGATCTGTTTCTTGCATTAGCTCTTGTGGAAATTTTCCTAATAATCATATGTAGTGTGTTAATTTTCTCCCCTCCATATTGAAAATACCTCCCCTTCCCCCCCTTAGACCCTTGGGAATAATGGCAGCACATGTCATACATGATGGGGAATGGAATGCATTTACAGTTACGCTGCATATAAATTCAAACATTATGAGTATGTTGAAACATGCCTGGAAAAAAACAAAAAAACAAAACAAAAAGAAACTGCACAATATGCATATGAGTTATTCACTGGAGTTTGAAACCTTGAAACAATGTTAGCTTTAATATGCCTTCTTATCACTTAATCTCCCATGGTGCATTGTGCCGAGGAAATGACAAAGCATTCTCTCTCTCTGCCCTTGAAGGCTTCATCTCGGGGAAATTCACTGGAGTTTTGAAGACTAATGGAAGAACACTTAAGATGGCAGCAGGGATCCCACGAGGAGGAGTGCTCATGGCGAGTCATAGAGGGCACGTTAACCCACCGGCGGGGTGCGTTTTATTTGTCTTTCTTAGCCTACTGCTCGCTCCCTATCCCACCTCACTCTTGTCCCCTGAAGGAAAGCTGGATAACGCTTAGAAACAAGAAGAGAGACATATTAGTGAGATTTCAGGTGGGACATGGTGAATATGGTAAAAATTTTAACTCGCCATGAGGAGAGAGCTCATCAGTCTAGCCTTAGCTAAACTACAATAGTTTTCTGTAACCTTTAGAAGTGATTTTAAAGTCCTCCTCAGTCCTAAATGGGCAAAGGTTGAGCTAAAGCGTCCACGCGTTTGTTAGCTGCATGGTTTTAATGGAGGTTCCCAACAACAGCCGAAAGAACAGTGACACAGCTTTTGTCAAAAAATGGCCCAAAGCCATGGAACGTGACAGCTAGATACCAGGGAAGCTGGATCACTAGATAGTTTCAAAAGAAAGCTGAAAATACATTACTTCTCTTTAGCATTTAACTAGCTTACATTAGCTCTTGGCTGCACTACTATTGTGCTGAGGGTTGAGGGTATAATTGGCCATTTTTGATTTTACTTTATATTTCACCTGAAAAACTGTTCAGACCTTAGTTTTTTTTTTTTTTTTTGACTTACAGTATTAACACAGTGGACTTAAAATGTCTGAGTATCTGAGTAAAATCTGAGTAGGAAAAACAATATTTTTTACTGTGAAAACCACACTTACGTTTAACGATCCATTCTTTCAACTTTGGTATACAAATATCAATTTTACATTTCAAAAACTTTCAAATTTAGCAAAAAAAATTATACACAACTATTTACATACAATGCAGGCAGTGCCTCAGGTGTTTGTATGTAAAACACAATCAAACACAATAATAAGCAAGACATTTACTGTATATCTGCCACTCCAAAAATAAGTTCCTCTCTATTACAAGGCAGACAGGCACCTCACAGGCCTGACACTTCCAGGGTGTGTCTCTCCACCAGTTGTCCACCTGGAGGCAGTGTGTGTTTGTTTTTTTGGATCAGCATCTATGGCTGTGATACAAGAATATGATCTGCCCTGGAAAACACCTGCCTTGGCCATGCCACACAGCTGACACACAGCTCCACCTTGAAGACTTTGTGCACCAAGGGCTGCACTTGCATGGCACTGCCTGAAGCTAATTGTTGCAATGTCCGGGAAATGCAGCAAAATGGTGCTGTACCAGTGAGTTTTTTCTGTGGTGTGAAGTAGCACTGTGTGAGCTGGTCTGACAGGTCCACTGCATCCATATTTTTGTTGTAGGCTACCATTGGTGTGGAACAGAGAAGCCCAGAATCCATCTCCATCCTTCACCCATCTCAGCAATATCTCACCTGAAAATGCAGGATGGATGGTGGAGCACAAAGACAGTACCCAGTGCCAAGATAGAATTCCTGCATAACGTTCAAGACCACAAAGTATATGCGGGATCCGATGGTGTAGCCAATGCTTGACTCGGCCAATACAAAAAAAAAAAAAAATGTCTTCCCCCATTTAGTTGGCTTGTCCTTCATGTACTGTATTTTTATCATGCCAGTTTTTGCCTTAGTCACCACCATCGCTTCAACCATTGCCAGCTGCCACCTCCTTAGTAATAAGCCTGGCAGCTACTGAGGACATCAACTGACTCTAAACAGTTTTTAATGGCCTTGGTGTTCTTTTCTTCCTGTCTTGTTGTACATTCTCCTATGGATCACTGAGGTGGATGTTCCAAAATACCGTTTGGAAACCGTCTCTTGTCATCACTTTGATTGGAAGACAATATCTCATTCTCCAGTAGTTTTGAAGACTTGGCAGCAAAACCAAAGACAGGTAGATCAGGAGACCAAGAAGACTTGCACAGATCAGGTTCAGCCTCGAACAGAAGTATTACATAACACCTAAAAGAAATAGAATTATCACATTAGTCTGACTAAGACCGGGCATTTTAAGTACATGTAAACATGTTAACCTGACTGAAATCAAACTTGCAAAGTCGGACTAACACACCAAGATGATGCAATTGGAATCAAGCTATTCCACTGCTCGTCCAGCCTGATCAGATCTGCATATGTGACCATCGAGTCTGAGTTGATTTTTAGATAATTACCTCCACCAAGGAGGTCTGTCTGTGTGTCTTTAACCAAAATATCTCAAAAGGTTTTGGCGGGATTGTTGTTGTTTGTATTGTATTGTATTGCAATGGACTTTCAAAGAGGTGCTATCACCTGGTGGTAATATCTTGCACCTGCAGTCTGACTCTTCTTTTTAGTTTTCTCAACATGCTTTTAATGTTTATTTCATGTCTGTTGTATATTATGTTGAGCTGCATTTCTGTAGGACAGATGCCATACAAATAGTTTGTTATCCTCTAGTAATAACGAGAAAAGCACTCTGAGAGTGTCAAGCATACAGTCAAGCTATGCTGGTGCAAGATATCACCACCAGGTGGCCCCAAACAATGGCACCTGTTTGAAGGTCCATTTACCAAAATGTTAACAAACAACAGAAAAGTCGCGGTCATCCAGAAATAAGGATTTCCTCCAGATCATTACTAAAATGTAATCATCTGTTCATGGTACCATTCCCAACGTTTGCTGAAAATTTGACAAAAATCAAAAATATGTGAATAAAATGGCCAGTTTAGAGTTTAGCTTTAAATCCACCTTTGACTTCCCTGATTGGTTGCTAATGCAAAGGATGTTACCATATTTGGAAGTCACAAACATTTTGCATGACAAAAGCAGCTTTACATTGACATGGTGACATGGTGACTGTTGGTGAATTTAGGAGAAATCTAGAAAAATAAACACAATTTTCTTTGTTTCAATTGTCATGAAAACATGTTATGGGAGCAAAATAGCCAAAATTCCCATAATTATTCAGTGTGTGCAACAACAATGTTTTACATGTCCTGTCTTCCTATAAGCAGACAGATCTTTTCATTAAACATAAATGGGGTTTCCTTGCAGTTTTAATGTTTCTTTAAAAAAAAAATCACAATGAAAGCCATGACTGCAAGAAAAATAAGGAGGGGGAAACGACTGTTCTGTGCTGTTGGGATGTCTGCAGGAAGTCAGCACTGAAATGAGTTTTCTGGTCACTAATGAAAGGAGGGAACAGGAACGGAAAGACACAATGTAGCTGTGGAAAACATTTAGGCTCAGTCTCCATCCCATGGACTCAACATTTGTTTTGCTTAAAAGCTACAGAGTTCTGGACCTGTGGAAGTGGAGGCGGAGACGATTTGCTGTGGCAGATGAACAAGGTGTTACAGCTGTTGAGTTACAGCAAAAAACTGGATGACCTTTTCTTCCTGGACAAGAGGTTTCATTTCCGCAGGATTCCATCAGGACTCCTGAGTGATTTCACAGGGAGAAGTTGGAACGTAAAACAAGCGGACCATTTAAATTGTGCTTAACCATACCTGGGCCAAAGGAAAAAAGTTTATTCTTGACATGTAGCATGGAAAAATACTTCTGGGCAACAAGTCCTTCAAAATACATTGTTATCCAGAAAGAAAAAAAAGTGTTCTGATCTGACTTTGTACCTCTGTGATACTATACTTTTCTAATATACCTGCAAATCATTTAGTATCCTGATTTTATACTGTTATGTAGTGCTGCAAATAATGACTATTTTTATAGTTGATTATCATATAGATCAGTTGTTTGGTTAGTAAAATGGTTCCCAAAGCTGAGGAAGCAGGCTAAAATCAAGCACATGCAGAGGGGGGTGTGGTGGATTCTTGAGTACTTGCCCCTTTGCCCCTTCATGCCCAAAGTGCCCTTTTGTTAAGTTTCCTTTTTTTTTTTAAGTTTTCTTGTTTTTGTTTTTAGATTGTGTGTCAACGCCTACATATGGTCCTTCAAATCAAAATGATGTAACCCACAGTATTATGTAGGCTACATACTAACCAACTAAAACCAGCAGAGAACATTTAAGAGAAGGCAATTCTTACCATTTACAACACTTTTGCTGCTCCACGCCATGTTGAAAGGTCAAAGTTTATTTCATCTCGTCAACTCAACTCGTGTATCATAAATATCTTCCAGCTTTCCAGTGGAAATTACGACGTTAGCGGGTGTTCATGTGCAATTTTGATGTCAGTTTTTGGTATTTAGGATAATTACCATACCACTCAAAGGCAAGATAAATTAACCCCGTGACGTAACGTGTCACGTCACGTCATGCCCGGCAGCGCCATGCTGTAAGTGGACTGCAGGGCGAGATTGCTTTTTTGCCAATCTCCCGTTCTGTCACTTGAGTGAAGGAACATTTCGCCCCCGAGCACAGCACTGTGGCTCATTTTTGACAGTTTCTGGACAACAATGGAGCTGTATGAGCAACAGAGGAACAAGACACAAACGCGTGGGATTTGTTGACAGGGAAAAAAAAATAAAAGAAAAAAACAAGAATTTCACCAGGCTTTATCCTCCGCAGCAGCAAAGTCTGACTTTCTCTATTGACACATAGTGAAGGGAAAGGGGCTTGTTAGTGGCCGCCCCCTCTGTCAAGAGCCGGGCCTGACGTCCTCATGCACGGCTGCCAATCAGAGCAGCAGCTCATTAGCTGAGGAGCCGCTGATGTGACACAACACCCAATAAATTACAGGTCGGAAACACATCCCGGGAGGTGAATTGTTAAGTTTTTTTTGTTTTTTTTTACAGAAACAAAGTAGGTACAGGTAGGTAGTAACCAGATGAGGAAGTAGGCATTAGGTATATCAGTGGGAGGGGCTTAAGATAGAAAAGGCCCATCTTGGAGTAGTATTCTCTCCCTTTAATATGTTGTGTGTTTTTTGCTTGGAACTCACACACAGAAACACACACACACACGCACACACAGATGCACAAGCCTATTCTTGAAACTTTTAAAAGTATATAATTAACAATGGTCCTCTGTCCCTCTGTAAGACATCCAGGTGGCAGCTGGTGGCAGAAACAAAGTGAAGAGATGCGTTTTATTGGCATGGGGTAATTATAAGGCAGGGAGAAGGTGAAGGCTTTAAATAACCGTAACTTTTTCCTGTTGCTGAAATAAATGCTGAAATAAGCAGATTTTGCCAGGGTGCAGTTGGGAGACAACAGTAAGGAGGGTGTGGGTGGGAGGTGGGGGGGCACTCCCATGGCCTGTGAGGGGAGGGTATGGTGCAGACAGCTGCTGAGCTTTCCCAAAGAATAGAAGGGATGTCCTAAAAGTCATCCAACCCAGCGAAGGTATCCACTCCTGATGAATCACTGAGTCACTCCTCCTCCTCCTCATCCCTCTCTCTCCGCACTCCTCCCTCTGTTCCCGAGGCGTAAAGCTTTTATTATTGATTCGGCTTGCTAACTGCTCTCCCTGCGTGCCCTGTTAGAGAGGCTGAAGTCTTTCTTTGGTCGTTTACAAACTCCTCGCTCCGAAGGCGAGACTTTTTTCACTGGCCCTTTAGTTTCACATGACATGGGAGGGGGGCCTTTTATTTGAATGTTGCAACTATGGGGAAAAATAAAGCACAAAACAAATGTCACAAACTGCGGGAAGCAGAGAGGAAGTGATGTGAACCAGTTTGCTGTTGTACTGCAGCCCAGAGGCCTTGCTGTTAAGCTGAAATTTTACTTGCTGCATTCATGAAAATGGTCTGCATGAGATATATTTCATAATAAAAGTCGTGTCGTGAATTCAAAATGTTACTTAAAAGTTCAGAAGTAGTAAATTAGTAGTAGAATTAGAAGTAGAATTAGTAAAATGTACTTAAAGTATCAAAAGTAAAATAACACACACACACACACTAATATACTATGATATATATATATATATATATATATATATATATATATATATATCATAGTATATTAGTCTATAGGACTGCAACTACCAACTATTCCGACTAACTTCTGACAACTATTGATTATTGAAATGATTAATCGATTAGATGTTTGCTTTATAATTCTGACATTTTCTTCTTAAAAATGACTTATTAATCAGTTGTCAAAATTGTTGGCGATTAAAAAGTTGATAACTAATCATTTAATCAATTCATGGCAGCACTGAAAAGGCCATTTCAGTTTCCACTGAGTCCATCACGTGAGAGCTGCTGTAGTTTTGTATTCTCCAGAAGCCAGAGGACAACGCGCCCCATTTTTACGACGTCAGTTCAACTTTCGAATTCATGCTTAACAATTACGTCTGGCACTCCTCAGTGGTGGCGGTTCACAGTGTCATTAAACACTGGGCTGTAATTGAAAAGGTGTATTTGGCGCCGACCACATAGGTAACCGCTGATGTACATGTTTATGAATTCACCCCGCAGCGTGTCAAATAAAATCTTTTACGGCATCTTCCAGTCGCAGCATGCTAAATTTTTATCAGCCTAATCAGAGGAATGAACAGCTATCACCACAGAGTCCAGTTACTGGACACTACCTGCATATTAGACTGTGGAGAGAAACAAAAACGTGTCTTATTTGAACCTCAACAACATATAAATGTCAGTTTCTCTCAGAGGGTAAAACTCTTGGCCTGTATTCATCTAGGGCTTAAAGTTAGACTAAGATTAAAAACACTGATTTAAGATTAAATCATGAAGACTAGATGACTCCTCAGAGTTATTAATTACTGTAATTGGTCCCATTTTGACAAGGCTAATAAATAGTATAAGAGTGATGCTACAGTTTGTAGCCTAGTGATGTGTTAATATTCTAAAACTGGTGATGGGACACAATTCAGTGATATTTCCAAACAGTGCAGTAGTGTTTCTATTGGATGAAAAATCACACCTGCTCAGTCAAAGGTGAAACCACGGGAACCAATGAAGCAGGAACTTGCATTGTAGAATTTGTCCGTTAGACAGACTTCAGTAGAAGTGAATTAATTCAGCACTAAAACACTAAAATGCTAACTTTGGGGAAAAAAAAAAATCCTGTATAATTTGTCTTACCTCAGACTCCTAAAGGCTCATATCGGCTCCGTCTGTACTGAAAGGAACTTTTGCCCAGAAATATGCATATCTTCGAGAATATCTGACCGGAGATTTTTTTTCCTCCTCTGAGAGTAGAACCATGATTTATTTATCAAAGAAAAGTACCCCTCTGTCTGTCTCTGCAGCACTTTCACTGCTGTGATCCCCCACATCTATTACCCGACATGTGAGGATCACAGTCAATAGATGGAGCTCGTCGGCTGTGGGACGAAAAAAAACCCCAAAGACTCCGGTGATGACCTGGGATGCTTTTTGATTGAGTGAGTAACTGTTTTGACACTGTACACTACACACATCCCTAGAGAGATCAGTGAGGAGCAAGGCAATCCCAAGCCTCATGTTGCCACAGAGCTTAGGGGAATTTCAGCTTTTGAAGGTGATAGCTGAGATACATACATTAATTATTATTAATGTATGTATATATATATATATATATATATATATATATATATATATAATTGCTGTGAACAAGTATTCAAAAATCTAATAATTAGTAATGAGAATTAATAATGTGAAAAGTGAAAATATGTTGAAAACAGTCAGTGCATCACATTAAATCAATTTGGATTAAGGTCAATCTCTCATCAACAACCTCTGTAGCATTGATCACTTATGCGATGAATGCGTCATGAATAAATGACACTTCAGAGTGTCTAGTCATCCAAGGTCAATAAGCTGGGACTTTATGAGGGGATGACAGGTACGTAGTAACCAGATGAGGAAGTAGACATCAGGTATGTCAGTGGAAGGGGCTTAAGATAGAAAAGGCCCAGCTTGGAGTAATCTTCTCTTCCTTTAATATGTTGTGTGTTTTTTGCTTGGAACTTACACACAGACACACACACACACACCCGCGCACACACACACACACACACCCGCGCACACACACACACACACACCCACACACACACACACACACACACACACACACACACACACACAGATGCACAAGCCTATTCTTTAAACTTTTAAAAGTATATAATTAACAATGGTCCTCTGTCCCCCTGTAAGACTAGGTGGCAGCTAGCAGATGCACATCGTGGTTTGACACCTGGTAGTAGTACATAGATTGATACTGAAATATCGATACATTCGGTACCAAATATTAACGTTTTAGAATCAATTCTCTTCCTCAAATGTTGATACCTAGATTCATTACACATTCAGAGAAATATTACTAGCCTTTATTTTTTGATGATTATGGCTTACAAATGATAAAAGACCCAACTCAATGTCACAAAAAAAGAATATTACATAAGAGCAATAAAAAATGTTTTTTTAATAAAAAATATAGTATTTTTTCAAGTATCGGATCAGTATCAGCCTGGAATTTTACCTGGTAATTGACTGGATGTGCAGTTGAGTGGTGTGTGGTGGTAGTTTTGGTGTCATCACCTTTGGGTGTCATCTTGGTGCCACACTGAGCTGCCCCTCTGACTGTGTTCTCTCCCTTCAGGCTTTCTTAGTTGGACAAGTCCTAAGCATTTGGGTGGATAATAATCTGCTCATAACAGTGCTTGAACTGGCAATTTGGACTGTTTCAGAAATAGTTGTGGCCATATTCATTCAATATCAACAAGCTTTGCTACAGAGCCATAAGTCACATAAACAGGTCTTGACAAGCCTTTATTGATTTATTGATATTATCAAATATTTGCAGGCAGAGGGGCATTGAAAAACATTTTGCTGATGAAAGGCACGTACAGCTATTTTAAAAGAGGTAGTTCAATAAATGTAATATTACTTTTGTTACATTTCTTTGTTCCCCTGCTGTAGGGCAATTTAATTAGTTTGGTACATAAAATGGTGTAAAATGTTGATAATTGTTTCCCAAAGCTGAAGATTCAACCTAAAATCGTTTCTGTTTCTGATTATAGAAGACTAAAGAAACCAGAAAATAACCAGATTTGAGGAGCTGGAACCTGCTGGAGCATTCTTTTTCTTAAAAATGACTCAAATTGATTAACTGATTATCAAAATAGTTGGTGATTAAAGTAATAGTCAGCAACTCATCGATTAATCAACTAGCAGCTCTATTGTTTTGGTAAAAAAAAACAAGCAAACAAGCAAACGAGGTAAATCAAAGAGAAAAAAAAAAGATAAACTGCTTTTAAACTGAAGATGTCATCACTGTCAATCATCATACCTGATTGGTTGCATGTACACAGCCTACACAACATAACATTCAGCGAGTGGATGGGGGGGTGTGGCCAAGCATTGTGGCAAACTTTAATCATTAGAACTTCTGTAGCGTGATAATTATTTGTTGAAAGACCCAAATGTAGACAAGCTCTATAGCTTCATCCTATTTTTATCCTATTGATCAGTGCATTGTATTGGTCTTTCTTTGTCTCATTGTTTCAATAAAGACCTCAATCAATCAGCTGCCTCTCACCCGTTGTTCTCCTACAGTAGCTGACTTGTTAATGACTGACACATCGCTACATTAAAGTGTATATTTACAGTGGGTATTGAAACCAGGATTTGTTCCCCCTTTAGCCACAAGAGCATTAATGAGGTCCAGCACTGATGTGGGCTCACAGCTTATATTCCAGTTCATCCCAATGTTCTTTTGTGGAGTTGAGATCAGGGCTTAGTGCAGACCATTTGAGCACCGTCCATAAAATGCAGCCATGACAGAAGTACACGATATGAACACAACATATAGTGTATAGTATGAATGGATTATTACACTACCATTGTACTAGATCCAGTAGGTTTGCCTCAGAAGGACAGTCATTAGCACATGAGGGCTGCTTGGAATAAGGCTTTCTTTATATCTACATAACTCCCATTTTAACTTATCCTATAAAAACCAAACCAAAGACCAACTACTGGTGAGGAGATGCAGAGATCAGTTCATCCAATAACAAAATAGCTCTAAAAACTATTAACATTAATAATAGACTCATTCTGTTTGTATAAAATATGTCCTCGCATTTTATTTGTTTAAAAAAAAAACAACTCCTGTCGGGTAGTTCATGACTTCTGATGAGGAGATTTGATGTCATCTTGCTGCAGCGAGGTACTCTTGTTTTTTTTGTTTTTTTCTGAACACTCAGGAAGTGTAGTCTGTGCTGCGCCTTCTTAACTCAAGACCAGGAGAGATCTCCAGGAACTTGAAAGTGGGAGCCCTTTCCATGCAGTCTTCATTGATGTAGAATGTGGCCAGGTTCCACTATTCTTTTGTGGCATGCTGTTTGCTGAACCCCACACTGTCAATTTCGGGACGAATTTCTTTGTAGGTTGACTTGTCTTTTCCTGAGTTAAGTCCGACATCAGTGGAGTCATCCGCAAATTGGATGTTGGTGTCGATAGATCAAAGTACAGTCATAGGTGAACAGGGCACAGAGTAATTGGCTCAGCACACACACAGAAAGGTAGGGGCCAAGTTTAATGAGGAAGTCCTTTATACAGGTACAGGTGGGAATCCCCCCCGTTTCCCTGCCTGAGCCCTGAACCCTCACAGACTTATCTGATGTCACCTCGTAAGTGCTTGAGTGCGAGAGGCAGAGAGGGCTGGAAATGTAATAAATAGAAATGGGACAGCACTTTGTGACATATCACGTTACCTTGGTGAAATACATTTTTTCCCCATTAAAGGGTTTTTTAGGGAGGTTTTCCTTGTACGATGTGAGGGTTTAAGGGCAGGAGATGTTGTGTTGCTGTTGTACAAACTGTAAAGCCTATTGAAGTGAATCTGTGATTTGTGATTTTGGGCTATACAAATAGAATTGACTTGACTTGACATCAAATCACCTTCTACAATTGTGGGTCTGTGACTATTTATTTTAAGTGAGCTGTACTTATACTTATGGTACATGTTGCCTCTTTTTTTTCTGTTCAATGCTTCAGGGCTACTCCTGGTAACCTGTGGTAACCTCATATATAACGTCACACGGGTAGGAACTGTGGGAAATTCTCCCAGGCAAATCTGTAGAAATGTGGATTTTACAGATAGTTTGCATGAAGGAATCAACATATCTTCACCAGAGCCCTCATGCATTTCATGATTTGACAGTGGGACAGCCCTAAGCTCTTAGTGGGAATGCTGACATAGCGGAAAAGGACCTCGATGTCTGTTAGTCCGTGGACATTGAACATAATCCTCCATAGCTCCCCCGGTGTTCTAAGTGACTCAGCTTGGTTTGAATAACTTTGAGTTGACCTATTTGCTCTGTAAGCAAACTGAGAGCACATTGGGGAGATTGCTCAGGCTTTTTCTCACCAATATAACAGGAAATTTAGTGGACAGGACAGAGTGGAGACACTTTCATTGTTGCAATGTTAAGGTAGTTTCATGAGCAGCAGTCAGTATAATTGAAGCAGATCTCACAGGTGTCATCTAATTTGTGTCTCACTGTGAAACCGGAAGGAGAACATTCATCACTGTGAGATACGTTGATCTGTGCAGAACCTCTCTGGCTGTTTTTTGGGAATACATCTATCAGATTTATACATGGAATGGAAACAAAACCAAAGCTCTATACTATAGTTATAGGTTGTTTTCCCAGTTATGACTTAGAATTTCCTTTATACTAAGAAAGTCAAATTATTGTGTAATTTAACTAAAACTGTACTCATAAAGAACAGGTTAGCACAACAGAAATTGAGCTAACACATCAAGACAATGTAACTGAAATCAGACTGGAACTGGATGCAACACCAAACAGTATGCAAAACATACGCAGAGTGACTCAAACCAGATGTAGGTAGTAACTGGTAGAGCTAAGTAGAGCGAATAGAATGTAAGTGTTGCACATATTTGCAAGATTGTCCATCGTGCCAGTTTTACCTCTGGTTGCCAACTCGGTAGTTTACCGGTCTTTTGACTTTTATCGTCAAAAAATCCAACCAAGCTAATTAGGGTTTGTCACCAGCCATCATAGAGGTCAGCATGACTTTGTCAATAAATTGATTTACCTTCCACACATGTAGACTGAAGAAGGTTGCAGGTTCAGGACCTCCTTGGTCCTGGGTCTGGGACCTTTCTGTGTGGAGTTTGCATGTTCTCCCCGTGTCTGCATCAGTTTCCACTGGGTACTCCAGCTTCTTCCCACAGTCCAAAAACATGCTGAGGTTAATTGGCGACTCTAGATTGCCCGTCGGTGTGAGTGTATGAGTGAATGGTGTGTGTGCCCCATGATTGGCTGTATGCAAGTTACAGCCTCAACAATTCGTACCTACCTTAAGCATGGAAAGCCTTTCAGATGGCCCTAAATAATGGTGCCTGTTTAAAGGTCCATTTACTGCAATGTTACCAAACAACAAACAATTCAAAGTGAAACGGATTTCTTCTGAATAATAATCAAAACATAATAATCTCTCCAACATTCTCTGAAAATCTAAAGAAAGTCCAGCCAGGTATAGGATCCAGCAGACCCCTGCGACCCTAATGAGGAATAAGCAGGTATAGAAAATGACTGACTGACATGTAGACTGGGAGAAAGACAATAGTCTGAGTAGATGGGCTAATAATGTCATAACCATAGCTCAATTTAACTGTGCATGTATACTGAGTGATTTCTTAACATACAATTTTTTGACAATGAATGAAAAATGCGTCATGAACAACAACATGAGAGAGAACTCCCTGGGATTGTCCTTTAATTACATTCATTGGCTGTAAAAGTGATTACGATTCCACCACATCTGGGTGAAGGCGCCTGTTCCTGTCACATCTTTCCATTTCATTTCCATACAGCAAGAAAAAGCTCCAGTGAACATCCAGCTCTCTTTTCAGCGCCCTTCCCTCATCACAGTGGCTGCCATTGGGAGTAATTCAGTTCCTGATTGGAACCCATGCTGCGGTAGACAAAAAGTAGTAAAATAGCTCATTTAGTAAGCCATCATTCGCCTCGAGTCCCATTCTAAATGAAACATGTGCCTCAGAATGGCTTAATTCATTTGAACTCTCTTTAACTCTACAGCTGGCAGCATTTCACCTATTACATGACATATATAGAGCAAATTCTCCAAGGGAATATAGAGAGGGGAGAATGGTCTCATCATGACTCAGATGCATGTCTATTTAACATTGAAGTCTGTAAATACCCAAAATTTAAAATAATAATCAGTCCCCTTTGAGCGTTGTTCGCAATATTTACACACGTACAATTACAGTATAATTTTAAGTTGTAGGCAGAGTCTCTTAAATGTTTACATCAGTGGTTCTTGACTGGTCTAAGCCTCAGGACACACATTTTTCCTGAGTCATTTAGTCATGACCCACATTTTCAAACTACTCGAATTTAATGCTATTTCACACAAAATAGTGCTGTAATGAAATTGCCTTCATGCACTGTTAAAAACATGAAATACATTTTTAAAAAGTGCAACAAAATTGAAACTATAGATAAAAACTGGATTAAATAAAATGCAAGCTCCACACTGTACACAATGAAATCTTATCAGGGGGAAATATTTTGTATTTAGTCCAATAGACCAATATTGAATTATCCAATTCCATCGGCAGATAATTTGTATTACTTCATGTTTTCCAAGGACTTTGAGATAAAAAAATTTACAACATATGAACTAAAAAGACAATAAGATAAAAAGTCAAACAATTAAATCTTATTTTAAGAAAACAAGACCAAATTTAAGGAAAAAAAACTTGAAACAAGTAAAATTATCTGCCAATTGATTAAGATATTTCAAGATAATTGTACTCAATATTGTGTCTATTACTTTGATACACACAACACATACATTTTGGTCTCTTTAATCCTCAATGTAAGAAAATTCTTATTTAATAGATCATATCTGTATTTTGTATATTGCAGCTACTTTTTATTGGCCTATGGGAGTAAAACGTGGCCTATGATGATTCAATCTAATGTAAAATAATGCAGGTTGTTGTCATCCTTCTGATCTCTTTCTAGCTTGGTGCCATCCAAATGATATTTTTACAGTGTCGTGTTTTTTTATTTTTATGAAATGATTCACTTATTCTTATTTACAATGCAATAAATCAAGACTTTTGTATGTTTAAATCATGACCCAGGAAGTAATCCCTGCTGGGTATAATGAGCACTTTCATATCCAGACTGTGGATGTGTGTCAGTGGTGTTTTGAAATTAATTAACTGTGATTAACACAAACATGACAGCTTCCATTGGCAGTATAATTGTGTTCCCTTCCACTCTGAAATATAATGCACTGAAACAAAAGTAAATGAGATTGTCTTGTATTTAATTTTAATATGTATTCAGACTTGTTTTTAGTGTGAATTTGATTATCTAGTGTTGACTATGTGGTGATACTAAGGATGTTTGACCTAATTCAAGTAAAAGTCACTTTTAATGAACATCTTTTTGGTTCTACATTTTGACATCCATTTTTTCAAGACAAAAACATTTTATGTTTAGTTTTTTTGACTTACATGAGGTTTCATTCACCGCTTTATATAGAGCACACAATATACATCTAGGATCAATACTATGTATCAAGCTTTGTATTTTTGTTTTCATGCATTTTGCATTTTATTAATTCCCACATTCCGCTGACATCACTAATGCTTTGGTTGGTTTTAGCTCATTCAGGACTACAAATATTCTGATTAATTGTTAGAATTATCACTATGAGTATACACAGCAATCATAGTTTGGTATGCACCTCAGATTTGGGGTTATTGTTTGGTAAAACAAAGGAAAGATAACATAAAATAACATTTGTTTTTTTTTATATTTTGAAAAATGGTTTCAACTTGGTTTGTTCGAGTGATCATTGTTTCAAATGGACATAATGTTGTATCATGTTCAGGACAAATGCTGTATATTATATTGTTACATAATATACAGGGACACTGAATATTTTCATCAATGCCAATGTGCTGTCTTCTATCTGACATGCAAATATGCAGCAAAAGCAATGTTTGTGACTATATTTACCCAAACCATTAGGAATGTGCCTAGTTCTGCCAGTTTCTGATTTGACTATTAACATCCCATTGACCAGTGTCCACTAATTGTCCACTAATAATTCTACAAACTACCAAGTTTCATCAAAATGGACCCATTTGTTTTTTTTTCTGTAATTCTGTTCACAGGTAAACAAATAGACTGGCCCTCCTTACAAAGGTAAAAAGAGTAGCACATATTATACATCTAGAGCAATGATGGCACATGCATGGGTACAGGTGTGGTTGGTTTGTAAACTCATTTGTTGAATTTTGTTATTTTACTCAGATGCCTGACTCAGAACATTAAAGTTGAACTTGGTATCAAAAAGTCAAAGAATCAAGGACCCAATAAAGTGCTAATTCTGAAAGAGACTGACAAACTTTGATTTTAAATATGCAAAGCACATCCCTTTTTTATATTTTTTTATTTATTTTTTTTTGCATAAGAGGAGACAAACGTCTGTTCATTAATAAGCATTATTCATGACATTCTTACAACTGCATTGTCAATCAATAGTTTTAAACTCAAGGATTTTAAGCATTTCAGTCACTGTCCGAGTGCCATCAACTAAAGGTCAAAGAAATAACATATCCTTAAAAATATTCATGGAAATCTCTCCCTGACCAAAAGATGCAGCTTTGAACAAGATGAACAAGGAATATGAAGAATCTGTGAGGATGTTGCACAGCAAGATTGTGTGGATTTGTCTATTTGAGATCATTCAGCATTCATTGTGCATACAGGTTTGATTTTTTCACCAGAATCAGTTTGAATTTTCTTGCTCTGCTTCCAATACCTGTCAGAAGCCAGTCTCTGCCTTTGAACCACCTGAACAAGTGACCACCTGCTCCCCCGGCTGAGCGGCGCCGACACAGCTTCATCTCAGTAAATGGCTGACTGCTGAGTGGTTGTGGCAGGCAGCCTTCTGCAGCCGGCACGCCTCGCTGTGTCACCGAAGGGCCCGGTGGATGTGAGTGGATGGGTGTGAAAGTGGAGACTGTTAGCACTTCCACATCTGTCAGCTGGGGTTGGCAACTCACACCTAACATTTACGTAGGTGGAGAGAGACGGGGGCAGAGAGAAAGGGGTCGAAGGAAAGGAGAAAAAAAGAAAATGACAGGATGTCTGTGCGTCATGCTTTTGGTTTGTGTAACATGCATACGTCATGCATTTATAGTTTGGGTTGGTTTGTATAAATTTAGAACCAACATTTGAATGTCAAGACTAATGGATTAAAACATGGAAAATGGATGATTCAACCACTTATATGAAGTGAAGGTCTCTTGAGGGTATATACATTTTCCATCTTGCGCAAGTGCAACTTTAAATAGCTTAAGGAGGAAATGAACCGTCTGGAAGATTTCTGTCTTGCTGAGAATTCAACGAGAAGATTGATACCACTCAGATGTCTGTTTCTTTGCCAGTTGCCCTGCAACCTCTCAAGAGTCCAGGAAAACTCTGTCTGGCCAAGCAATAATCCAGCATATAAACTCTCTGTTAAACCTATTGATATACTATAGGAACTGCATAACGGACCCAAATGATGCCCATTCAATCAAATCTAAATTTGTGGCTTTAACTTTCTGACTTTCATCTTGACCCCACAGTTCTTGCTGCTCGGTCCAAAGACTTAACATTAGGATTATGACATAAATTTTAAAGAAAGTGAAAGGGTTAAGGGGAAGTAATAATGATAATAATAATAATAACAAACTTCATGGATTGCATCCAGCTTTCTTCATACCACCAATATTACACCACAATGTGATCTTCTTCCACATTGGTTTGTGTACCCATATAGTCAAATAAATGAGCATCTCTGTCATGTGAGAGTGCACTGATGTCATGATAATTAGCTGGGCTTTATGGATATGCTTTTTTTCGGCTTCGTGTTAACATTTTTACTTGCTGAAATATAGCCCATGGGGAAAAATTAAAATGAAACAAAGCTTAAGGAAAGAAATACTGATGTCATGACCTTGGTGTCAGTGGTGGCTACGGCCCTGTATACACATATGCATTTATTGCTTGTTCATCCATTCATATCCTAGAAATCCCAATATCCTGGTGTGTTTCTAGAAGAACCCAATTTATTTCGCTGTGACCCCATGAGCACCTTAATTAATTATGTAAGTCAGCAGACTGTGAAAATATATATTTTTTATACTACAAATTACCTACATTGTTTCATTTTTCACCAACAGTGAAATATACAAACTACCCTGCAAAGCATAATTAGGATATAATATAAAACCTTATGGAGTCCAACCAGAAGAAAGGAAAATTCTAAAAAAGATCTCTTTGTCCAGCCTATTTCTCCTCGAGACATATCTGCGCTCAGTTTAACATCAATATGAGATTTTGACCATTCTGTCGTACTCCCTCATACATAATTCAGCTTCTGAGAAATAGCCTTCCTCTTGTCTCAGCCCACAGCTCCTAATTTAAGATCTTGAAATGATATTTTTTTTGTGTCTCACTGCACTGATCTTTATTTGCCTGAAATAACTGGCTTGATATACAAGCGAGAGCTAAGAGGAAACATGATTGGCTTATCAATGATCCCTCACATTATCAAGAGTTGTCTCACTTCTATCAAGCAAATCTACATCTAACCTTCAACATCTCATTGATTTGTGACAAACACTTTTCAAATGCTTTCTCAATAGGAGCATTATTTGCAGCTGTCGGTGCTACAGGGATTGCCATGGGGTCACAGGGTCTCATGCCAACATCAATGTAAAATGTTGTCATGATGATTCAACATACATTAAATGAAATAATATGCTACTTGGGAGCTGCTGAGATAGTTCACATCAAGGCTGCTACATGCCTTCATCATATTTCAAGCTGAACACCTTCATATTTCTTTGCTGATATAATTTCCAGTTAAAAACACCAATTTGCCTCTAATTGCCAGATTTTTTTTTAATATTCCCAGTATTTTTCTGATAATGGTCCATACATTGATACACTGCAAAAAATAAAATCTTATCGGGGGAAATATTCTATTTAGTATTTAGTAACTTAGTAGTAGTTAGTAATTTAATCCAATATTGAGCGGAACTAGTAGAAATAGAAATTTACACAACTCTGGAATTAGATATTTCAAAATAATTCTATTCAATATTGAACTAATTGTAACAAATACAACATATTTTCACTTGTTAATATTTCATTTTTTGAAGTGTATCCCTTTTTTGACATGTCAATTTCCTTATAGGAGGAAAATTAGGCACTATAAGAAAGTTCAAGTTCCAGCATAGACATCCCTTTAGTTAGCCTGATCCTAACAGACCTTTCTACTACATTACATTTGTACAGAGTCTGGCCACTCTTGACAAGTGTTAACTCCTTGAAGGCCGGTACTTCACGTTTAAAAACTATTGGATCTGCCCAAACTGTGAAATAAGACCAATAAGATTGTTCTGTTTTGCTTTTTTCAAAGTGAGTGTTTGAGAAGGAAGGTTGCATTGCTGCTACAGGTCTAACTATATGCTTTTGGACAATAAAAGCATACAATTGTTTATAAATACACCTTAAACAATAAATTCCTAAAGTAGGCAAATGACAAAATAGTCAATTAACTTCTGGATCTTTCTCTGCCATCACTACTGAACTATGACCATAAACCGACTACAACTTAAACTAGTGCATGACCTCAGCATCATTTTCCAAAGCCACACCCTCTGTTCACTGATTGGACAGTTGACAAAAACATGAATATACCAATACGCAAATATACCACTGTGCTTCAAACGAATATGTCTGTTCTCTCATTCATTTCATTACTATGTGTTAAGTCCTCGCAGATAAGAGTAGAATTTCATAATTTTTAATCTTTCAATGATGTTATTTCTTTTCTTTTTTTTTTTACTCTCTGGATGTAAGAGCTGTGCTCTATTCACCCGAGGCCTTTTAAAAGCTTTCACTTCACTGCTTTGAATACAGTGATGCAGACAGCATTCCAGTACAGGCTGAACGTCCGTCTTGAGTCGGAAAAGCACTTGCTGTTATTACATTGGTCTCTCGTGGCGGCCGTCTGGCTCAACCATGGCCTCAGGTTTATGTCTTCTGTGCTGCTGTGTTTCTTTCTCTCTCATCAGGTCCGCATAGGTAGAGACTGCTACAGTGCAGCTTGGTGCACCTCGCCAGTCCATCCGGAACACATTTATTTGAAAGCCTGTCTGATACAGATGCCTTGGGTGTCAGTATCATATACATCACAGCAGCAAGGTAGTGCTGAGAGATCCTGACCCAAAATCATATGGTGAGACAGGACATATATCTTGGTGTTTGCAACCAAATGTTCAGTTGTGAGTCAAAGCCACATCTGCTATAAAAGGTAAAATGCAAATATACAACATAGGCAACATACAGTATGCACATGTAATTGAATTATTTAGATTTAAAAACACAAAATAAATTGACTATATTTTATCAAACAAATCTATGATAATGGCTGATTAAAAAAATTACAATTACAGCATGACGACACAGTGGGGCAGGGGTTAGCCTCACAGCAAGAAGCTTGCAGGTTTAAGACCTCCTTGGTCCTGGGTGTGGGACCTTTCTGTGTGGAGTTTGGATGTTTCTTCTGCTCATACTACTGTAAGTGGAATCTTTTATTTATTTATTTATTTTCATTTAATCAGGATAGTCTCCTTGAGATTCAGAATCTCTACTTCAAGGCCAAGAAAAGTAGCAGCAGGAATAAAACGGCTGTTTGTTATGTCCCCTTTGATAGAACAGGAACAATCACAAGAACCAATGAAACTGAGAGGTGCAAAAATGAGACTTAAAAGTGCAATGTGTACGATATGGCCATAATTGAAGTTTAAAACATCCAACCTTGAACTCTAACTATCATCAGTACTGGGTGAATGAACAGTGTTGGTGGTATGACACAGACATACAGACAGTATAAAACACAAAATAAGACAAAATATTATTTTAAAAAAAGCATAAGAACACTATCACTCCAATCTATTTCACAAATTCATTCCTTAAACATTCCACTCACCAACGACCAGATGAAGACAGTGACCAAAGTTCCCATTGTTGGTTGTTATAGCAACCAGTCCCATCTTCCAGGGCTTCAGGTTTCTCCTCTCCAGTGTGATCTTGGGGAGAAAGTTGTCAATGCATTTCTCCTGCAAAGTGGTTGCGAATGGGCAGCTGGTATCTAAGGTCAATGGTTTTAACAAGATTTTTATAGCCTCCTTTTTCCACTGTTGTAACAAGGACCATATCCTTAGCAACGTGCTAGGCCACTGCCTTAGTTATATCATGCCACTTTTCACCACTCTATTCATAAAGCACATTGCTTAGTTTTGGGGCAAAAGGGCTGTAGCTACTGCATGGAGTTTAAAATTCTTTCATACTGCAGTTTATGGCCCTGTTGTGGAGTCATGGAAGAGATTTGAAGTGGTACACTGAAAAAAAAAAATAAATGTTATGAATGGGAAATATCTTATTTTTAGTTTATTTGGTCCAATATTGAATAGACTTGAATAGACTTTTCAAAGAAAACGATTTGAGACAAAGTTAGAATAATGAGTTAGAAGGGCAGCATTTAGATAAAAAGTTAAACAATTTAATTTTGTTTTAAGAAAATAAGAATAAATTGACCAAAATCAAGAAAAAAAAAAAAAAAACGAAACAAAAAAAAATTAAAAAAAGCAAAATTATCTGCCAATGGAATAAGATATTTCAAGATAGTTCTACTCAGTACTGGACTTGTATCAAAAACAATAGATTTTCACTTGTTAAATTAAGATTTTTATTTTTTGCAGTACCCCTTTTTTGACAGGTCAATTTCTCTATAAGAGGGAAATTAGGCACTATAGTAAATTTAGGTCTCTGATATACCTACTAATACACAAACTGTGATATAAGACTAATAGGATCATTCTATTGTGGTCTGGCCTCCTCTGTAGTGTTGCTGAAACACAAGCTGTTTAGAAATGGCTCCTGTTTTGACTTCACAACAAGAGTGGAAATCAATAGTAATCGTCCTTGGTTCCATTTCATTTCCCCTTAAATTCTTGATTTCTGTTTGTCCAACGCACCCATAATTGTGGAAAAAAACAAGATATTTTTATCTTTTAGGATTCATTTTTTGCAGTTCATGTTTTCATGTGTACTGGAGTTTTGGTTTCATTTGTCCTCAATATAGGAAAACCCATATTTAATGTAATCAGTATCACTTTTGTCTTTTTTTCATGTTTACAGATTATAATGAGTTAGCACTATGAGTTTGCAACTTATCTGGGCTAATTTTTAATCACCTTAAATAATGGCTTGTGATGATAAATTCTAATCTAAAATAATCCAGGTTGTCCATAATATGAGATAAACAGACATCATCAACGATAAAGGAGCCACACAATAACCTTATTTTAAGAAAACAAGGCTAAATTTACCAGATTCATAAAATAATTAATCACAGATCAGGATTTCGTTTTTTGCAGTGTACCACTGCAAGATCCACATTTATATTCTTCTTTAAAGAAATGTTAATGAAACAAAGTGTCAAATCACACCAGTAATGCTTGATGGGTTGGTTTCTCATCCTCTGATGTACAATTATTACTCAAGGTTTCATTCTAGACTTATTATTCAAACACAAAGGGCCCACTGCATCATTTTTTTTAGCCATATAAAGTGTCCAGGTGATGCTTTGTTCAGCCTTTAAGCTGAGTTATCTAATCTATAGTGACACATTTAGCACATTTCATTCTCCTCCATTGAGCTCGCTCTGTGGAGCCTCCTGACGTTCTCTGTGACAGCAGCATGGTTCGTCTCTTTCTGCCAACTCACACAGCTGCTGCTCCTCAGGATGTTCAGTCTTTGCCGCTTTTATTAAAATATTCATTACTGCTGCTGTTACTTTATTATGGATGCACAAAAAGAATAGAATTTAGTTAGATATTAACCTGTTATTAACCCGCTACATGTTTCATTCAAAATAATGAATATTACATAATGGTACAGATATAATATATCGGCATAAAGAAATTACTATTTGTTATGTATTAAGTGTAACGTTAAGCTTGTTCCTTTATGATGTTTATGAGCAATTTTACAAACCCAGCTGTTTCCATTTCATTGTAACTGAAATGAATTTTACAAAGATCAGAACTAGACACATTCACCAATGTTTCTCGCCTTGGCCTCAATTGTTAAAAAAAATGGAAAAAAAAAGAAAAAAAAAACATTTTGAAACTGCTTTAAACCTTGAGAACCTTGCTCAACTTTCGCACTGCCAAAATTCATCTTTAAAAATACTTTCAACATTTCCTTCCAATTGATTGTGGTGTAAAAACCTTCAGAAAGTCTTCTTTTCATTTATGCATTTAAGAAACTTTATTCAAAATCAATTGTATTAAATATGACACTTTTTATACAAAAAATACTGATTCAATTCTTCTATAAAAAAAATATAGTAATTAAACTCAGCAAGGTTAAGATATACTACAGAGGCCCACCAGCATCAGAAATTATGAAATAAGGGTTTTGGAAACATATTCATCAGGGACTTAGAATTAAAGTAAGATAACAGTTCTCTCAAATTCATGAATATAATGTTATATTATATCCCAAAAGCTGCATGAGAAGCAGCTAAAATCAATATGTTTATACATTTTTCACACACAGTCCACATTTATCTGGTTCATGTACTGATTTTATTGGCATTTTGCATATGTGTGAAACAACGCTGAGACCATTTATTCATGTTTTCATGAGTTTTGCAATCAGGTTTTACACATGCTCTAATTCAGTCTCCTTGGTAATGCCCGAGGGCCTGACTAATACCTGGATCAATCGTTACCAATGAGGTTCCCGGGTGATGTTAACAATCCTTACTACCCTGGTTAATCTATGTGTGTGTGTGTGTGGGGGGCGAGAGACAAGTTACTTTCCATACGTTAACTGTGTGTCATTGTCCAGTGTGTCATTTTTTTTTTTTTTGGAGGATTGTTTAAATGCCAACAAAATATATTTATTTTGCCTTCACTGATTTAATGACTTGGCCACTTTTTATATGCATCTTCTCAACTACCATTTTTATACATTCATTTATTCATTCCTCATATTTTGTCGGCTAATTGGTTTTATTCAGCTTCTTTGGAGTTAAAAAGGGCTTCAGTATTTTTGAAATGCAAAATAGATTCATAGGACATCAGGCATTCAGGAAGATCTTAGGTAGGGGGGGCTGCTAACTAAAGATTTTAACATTATCTTTTATGTACAGTGCATTTGTAGTAGAGGAATGTGTTATCTAGTATGCAGTATGTAATTAGAACTTACCATCTAAACAGTAAGAATTAACTATGTAGGAAGCACACAGAAACGGAGCATATCATTCAGTATCCTTTATCTCAACTTCACTTCTCATTCTCTGTCATAAACCATTGTTTATAAATAAATGAGTTTAAAATAAATTTAGGCCCAGATTCTGTTCTGTTATGTGATAGTGCTGGGATTCCCTGAGGGACTATGAGCGCATCTTGAAGGAAGACGCTGCAGCTTGTGTGTAGATTGGTACTCATCTGAAAAATGAAAAAACAGCAGCAGTCCTGAATTTTTCTTACAAAGTTTCTTCTTTTGGTGTTGGCTACAGCCACAGAAGCCTGTGTTAGCGTGAGGAATAAAGTAGTAAAGTAAAGTAGTAGCAGCTAAACAGGCTAAAGTCTTAGTGTGTGGTTTTCGAGAGATGTTACACCACTATGCATGCAGAGATGCTAAGTGTTTCAATCAAAAACAGTCATTAGTTGCAGCTCTAATGTATCTCTCTCTCTCTACACACACACACACACTCAAACAAATATGTTCCTTTTGCTCAAACACATACGTATAAGTAGTGAAATCAGAAAAGCTGATAATATTGCAGTGGCCTCTTATTTTTTTCCAAAGCTGCATATATGTGCCCGTTTTGGCAAATCATTCAGTAATTGCACTGATAATTCAAATGAGACACAGTATGAAAGTGAGAAAATATCTTTCAACACTTTCTGTGATTAATGGCGAAATCTGTGCAAAAATATGAAAACTTAATAAAGCAAATATCTATCTAAAATTATCAGCTGAATGGTTTGCATTTGTTTGAAAATAAAAACTCCTCCTCCTTCTCAGAGTTTAACGTCTGAGAGAAAAATGAAAAAAAAAAATTGATTGCAGCCACTGATAGTGCCTGCTGTTTACACCATCCTACGGTCCTACTCACAAAACATATTATGCTAATGACAAGATGGCACAAACACGCCCATAAAGTTTTGCCACTGAGTGCAATTTGGTTTCCAGTGTTTCAGGCTTTTCTCTACATTTCAGATTGAAATATTGATCCGTAATGAAAACTGCAGAGAGCAGACAAGTCTCAAATTGTAGAGGTGCTCACACACTTTTTCTAGTATTTTTCATATAATCTCCTGACACGGCAAATGTCAAAATGCAGCAATGTGAGACTTTTCTGAAACACTGTCAGATTGATGTCGGACTCATTAAAACAATGTTCAGAACCATCAGGCTGATGCAGAATTTGTTGCCCACAGCCGGTAGCAGCATCACACAGCAGCTGAAACCATGAATGAGCAGCGGTGACATCTAAAACCACGGATCTGGTGGTAATAAATGTTCCCATGTTCTGCAGCATATCTACACATATCAGCTTTTACACACATATTCCAGGTTCATGCGCTGGGATCATTTGTAATAAAACTACAGATCCATCCCCTACAGATGGATCTGGGCCTCCATCAGAACAAGCTGAAAGTCAGAGATAAACCCCTCCCCCTCCACACATTTATGTCTGACTGAAGATTTGCTATCATTCAATATCACTCCAGTATCATTCATCATCCCATCTTGAAGAGAGAGTAATAGGGAGATATGAAGATAGGAAGAATTCACTCCAGTTACCAACAAATGTAATACTTTCAATCTAAAATGTCTTTTTTTCACAATGAAGCTCATTTGTGACATTCTTTTGTGTATGTGTGTGTGTGTGTGTGTGTGTGTTTTTGTGTGTGTACAATGGAGAAAATAGGACAAAATCAATACATTAAGATTTCATTCATTCTTGATGCATGATGATTCTATATGTATACAGTTTAGTGTGTGTTAAAAGTCTTACTATGTATAATATATATATATATATATATATTTTTTTTTTCTTTTCTGGTTCCTACATTTGGAATTTTGAGCTTCACTGTGCTGATTGATGCTTGTGGAGAGTTTGACACTAAAAGGCTGTTTTTCACATTCTTCTGCTGAAAGTCTGTGCTTGTTGGAAATCCAATTTTATGGAGCAGGCTTCGATCTCAGCCATGTTCTGTTGAAAATGAAAATGTGTGCCCGCTGACACCCAAACACGCACCTCTCCCAATCTCAAACTGTCCTCCATATTGCTCGACTGGTTGTTCCGACCTGCACAAACATCTGAGCAAAGTTTCATTGACATTGTAGCTGTGTTTCATTAGTTGTTCCATTTCTCCTGGTTCGCTCCCTGCAGCCATTCTTACTACGTAATAACATTGGTCTTGGTGGAGGCCACTTGGAGAGCAAAAGAAAACTGGGCGGTGAGGATTGGAGGAGATAAATGAAAGGCACTTGTACACGTTCAGCTCAAACTGTCATGGATTGACCACCAGTCGCTTCAAAGAATCAAAAATACCTGCAGGCTCATTTTTGTGAGGTTCTACACATAACTCTTTCTTCTATTTTATTGTATCAAATGCATTCTTAAATGACCACAATGCCAAAAAAAATTGTGGTCATTTAAGAATCCCAGAATGCATTGTGCAGTGTTAATTACTCTATTACAATCCAGTTTCCTCTGAATGTCCATTTATCATTGTGGAACGAGTGAATTGTTCTAAATGTATTTAAATTGGTAAAATGTTAGATTACCTAGTTTGGTGAAAAAAAAAAAACAAATATGTTGATGAAGCAGACCACAGGCCAACAAACTAATAAAACCCATGTTCCCATGTTTTGAATCTGTGTTCAAAACCTATGTGAAACAATGTGAAATCTTCACAAAAAAGGAAGTTAAAAAGGGGCAGGTTGTGTGAAATCAATAGGAACATGTCACATTTGATTGGATACATTTTTGCATATATGCCTGTAAGTTCAAGATCAATCACAATTATATACAGGAAGAGAAAAGATGTGATTTTTAAACATTTTTAACTGATTTTTTTTTTTTTAAATGTCCTATAACTGCAGGATTACAATTGGGGACATGATTTTTTTTAATCTATTTGCTCAGTTTCACAACATTCGCTCAGATTCCCACATCCAGAAATCGTTATTATTCTTTTAGAACCTGATCTACATGTCTCAATCGAGTACTCTGACTGCTCTGTAATGTTCAGTATCTGCCACATCTATCAGACTAACCACATTTAGAACACTCTGGTGGTTTTCCCCATCTCCCGTTTCACCAGTAAAGCTTCCCGGAATAGAAATGAAATGGAATGACACAATCCACTCGGAAGCAAGATGATTACAACATCATGCCGACTGCCAAAAAAATGTGCAGATAAACGGCACTTCTTCTCAACAGCTCTTACGGCTAATTAAGTCTTCGGTTCCTCACTTCCTCATACAAGTACTATATTTTTAATACAATTTCAAACTCAAACCTGAAGGCAGTGAATGACATGTTCTATTTTTGTAATTTTTTTGACAACTAATTTCAAACAGCCTTGAATTTGTTTTTCGTGTCTGTGTGTGTTTTGTGAGCTTGTTTTTTATGTCCCCATTTCCATCATTTCGCATTAAAATGACCTGCAGGTTAGGGTCTGCTTACCTCCTCAAGGTTAAAACAAATCAACATTTTGCTCCTAAGTGCGTTTGACTGCTGTGAAGGACAAACCGCCTTATGTAATTAGAAGGAGCATTAGTGTGTGCACGCACGTGTTTGCTGTGCTCAGGTATGATGCAAACAGGTGTAGGAGTAAACGCTACTTTGAGAAATTAAATCCTGCACTCGTTGATAGGGGCACCGCCCTTATCGAAGGGAATAAATAACCCAACACGTTTGTCCTCTATCTTCCGCTCCCAAAGAACACAAACCTCTGGCTGATAAATGAAGCCGCTGATTTCTAGATAAAGGATTTCTGAGAGTCACTGTGTTGGCGACGGTGACAAAGTACATGACTTAAACTAATTTAACGCTTAATCGCGGAAAAAGTGTTGATTGGGGGTTAAACGTGTGAGTTTCAGCCGTTCCTGAAGTTCGCATGTCTTCACAGAGTCTGAAACAAGCCTTACCTTGTCTCTCTGTGGAATTAAAGAAAGGATTTAATGCTGCCGTTAACAGCGATAAAAAACTATTACCACCGTTCCTTAGGGGCCTTAAATCTAAGCATTGTAAATCACTCTTTGACGTTTCTGTAGAATCAAACAGAAATAAAGGAAGAACTTCTTTTGCTGACAATCCACTGGAGAGAAGAGGCACTTTACTAATCACTGTTTCATTGATTTGCTTGGATTTTATTGGAGGTAGAAAAACACTTTGCTAACAGTAACTGTGAAACTGATGGATACAACAAATTCCTGCTCCCTGGCTATGGTGGATGAAGATGACCCTTAACGCCAATATCTCACTTTTGTGTCAGCGTACAGCAGCTTCCGCCGAAGGCCCGAGGAGGTCGGGTCTATGGGGTATTTGCTACTTACTTCGACCAGGTTGTTCCCGTCCTTTCCCTTGTGTCACGAGGCGCTGCTCCTGTCGCCTAGCAACCTTGACACTTGCAAGTGGATAACAGGGACACAGCGAATAGAAATGGAGCAAGGAAATGACTGTAATGTCAGGAAAATGATCTCAACTAAGTGGCATTTCACATATCAGAAGGTTGCAGAGACATCAGAGTCAGTGGTAAATCACCAAAGAGCTGCGCAGATTGGTTGATCAGATCAGTTTCAGCCCAGCTTCAGGCTGCTGTCACAGAAATAATGCAAAAAAGACATGTTGAAGATTAAAATATATCATACAATATGGACAGAATACCATGATATGAAGGTCGAAAGGGATGCGTCTCTTCTCTGAAGTGAGACAAGGGCAGAGAGTTTGAAAAACCTTTTCAAAACAGCCTGGCTTAAAGAAGTCAACCAAGACACTACGCAGGTTAAATAAGATCCAATTCTAGTGAGGGTCAGAGATCGCCACCAACACCTTTTGCAAAGAAGCAAAAATATCTGTAGCTGAACCACCAAAGGTCAGTCAACAGTTTTAAAATAAGAACATGGTTCAAGCTCAGAGTGATGCTCGCTTTTCTGTGTAAATGCATTCACGTCTATCTGAATGTATCTCCTGCAACAACTCTGAGGCCTAAATATCACCACTGATAGGACTGATTTGAGAAATGTTTAAGTTGCTTCTACTACTACTCCTAATACGAGGATCATATTTGCATTACTTTGAGAATTACTGGTTACAAATGTCCCACCGTGAGACACTTGATAATATCTCATAGTTACTTGGACAAGGATCTAAAGGATCTAATTGGTGTCTCAAAATAAAGTATTCATAGCAACCGTTTATGTATATGCAATAGTAAAGACGGGATCTTTAACAATGAATGAATTTTGAACAGGAATCACATGATGTGGTCTAAATGTGTCTAAGCAGCCTGTCAGAGATCCATGATTCATGATGATTGAGGTTAAGCAACATTACCTGTAATGCTCTCTGACAACAGCAGCTCTTTAGTCATGCTTCATTTATTGTGGGTTTCTTCGCTGTTGCTGCATACTGACGCTATATATAGCCTCATTCAATTCTGCTTGCTGTACCCTACGTTATGATTGTTGCTGGGGGGGCATGAAGAGAAGGGACACCAGGGGACAGCAGAGCATCAGGGCAGTACAGGTCAATATGGTCTGATGTCCATTAATACACAAAATACAAAAGCATAGACACTTAATGTACACATTGTTAAATTTTTCTAATTTGACAGTAGAGCTGCAGCGATTCATCAATTAATCAATTAGTTGCCTGATATATTAATCTCTGACTAATTTGATAAACAAATAACCGATTAGACTAATTTTTGAAAAGAATATTCTCTGGTTCTACGTTTTAAAATCAGATTATTTTTTTGATTTTCTGATGATCTTTGGGTTGTGAATTGTTGGTCTGGACAAAAAAAAAGGCCATTCAGAGTCTTCAGTTTTAGGAAACAGTAATCGACATTTTACACCATTTTATGAATCAAATAACTAATCAAATGATCATTTCAACAAGTGATAGATCAATCATCTATCAAAATAGTCATAGCCCTAGTTTAAAATGATCACTTCTGGTTTGTTGTTATGGTTACACTAACAACCATTTGGCTTCTGGTAGAGGACGATCATGGGCTAGGCTTAGAAAACAAAAAGGAACCCAATGTTGACTCATCTTGGGTACTCGGGGCAGCTGTGGTTCAGAGGCAGAGCAGTCGTTCATTATTTAAAGAATCTATTCAATCATATACTAATCAAATATCAGAATAGTTGTGAGTTGCAGCCCTATTTGATAAATATAAACAATAACTCCTTTGTCATCCACAGAGAAAGTCCTCAAACTCAAAATAAAATCTGACTTGCTCTTGCTGACTAAGAGGGAACTCGGTGTGTAAAATTCTGGAATTCATAATCTCACATCAATGTGAGAACCAGAGTAGCATATACCTCCTCTGTAAAAAACATTCTCAGACTGATGTTTAGAATGATGTTTATTTCCTCCTCTTGGAATCATTTGACCATGGAGTAAGCTCCAATATTTATGTGTATCCGGTGAAGCCAGTATCCAAGATTCACTTTACTATATGTTGGTCACTTTACTATATATGAAGCTAATGAAAGCTCATAAAAGTTAACAAAAAAGAGAAATTGTCAACAGCCTCTGATACATCTCCAGATACCACTTGGACACTGTGTTTCAATTCTGTGCAGCTCTCCACATGGACTTATAACTTTCATGCAACTTCAGCCTGCACAAATGTGAGTCAAGCCTATTTGGACAACAAATGCAAAATAATATGCCTAAAGATTCTGCGTCAGACATACAGCAGATATCTTTAGTTCTACCTTTACTCCTGACAGATATAGATCCTTCAGTGTTTCAACAGTCTCCCACTGGCTTCATTGCCATGAAACTTGATGGAGAGATGCACAGCTCCTGGAAGATTAAGCCTATTGATTGCAGTTCCACCCTCAGGCCAATATTTTCATTTGTCCAACTTTCTAACAGTTTTAGGACAAACTGGTAGGACTGTTTATCACAGATATGTTTATTCTGTCTTCCACCAGAGAAAAGAAAAAAGCCTTTTTAAACACTTCAAACTGTTCTATTATAATTCATGTTTTAAGTTTAGCAGGCTACCAATCACAAGTTTATACCTTTCCTCCATGCTGTAAATCTGCAGAGTCTTCATCTAAGAGGTTTTAACTTACTCACATATTTCTTTCTATGTTAATGCTGGACATGCAGAAATTGTGCTATCTGTGGTTACCTACTCACTGTTGGAAGAGAGGCAGAAAGTATCAGATAGTATCAGTGTCTCACATGCTTCTAACCTTGTCTAATCTAATGCTTTTATGCAAATCAGGTTTAAATGAAGTTCAGCCAAACTCCTGGTTCAGCACTATAATAGTCCAGTAAAACACACACCACTGAATACAGAGATTGTAGCCTGATGACACAGAGTGTCTTTTAGAGTACATCTGTTGGACTGGGTGGCTGCTCATTTGTGAAGTTGTGTCCCCTAAAGGGTCATGGTAGAAAATTATTTATTGAACTACTATATATACTACATACATAGACGAAGCTTGATATGAATTATATGCAATGTTATCATCATAGCAGTTATGATAACTAAACAAATTCTCTATGCTGTTGGACCATAAAAAAAACATTTATTTCATTCATCTGCAGACCATTTATCCACTAATCCATGAATCAGTTGTTGGTTTGTTGATGTCATCTAATGTCTTTTTTTGTCCAAGTTCACAATGGTATAAACTGAAATCACTAATCCTCATGTGCGAGAGGCAGCAACTCCAGCATTTGGAACAATTTGTTGAAAAGATTGAATGATCTTTTTTTTTTAAATTGGAACATAGCACTTTCAAGTATTTATCAGTACAGTGGAAACCCTGTTGATAGAAAAGTTTTCAAAAGAGAAAAAAAGAAAATTCTTAATTGACCTGAATTACTTAATTTTACTTTACTTTTACTTTTTTTACTTAATACTTAATTAAATATCTGTCACAACTGAGGCCTTAATCATTTATTGACATTTTTGTAAAATACTCCATATACGACTTATTCATATCCATATCATGTCCATATCACAAAATACGTGGATGACACCACCGTGGTTGAGCTGATCACCGATGGAGACGAAGCAGCATACAAGGAGGAGGTAGAGACACTGACAATCTGGTGATCGGACAACAACTTGTCCCTGAATGTCCAAAAACCAGGGAACTGATAATGGACTTCAGGAAACACAGACCAGACCACATCCCCCTTGTCATAAATGGTGAACAGGTGGAAACCATCTCCACCAAGTTCCTGGCCAACCACATCTCCTCCGACAACTCCTGGACGGGCAACATCAGGTCACTGGTGAAGAAGGCCCAGCAGCGACTCTACTTCCTACAGATCCTCAGGAAGGACAACCTGGACCAGAAGCTGCTGCTGGCCTTCTACCATTCTGCTGTGGAGGGCGTACTGACCTACTGCCTGAGTGTGTGGTATGCAAGCTCCACAGTGGAGGACAGGAAGGCGGTGCAGAGGGTCATCAACACAGCCCAGAAGATCATCGGCTACCCTCTGCCCACCCTGGAACAAATGGCCCCTTCCTGCTGCCTGAGGAGGACAAGGGCCATCACAGCAGACCCCACACACCCCGCCCACTCTGTTTGACCTGCTGCCGTCTGGAAGACAGTACAGGTTGATCAGATCCCACACCAGCAGACTGTCAAACAGCTTCTTCCCCTGGGCCACAAGGACTGGTAATGCCCACAGAGACACACACATGAACACCCCACACACCCGAACTGCCTCAACCAATCTACCTCCTCCTACCTCCACTGCACCTTATCTTGTGCACCAGACACTTTTAGCCACATATTTTATATTTATTGTTTGTTATTCATTTGTAAAATTTTTGTAAATATTGTTGTTGTTAATATTTTTGTACTGTATTTAAACGTTTTTAAACTTTTAAACTTTGTACTTGTTGTTGGGAGTACCTCTAATTTCGTAAAGGACTTATCTCTATCTCTTATATATCTTAAAACAATCCCATTTCAACCCAATTTTCCCTCAAATATCCTTGGCCAAAAATAAACATACCAACAGTTCAACATAAAGTGACAATTCTACCATAGCAAATTAGTAACTTGGTTTACCTCTGAGCTATACTGAGTGAAAATCTCTGTTTGCAACATCTAGGACATGTGAAGATTCAAGGTTTTTGGAGCACATTCTGAAAAAAACAACAAAACCTATGGGTGCATGGCCACAAATGTACAACAGAGAAAAGAGAGAGAAGGTCAGCACTGCGAATGTCCTTTTCTTGTCTTTTATTGCCAAGCAGACAGCAAAGCAACATTTATTCAGGCTGAAGGGACACAAGGGACAGAAGTGACTGGGCTGGCCAAATATTTTTGGTTTGTAGATGGAGCAGCTGTGGATGCACCCCTGCATGAGTCGACCACCACTGCACTGGGCAATGTGCCTTTACTAATGGTGGGTTCTGCTCTGTAGAGGCACAGAACTTTATTAGGCCCCTATTTTCTCATCTGAAGAAGAGTCTGAAGCAAGCGGCAGGAGGCTCTTCTTTACTAGATCCTCTCTGGGCTATGGAGGAGCTTCTGAGTGGTCATTTTATAGCCACACAAAACCTCTTCACGCTCTACTCTTGGTAGACAATTTAAGTCCTTAAAGCATCGGATTGAGTGCTAAAACCATCTTGTCCCATTCAACACATGTTGCTGGAACATGTCCCTTCATCAGGGAAGCTTTGAAACTTGAGGCTGGGTCTTCATCTGATTCCTCCACGGTGCAGTCACCACCGAGCACGGGGCATAAGTCTCATCCCCAAGGACCTCAGTCACATATGCCATGGATAGTTTAGCATAGCAATTTATTAATTGTACGAAATCCCAGTCAAAGCATTAAACATGCAAATAAAAGCAGCAACTTTTATATTAGAGCAATATATATAATCAATAACACATTTAATTTGGAAAACACAATTCAGTTTGTTACCACAATTTACAATCAACTCAAAAAGCTTTACAATGGGACAGTAACTATTAAATAAATAGAAATCTCATTGTCTGATATCACATAATGCACACTTGTGCATCTGTATGATAGGTATGCCTTGTATTTGTGTAATAAGTTTTTGTGTGTTAAAATGCTTATTTTTCCTTAATTAATATCTCTCCCCCACTAAATCATGCTTAAGCTACAAGTTCCAACTAGTCACAAGTATCAGGTTTCCAGCTACCAGCATTAATCCCAGCCCCAGGTTCATAGTTACTCGCCCAATCCCCTGGTTCCCAGCTACTAGCCTCATTTTCCTTAATTAATTGAAACGAACACGATAAAGTCCACAACAAACAAACTCATCTTGACTTCCCTAATGTTTGAATTTCAAACTTTAATATAGAAAAATATAGTGTACTCCTTCCTCCTTGTAAACATAGGGAAATGTGCCCAAACATCTCGTATATGAAATATAAATAAAACAGTAGCAATGCTATGATGTCCAAAATGTACATTATATAACATATAGGATGTGGAATTTATTTTACATTTTTTCAAGTCAATTTTATTTGTTTAGCCTAAAATCACAAACCAGAGATTCGCCTCAGTGGCTCAATCTCTGCTGCCATGTGTCTCTGGCTTTGGTCTGTGGTACAAATGCTCAAACATTCTCAGAAATAGACTCTTTTCACAGATGCAGAGTGGATATTGTTGCTCCTGTATGAGTTCTATTTAATCAACCTTTTTTAATCTTTGGCTTCAATGTGGATTGCACTGTAATTACTGAAACTCCATACAGAAAGCAGCATTGAGCCCAAGTGTCAATGAATATTTTGAACAGAGCTATAACACACTCATTAGTGCTAAACACAGGGAGTTGATTATACACCTGTTTGCTAAGGCCTCCATATTTAAAACATAGATGTTGAACCATATGCTGCAAAAATGCTGTGTGGAAACAATACTATACTGTGACTTATTTCTGTTGGATGTCTGAGCTTCACTGAATAGAATGATGTATTGTGCAGACTTTGTTTTCACGTTCATCGGCTGAATGTTTCTTTTTGCTCATTGAAAAGCTGATTTTAAGGGGTGGGGCTTAGGAGTAGGATTTGTGACATCATAACAACTTTGGAAGCTGGTTCAATATTCAAATTACACAAGTGTAATATGTAAAGTTGAAGACTCCAGTACACACACACTGGGAATAGAATAGATAGATTATGGAATGTTAATGAGATATAGTAGAATGAGTAGATGCCAGGATGGATTTTGATGTGAAAATAATACTTTTTTTTGTGGAAAATCCAAATCAAGAAAAACATTACTGTTCCAAGCAGCTTCACAGTCCTAAATTCATGGATCCCAGTATTGGCTTCTCCTTTCCCCCTTTGAGTTCTCAATCACTCTCCACACACCTGTGTGTCGTCACACCTCCCTGCCATTGGAGACTCTGCTGCACTACAGGAAAGCAGCATGAACAGCCAGTCTTCATCATCACACCAATATGGCCTGCCTGCTTGACTGCTTCATCTGCTGCTCATCCCATCTGCTCTCTCTGCTCCCTGTCTCCCACAGTCCCTTCTTTTCTGTCTCCTGTCCCTCATCTCCTCAGCCCTGGTTCCCTGCTCTGGACTCTTGTTCTGTTCTGCTCTCACCCCGTTAATTTTATTCTTGACCTACTTCCCATGTTCCAGCTTTCATCAACTCTCAGTTCCAAAGCGTAAGGGTCTAAGCTAACAGCATCAACCCCAGCCCCAGGTTCCCAGCTGCTAGACCCAGTGTCTGTTTTCCCAGCTATTAGAGCCAGCCCCAGGTTCCCTGCTATGAGTCTGAGGTTCTCAGCTACTAGCCCCAGGCAGAGGTTCCTAGCTATTAGCCTTAGCCCCAGGTTTCCAACTACTAGCCCCAGGCCCAGATTACAATCTACTAAACCAAGCCCCAGGGTCTAAACTACTAGCCCCAGGACCTGGTTCCCAGCTACTAGACCTAGCCAGAGGTTCCCAGTTACTAGACCTAGCCAGAGCTAGTTCCTAGCTAGTAGCCCCAGGTTCCTAATTATGAGCCCCAGGTTCCCAGATACTAGCCTCAGACCCAGGTTTCTTGCTACTAGTCTCCGCCCCAGGTTCCCAGCTACTAGATTAAGTCCCAGGGTCTGAGCTACTAGCCCCATGTTCCCATGTACTAGCCTCTCAGGCCCAGGTTTCTTGTTACTAGCCTCAGGCCCAGGTTTCCAGCTACTAGTCCAAGCCTCAATGCAATTCAATTCAATTTTATTCATAGCCCAACATCACAACACAGTTGCCTCACTGGGCTTCACAAAATTCAGTCAGTGACCCAGACATCCCCCGCCTTAGACCCTCCTTCACGGCAAGGAAAAACTCCAAAACCCAGTGGGAAAAAGGAGAAACCTCAGGGAGAACCACAGTGAAGGAGAGATCCACTCCCATGGACGGGCTCAGGTTTCTCACTCAGCACCTGGTTCCCAGCTACCAGTCCATACTTCTGTGGCGGCACGAGTACACCCATACAACAACGCCAGGTTTGTGGCGATCATGAGGGTCTAATTATTCTATTCTAATATACACATTTAGTACCAACAACGCCACCTTGGGTTAGGGCCCAAGGACCCGTACTAAGCTTGAGCTAGTACATCTATAAGGACACAGGTTTAGGAACTCAGGGAGGACTGGAGACGGAGTTCAATATTCACACACACTTTTATTAATTAAAAGTCATCAGAAATAATGCTATAGGATGTTCAATAAGGAGGCCCAACATCAGAAAAAGGGGAACCCAGCTGAGGCTTACCGATCGGAGGAGGGGTCAAGAAGGGAAATAAGGTGAAATCCAAAAGAAGGGAGGAGCACCCCACTCACAGCCAAAACGTGACTTGTAGCAAAGAAAAATTCAAACGGGGATCACACAAACACACAAGGGGATCATCACCACCACCCTGGAAGACCACCACCGCCGCCGGCCGTCAGCTCTAGGGGGGACAAGGAAAGGCACAATTAAAAGGGCTCCAAAATAAACATAACAAAAATAGTTTAAATTAATCCCAGCCAAATGAACAACGAGTCTCTGGCCAGAGATAAACCCAAACAATATTACTTTGTTTAACACAAATAAACCACAATGGAAAATAAACCAATAAATCACATAAATAACCCAACAATACCATAAACACAAAACCCAGGTTAACTACAATAAACTTAATTTAAACAAAAGCAATTAAATTACACAAAACAATTGAACCAAACCCTCTATAGCAACACACACACACACACACACACACACACACACAGAGTCAGCCACTGGAGGCAGTGCGGTCGGTGAACTGACCGAGCCCAACACCGACCCGGAGAAGTGTCAGAAGCGGCAAGCTAACTGCTAAGGAGCCGCAGCAGCGAGGCGAAGCAGCAGAAGCGGCGGCGCGGCCGCGGAGAGAAAGCCGCTGTATAGCCACAGTATATCAGTGCTCGTCTTACTTATTCAGTGTCTGTATAAAAGTCCGGTTCAGGACGGAGAACTAGCGTCCGGTCCACAGAAGAGGGAGAGGAGCGACAGAGGCTTAGCATCTGGCTAACAACAACCAACAACAAACTGATTGTGACTCACCGATGCGTTGATTAAACATCAGCGACCCAGTACATCGCCTGGCTGCGACGGAAGCGCCAGCTCTGTTAAAGAGCTATGATTAGATTAAATAACATAATCACACATACAAACAGCATGCTGAGACGCACCTACCTATGCTCGGGGGTGAGCGGCGGACACGACAACCCGGAAGTGGGCGGGCCGAAAAAGGCAGGAAGCGAGAGGTCAAGGGGAGGTGCGTGACCTACTTTTATCCTCCTCTATCCGAGACATGATTGGCTAATAGGCCAGAGGGGGTGTGATGCAGAAAGAAAGTCTGCTGAATGTGGCAGATGTACTTCATACCACTACAACCCATCCCCCCCATTTTCATCGTCGGCCCGACGATGCTCTTTCACTATAGTGACTCTAAGACCATGGTCTAAAGAAAGCCGAGACACCATGTGACTGAGCGGCTGAGGGCTCAGCCTGACCAACCTCACGGGCAGGCCTAGGTAGGTGGTGAATATTTGAATGTTGGCCAGCTCTGGATCGGACTGTGCGTCGCCTAACAACCTCCTCACTCCTTGGCGGGGAAACTGCCAAAGAAGTGGCATGGGCAGGACGTGACTGTCCTGCCAGTGGGGCAGGCGATGTGGGCAATGATGCCATACGCAGCACAGCAGGGTTGCTACTCCCAGTGGGGGAGACAACGGAGGGGGCCGAAAGCGGCTGGAGTGTAGGAGCAACAGGTGTCACTGGGGCAGGGGCATGTTGGGCTTCGACCAGGTGGCCAGTGGATGGGGGAATGGTGTCCCTCATCACCACCATCAAGTCCTCCCCGTCTGAAGAGCTCTCAGAGACTGCAGGCTGGTCGGGTGAGATGGGCAAGGGAGCAGAGTAGTCAGTTGCAGCTGCCCCGACTATGGCCTTAAGCAACGTCCGATGTACCCGCCTGACCTTGGCAAGGTCTTCCTCAGGTGCAACCGTGTACACTGCACCGTTATTGTGGGGAGCTTTAAGCACCCGATACACCACAGAACTCCACTTATCCTGGATCTTATGACGACCCACCCAACCAAACTCCTTTAATAGCACCAACTGTCCCACCCCAAGCGGCACTGAGCGGACAGACTGATCATGCTTCTCCTTCCGGCGTTGAGCCGTTTCCTTCAGCCTGTCCCGAACACCCTCGAAAGCCATGTGTAGCCGGGTTTGATGTTCCTGGACCCAGTGGTTCACGGTCCCACCAACAGGTTCTTGCACTCTCCCCAGCAAGAAATCTACAGGGAGCCTTGCCTCACGACCAAACATGAGGAAAAATGGAGACTCCCCAGTGGAGTGATGCGGCGTGGTGTTATAGGCATGCAGTACCTGAGGTAGACAAGCGTGCCACTCGCGCTTTCGAGAAGGAGGCAAAGTGCGCAGCAAATCATGCAGGGTGCGGTTGAACCGCTCGCACTGGCCGTTACCTGCTGGATGGTACGGTGTAGTGCGGGACTTTGCAACATTATAGAGACCGCACAGCTGCTGAATGAGCGCACTCTCGAAATTGCGACCCTGGTCAGAATGAATACGTACTGGAACACCGAACTTCGAGAACCACTCCGTGACGAGAACGTGTGCCACTGTGGAGGCACGCTGGTCACGAGTGGGGATGGCAAGAGTGTATTTGCTGAAGACATCCGTTAACACAAGGACATTCTCCAGCCCGTTATGTGCTGGTTCGAGCAGTGTAAAATCCATTGCCAGGATTTCATTAGGCTCTGACGCAAGCAGGTGTCCCATAAAGCTACGGGCTGTTGGCCCAGGATCCTTAGCCACTTGACACCGCTCGCAGGTTTGACACCAGCGCTTCACGTCAGAAGACATTCCTGGCCAATAGCAGCGCTGCCGGAGTAATTCCAGAGTCCTGCCTACACCCTGGTGGCCATGGTTTTGATGGACCTCTGTGAGGACTCGGTCCTTTAATACAGTGGGCAAGAGCACCTGGAGGACTGGTTCCCCTCCATCCGAGCGAGACACTTGACGGTGCATCACTCCAGCTTGCTCTACCAACCGCCCCCACTGTTTAAGGAGCACCAAAGCTGGTGGCGATAGCTGCTTGCGCTCATCATAATTTGGGTATCGTTTCTGATACCAAAAAGCGAGGGCTTCCTTTATCACAGGGTCAGCCTGTTGAAGCTCACCGATGTCTGTAGGCAGAGGTTGAGGCAGAGCCTGGATGGTTAATTGACAGACCGCAGGCTCACGGTCCTGGAGAGCCTGTTTCAATGGTTGAGGGAGTGCCGTACTAGAGGTTAACACTCCAAGATCTATAGTCCCGGGCGGGTGCAAACGAGACAGTGCGTCCGCATTCGTATTGCTCTTTCCAGAGCGGTACCGGAGCTCAAAATTAAAGGATGCAAGTTGGGCTGCCCAACGTTGCTCCAGGGCTCCCAGTTTAGCCGTAGACAAGTGGCTAAGCGGATTATTGTCGGTGAAGACAATACATTTGTGGCCAAGCAAGTACTCCCGGAACTTGTCCGTCATGGCCCACTTTAATGCCAAAAACTCTAGCTTCATAGAGCTATAGTTGCTGGATTTCGCTCAGTGGGTCGGAGACTTCGGCTTGCAAAGGCTATGGGTCGCACTTTTCCTCCCTGCTCCTGGGAGAGCACAGCACCCAGTCCCCCATGACTGGCATCAACTTCTAAAATAAATGGAAGTGAGAAGTCAGCATATGCAAGCACCGGAGTAGTGGTAAGCTTAGATTTTAAAGCTTCGAAGCTCTGCTGATGTTCTGCTGTCCACTTGTCAGAAACCCGGTGTTCAGACCGCTTGGACTTGGACCCCACAAGCTCAGCAACGAGACGATGGAGAGGGGCAGCCAACCTGGCAAAACCCTCTACAAAGCGGCGGTAATAGCTGGCAAACCCCAGAAAGGATCGAAGATCCAAGATGGTGGTAGGGGATTGCCAATTAGCTACCACTTCGACCTTGCTTGGGTCGGTGGAAACGCCCTCTGCGGAGATGATGTGGCCCAAGTAACACACCTCCTGTCGGAAAAATGAACACTTTGACAATTTGGCCTTCAGGCCCTCATGTTGCAACCGCTGCAGGACCGCTTCTAGTCTTTCAAGGTGCTGTTGAAAGGTAGATGAGAAAACCACAATGTCATCGAGATATAGGAGTAACGATTGGCATTGCTGATCCCCGAAAATTCGTTGCATAAGTCGCTGGAAGGTGCTGGGTGCATTACACAACCCAAAAGGCATGCGATTCCATTCGAACAGGCCAAAAGGGGTACAGAATGCGGTCTTTGGTCGGTCTGCCTCAGCCACTGGGACCTGGTTGTAGCCGCTGGCTAAATCCAAAGTGGAAAACCAGCGGGCCCCAGTGAGTGCGTCTAGTGATTCCTCGATCCGAGGGAGAGGAAAGGCATCTTTTCGGGTCCGGCTGTTAAGCTGCCGGTAGTCTACGCACAGGCGCAGAGTACCATCTTTCTTCTTAACTAAGACAATTGGTGAAGCAAAGGGACTGCAACTTTCCCGGATGACCTGTGCAGAAAGGAGCTGATTTATGTGTTCTTTAACCACTTCATAATCCGATGGTGGTATGCGCCGATAGCGCTGACAGATGGGAGTGTCATCGAGAAGCGGAATTTCGTGGGCTATGAGGTTGGTGCAGCCCAGATCACCATCATGTGCGGAAAACACTGAAGCGTATTTCCAGAGGAGATGTCGAGCCGCCTCCTGTTCCTCTACCGGCAACACGGATAGGTCGACTGCATCTATTTGGTCTTGGATCGTTGGAACCGCAGCCTGAGACGCAATGGTGGCGAGGTAAGATGGAACCTCCTCAACGCCAGAAGGCAAACTCACCACACACACCTCACGTACAGCACCAATCGCTGTACGAGGGTATAGTAGCACATCAGACGTGCCCACATTTACAACTGGTATGTATGCAATACCTCTTTGGACATGAACCAGTGCTGGAGATGCCAAGAGCCCAGCAGGGAGACCCTGCTCCTGTGGTTCAAAGAGCACAGTAGCCCCCGAATACTGGGTGGAACAGGTAGCGGGAACAAACTGCATAGTGCCACCAAAGATACGGCAAGTTCTCTTGCCCCGAAGCTTAACCTTGCCAATGACATCAGGAGGTGTCAAAGAGGCTTGGTGGCAGCTTTGTAATTCCCGCATCACAGACTTTGGTGCTTCTGTGACGGTGGATAAATTGAACAGGGCAGAGCCATGTTGCCCAAACAAAAGGTCGTAGCATCTGCGCAAAACGTTCATTCCTAAAACACCTGGCGCCGGAGGTGAGAGAGTAGTCGGGGGGTCCTTGACGACGAGTAGCCCACACGCTGGCAACGTCTTGCCACAGAGCTCGACCTCCAGCTCCAAGTAGCCGAGGTAGGGGATGGGCAGGCCATTGGCCGCCTGAAGCTGAAGCCAATGGCAAGACTGAAGCTTTTCTTGGCCCCACATCTCAAAGTGTTGCCGAAAGAAGCTCTCTCTGATAGTGGACACCATGGACCCAGTATCCACTAAACAAGGGACCATTACTCCCCCCATCGCTACAGTCACATGTGGACAAGAACTGACCAACCTATTCTTCCCCCATTCCTCAACATAACTGGTGAGCCAGTAGTAGCTCCCCCCGAACTTTGGCTCCTCGGTTCGACGGGCGCTAGTTTCCCGAAGGATGAGCGGGATCGCGCCGAGAGGTTGGCCGCGGGAAAGCAGATGTTGAAGGCTGAGAAGGAGCATGTCGCCCCCTGCACTCCCTGGCAAAGTGGCCAGGCTGGTGACACCGCCGGCAAATGACTGGGCCACGGTAAGGAGAACGGTCACGCTGTTGGTTGACCTGCAGGTGGGCAAGAGCGTCAGTGAGACGGTTAAGCTGTTCCTGTTGGAGCTTCAGCATAGATTTCACCTCCTGCAGTTCTGAGGCCTGCGGTGAACTAGCCGCTGCGACAGCGGTGCGTACACCACACTGCAGGCCCATCATCTCTGGAACGGAGTGACTTCGGCCACGCACACCCCCCGGCAATCCTTCTCGCTCCCACCTAATCGCCTCCGCCCGAGCGTCCAGCAGAGACACAGTAGGGTCCCTGCGTACAAGCTGTTTGAGTTCACGGCGAAGGGAGCCGTCACTAACGTGCTCAATAAACTGATCGCGCAACAGATCAGCATTTGGCATCCCGTTAGGAGCATTTTGTTTCACGGCGGACATTAAACTCATTAGTGCAAGCGAGAACTCTTGAAGAGTCTCCCCATCTTGCTGCCGCCTAGAGAAAAATGCCTCCTGCAAAGCAACATACGAGTCAGAAGGACCATACAACTCCCGTAAGATAGCAATGACATTATCGGGATCGCTTCTATCTGCGGCCGGGCGATATTTTATTTCTGCACGTGCCTCTCCCTCTAAGTGATCAAATAAAAAAATGCTTTGTCATCGGTGGACAGGTGACGGGCCCTCATGCAAGCTTGAGCTTCCTCAATCCACTCCTCTAGCCCTATACCTACTCTACCCCTAAACACTGGGCACTTCCTGTCACGGGGTACGAGGACTAGCCGCTCTGTTGCAGGAGCGATAGAAGTGGATGGAGCTGAGGGAGGTTGAGTAGGAATGGAGGATGCATTGCTAGGACCAGGCACAGCTGCACGCTGTGCCTGCTGCAACCTGTCATTCTCCGCCCTTAAGCTTGCCACTAAATCCCTCAACTCTTGTAGTTCTTCCTCCATTTTTCCTAAAACTATACCTACGCTGTAAGCACTGAAGCCACGGCTACAAACAATTGAAACAACACCGGTTCGCCTTAAACTGCAGCTCCTTCACACAAGCAATCTAAAAACAAAAACACAAAAAGAACACAGCACACCCGTCTCCAGTTCCCTGAGTAGATCCTGCCAGCAACGCCAAGTTTGTGGCGGCACGAGTACACCCATACAACAACGCCAGGTTTGTGGCGATCATGAGGGTCTAATTATTCTATTCTAATATACACATTTAGTACCAACAACGCCACCTTGGGTTAGGGCCCAAGGACCCGTACTAAGCTTGAGCTAGTACATCTATAAGGACACAGGTTTAGGAACTCAGGGAGGACTGGAGACGGAGTTCAATATTCACACACACTTTTATTAATTAAAAGTCATCAGAAATAATGCTATAGGATGTTCAATAAGGAGGCCCAACATCAGAAAAAGGGGAACCCAGCTGAGGCTTACCGATCGGAGGAGGGGTCAAGAAGGGAAATAAGGTGAAATCCAAAAGAAGGGAGGAGCACCCCACTCACAGCCAAAACGTGACTTGTAGCAAAGAAAAATTCAAACGGGGATCACACAAACACACAAGGGGATCATCACCACCACCCTGGAAGACCACCACCGCCGCCCGCCGTCAGCTCTAGGGGGGACAAGGAAAGGCACAATTAAAAGGGCTCCAAAATAAACATAACAAAAATAGTTTAAATTAATCCCAGCCAAATGAACAACGAGTCTCTGGCCAGAGATAAACCCAAACAATATTACTTTGTTTAACACAAATAAACCACAATGGAAAATAAACCAATAAATCACATAAATAACCCAACAATACCATAAACACAAAACCCAGGTTAACTACAATAAACTTAATTTAAACAAAAGCAATTAAATTACACAAAACAATTGAACCAAACCCTCTATAGCAACACACACACACACACACACACACACACAGAGTCAGCCACTGGAGGCAGTGCGGTCGGTGAACTGACCGAGCCCAACACCGACCCGGAGAAGTGTCAGAAGCGGCAAGCTAACTGCTAAGGAGCCGCAGCAGCGAGGCGAAGCAGCAGAAGCGGCGGCGCGGCCGCGGAGAGAAAGCCGCCGTATAGCCACAGTATATCAGTGCTCGTCTTACTTATTCAGTGTCTGTATAAAAGTCCGGTTCAGGACGGAGAACTAGCGTCCGGTCCACAGAAGAGGGAGAGGAGTGCAGAGGATCGGCGCAGCGGGGAGAGACAGCCGCCACGCAGCACACGATTCGTTGACTGTTAAAGGGAGAGGAGCGACAGAGGCTTAGCATCTGGCTAACAACAACCAACAACAAACTGATTGTGACTCACCGATGCGTTGATTAAACATCAGCGACCCAGTACATCGCCTGGCTGCGACGGAAGCGCCAGCTCTGTTAAAGAGCTATGATTAGATTAAATAACATAATCACACATACAAACAGCGTGCTGAGACGCACCTACCTATGCTCGGGGGTGAGCGGCGGACACGACAACCCGGAAGTGGGCGGGCCGAAAAAGGCAGGAAGCGAGAGGTCAAGGGGAGGTGCGTGAACTACTTTTATCCTCCTCTATCCGAGACATGATTGGCTAATAGGCCAGAGGGGGTGTGATGCAGAAAGAAAGTCTGCTGAATGTGGCAGATGTACTTCATACCACTACACTTCACTAGGCCTACATTTCCTTTTCCTCACATTACAATACATGTATAGTTCCTATTTTGTTCCCACCTCTTCTGCATCAGGGTTTTATCTAGTTCGTGAGAAGTAGAGTATTTATACATGTCTTTAATATTTAATTTGCATATATATAATTTATATATACTGTATATCTCAGTTCAGCTGGCCAAATCGCTATTTCATTGTGAAGGGGGAAAAAAGAAGAAATGAATTGTGATCCTAGGGAAGCTAAAATAATCAGCAGCCTCGCTGCCGGTCCCTGCCTTCTGGTATTTTTGTTATTATTAAGGATCAGCGCCTGAGAAAGTTGTGAGGCAGAGGAATGCTGTGCTTCCTATTTAAAAAACCTTTGCAGTGTGCAAGCGAGGAAGTGTTTTACATCAGCGGTTGTGTAGCAGAGCTTTTCACAGCCTCAGCTGCATGTCACCCGGAGAGGTGGATCTTGTCAAACGCTTAAAAAATTGATGGCTTTCTTTGCACTGGCAAGCGAGCTTTCAACCTGGAAGGACAAGAGAGACGAGGATCAGAGGCTGTGCGACGAACAGGCACAGGGAGGGTTAGAGAGGCTGAGGCAGGCAGAGAAATGGAGAATTGAGCTTCCTTCAGGTTATATTTGGGGTCTATGTGACAGCTGAATTCCCTTTGCTCCCTATTCTTTCAGGCGTCGCGCATCAGTCTCAACTGCCAGCGTGAGAAAGAAAAGGGAGCCGATGAGGAGAACAACCTCTGCCTGAACCAAATGTCGCTCGTTGCATTTGCCACAGTACGAAAAGAAAAGCCTCCCGTACACTGACATCAATACTATTTCTCGACTTTCACATTGAGCTGCAAAAGATCCAATGTCACCAGCTCCTGCATCTGTTCAACACAACTTAAATCCGCAGGTTTCTAATCTCAAAAGAATCAGCACCATCGATCTCTGTTTATGATACAAGATCTGTTTTGCCCAGAATGTAATCAATTCCTATATAAACAGCTTGGTTCTAGGGGGAGCTTTATGAGTTTTTCAGCTTATAACGTGGGTCGATAAGTGCAGTCGCATTAGATGAGGTCTCAGAGGCCCGAGCATTTTCTCCACTCCAGAGAATTACCAATTCAAACATGGAGGACTCAAACAACGCTCAACACCTGTCAACACTTGTCCATAATTGGGCTGCTTGTTCTCCCATAACACGGTCATCTAGAAAAGACAGAAAACACCATCAAAACCTTTTTTCTCATATATTTAAACTAGTGCTGTCATTTTAACACGTTAATTCGATTAATTAATTACACCGCAATTTAACACATTAAAAATTTAACACAATTAATTATGAGTATCAATGGTGGTGAGCCCAGGGGTGAAAGTGAACCGGAACTGTCCGGAACTACATTCCGTTAAAAGATTCACGACCGGAATAGCGTTTCGTTAAAAAAGGAGAAGAAGCTCCCTGCCAAAACTGGTTTGCGGATGTGCTTCACCTTTACTTATGGATTTAATTCATGAAGCACAGTTCACCAATACAAAATTGGATTTCAGATGTTCTCTTCTTAGTGTATTCAATTGAGTAGTCATGCACTACAATATTTTTAATATCCTAGAATTCAAATTCTTTATCAGGAGACCTTTAGCAGATATAATATTAAAATGTGATTAATTTGATTAATTAATTACAAAATCCTGTAATTAATTCGATTAATTTTTTTGATAGACTGACAGCACTAATTTAAACATAAATATAACAGATCATCATTTTAACAATATTGAGAGATGGAAGTAATATGCCTAAACAAAACAAATGTAGTTTTCTTGTGAGAGAAAAAGTTAGGTTTCCCCTCATATTTATTTCTACTAATGCCTAAAATTAGACGCTGTTTCAAATGATTAGAACAGCATTAGAGGAGCGTGTTTTATTTAAACCGAAGCCATTTAGTATGCTTTGCTCCTTATTGTTGATGTATTACCATGTTGAGATCAATAGAGCTCTCCGAGGCCTTCATAAAGAACAGTTGTCGATGTGCATGAGTCTCAGAAGGGATTTAAAAAGATCTGCAAACTATTAGAAATCAGCCAGTCCAATGACTGGAAAATGATATACAAGTGGAGAACATTTAAAACAACTGCCTACGTGGTCAGATTGCAATTTCACCACCTACTGCCAAAACGTTTGCACTTTAACAAACTCCTTCTAGGAAATTCACCACAACCACTTTGTGTATGTGTGCCATCTCAAGACCTTTGAATGAATAGTTTTCAGTAAAGGGTGTGGCCATAACAACGCAGAGAATTTTGATCCTTCGCCATCAAACAGGAAGTTAACTTAAATATGCTTTGTCCTATCTGCACCAGATTCCTCATGCATGATCAGAAGATATCACAACCTGAACATAACTACATGACTGTATTGACTTTGTCATAGCGCCGCCTATTAGCAAAGCAAGATAACCAGAGTACAAGACTCAGTCTGTTACCAGTGTTGTACAGTCAAGTTAAACAAATTCATCTATCTTTGATTTTGTATACGTCTCCGAGAGACAAATGAGACTTTTCATTAGTCTCTGCTGTAGTCTATAGGGCCATAGCAATGCAGCATCACTGTGTGCAGAGAAACGCTCATTACAAAAAGTTTTACCTAAGCAAAGGAATAAATCTGTTTACACAAGATATTTGTTTGACATGAAACAATTATGTGAACTGACAAGGAAGAAGTTTAATACGCTTTGTAAGTGAAATATCTTTCAAAATGTGATTGTGAACTTATTATGAGTATTATGTTATAATATTATGATTTTAACTGTTAAATAGATTTTTTCCTTGTTGTGCATGCAGAATTAGATAGAGGAGAGTAGAGTGACAGATGTGACATTACTGGCTATAGATTTTTGTTGTTAAGTAACATAAGCTAATGAAGTATGAACTCAAAAAGTTAAATGCAATAATTAAGACATATTTAATAGTAGACTGAAATGTAATAGGCTAAACAAATAGCCCAAGAAATAAAAAGGCAATAAGTCACTGCAGATAGTTGAATGATTGCAAACTTGCGTCATCGATCATTTTTTGTAATCTTTTGTAAACTATTGAAGCATCATCTTAATTTTCCATTCTCATAATTATACTGAATATCCTCTGATTACATTGCTGCCTAAATGCATGTACCACCAGAAAGAGACTGCACAGTTTTGATTTCCCTTGGAGGTTTACAAAGAGAAAGCCCTTAAGAAAACATGAGAACACCTAGACAAGACCAGGACTTCTGGAACAATGTGCTTTGGACAGATGACTCTGAAGTCAAGTTATTTGGGCACAGTAATGCACATGTTTGACACAAGAACCTCGTACCAACTGTGACGAATTGGAGGTGCTAATGTCATGGTGTATGGCTGGTTTTCAACAGCAGGGCCTGGCCAGCTCACCATCACAGAAGCCACTATGAATTATTCATTGTGTCAGAGGAAAATGTGCCACCATCTATTTCGACATTAAAGCTGAAGCGGATGTGGACCATGCAACATGACAATGACCCAAAAAATACCAGTAAACCCACAGAGGACCGACTCAAAAGAAAGAAATATTGAGTTCTGGAAAGGCCAAGTCAAAGCCTGGATCTTAATCCTATTGAGATGCTGTTGGGTGATTTGAAACGAGCTGTGCATGCAAGAAACCCCTCAAGCATCACACCGCTGAAAGAATTCTGCACAGAAGAATGAAGAATATTCCTCCTGGTCGATGTCAGACTGGTAGTTATAGGAACATCTAATTGAGGTTATTTCAGCCAGAGTGGGAGATACCAGCTATCAGGGTGTTAGTGGGAATTGGTGACTTGTTCATTAAAGTGATCCTACTGTGGAAAAAAAAAAAAAAAAATTCAGTATGACTTCTGGTGTATGGTGTATGGCGTGGTCTGTGAAATAAAAAATAAATAAAACCACCCACTCATTCTGTTGTGGTCCTGGCTGAACACAAGCCAGAAATGGCTCCTGTTTTGATGTCATGAACAGGATTTCCAGAATGAGTGTGTGAGAAGGCAGACTACATTCCTGCTACAGGTCTAACTAGGTGGTGAATTTTTTTTATAAGTAAAGAAATATAAAATATTAAACTGTTAATATGGTAAAATAGCCCCCCTTTAAATAAATGATAAAATGAAATTGACATTGTTCTTGGTTCAATTACATTTGTAGAGAGTTTGAAACAAGATCAAATATTGATGTTCATATTTCTTAAAAGATAACTCAATATTTAATGGTGTCTATGTGTTGGAAGCATACACCACATCTGAAAACAAAGTGCTTTTAACCAGGGCTGCCGCAGGCTGTAGCAGCTCTCACCCCACGACACGCAGCTCTGGTAGAAGCAGGAGTTGCTGTTTGATGCCTGCATGTTGTCTGTGTGGAATCAATTTATTGTTGCTACTTCCCTTCCCTGCTGCATGCGCTTTCCTTTCCATGTTTTGCCATGTGTAAAGTCTGGGTGAGCAAAGCCCTTTCACTATCAGTAAGAAGCATCAGTAATCTCCCTTCATGCTCTGCTCTGATTTTTCTTTTTTATTCATCCTGATCTGGCATGTGTGCTTAAAAGCTGCCCTCTTTTAATTCAACCTCAAGGCTCTTAAAGTTCAGTTCAGCTACATTTAATAATTAAAGGTCCCATATTGTACACTTTTCCTGGGTTTTACTTAAAGTTGAAGCTATTCTGGAGCTCTAGAAATAACAGGTTGTTTCATGTGAGCCTCTCCTGTGATTGACTGCGAATGGGCCGTGACTGTATAGATGTGAAATCACAAGTTCACAGACGTCCTGACAGCTTGTTGTGACGCACAGTTTCCAAATATGGACACGTTCACTGTGGGTTGTGCCAATCTTCCTATATATATATATATATATATATATATATATATATATATATATATATATATATATATATATATCCTTAAAAATGCATACAGTCTAGACTCTTCACCTCTACAATATGGGACCTTTAAATTAAACTAACACACAGAAGAAAAAAGTAGATCGTTACTAAATCAAAGCCATCTCGGAGCATAGAATGTGGTGCTCTCAAACCCTGTAGAATCAAGGCATTATCCTTATTTGACAAAATGACAAATAACTGGGTTCTTACACAGTGCTGCTCTGTAAAGGTTACATATAACAATGAGAGCAGACTATCCTGTTCTGCATCACTATTCAACCCAGGCTCTTGTGTCTTTTCCACTCTTGTCTCTCGCACTGTTCAACCTTCCCCCTGTCTACCCCATTCGCCATCCAGGGGGTTTAGATTTATCCTTGTTTCACCTAGTTGACGATGTATTACTCATACAGAGCGGTGCCAAAAGAACTTGTTGAGTTATGCAAATGGATACTGAGCGGTAAAGCTCTTTGGAAGCTGCTAAAGCAAACAGCTCTGTGCATTAGGAGAACAAACTCTGCTGTGCACATGTATTCTGTATTTTTTCCTGAAAAAACCTTTCAGTGAAGTAAACAGCAGCTGGAATTTGCCAGGATCAAACAAAAGCAGAAAGCAGTTGTCTCTTACTTGTATTCATATGTTCTTTGATGTTCCTTTTTGTCTTAATAGGGCCACTTATCTGAACCTCCCTACTCACCCCCCTCGCATCTGACACATACTTTTACTTTCTCTTTTCTTCTCTGTTGTGGCCTGGCTCTGAAACCACAGGAAAAAATCTACCAGAGCGATAGCTACTTAAAATTAAATATATTTATTACAACAAAGAATGAATTAACAGAAAACCAAAAAGACTCCAACACATCAATGCAAGAGGAGAAGGGAGCCACAGACTGGCAGGATGGGGCTGGTTTTATGGATTTCTGAAAGTCAGTGTCCAGCTGCCTTCAATCTCCAATTGCCTCCAGGCACCAGGAGAAAACAACGGTACATATCCCAGGGCTGTCACCCCCTGCCCTCTCCTACAGATAACTGCCAAATCACGATTAGGAAAGCCATCTTCACAAAACTATGTGATGCACGTCATATGCCTTTCACAGATTTACATGACAGTTTACGATTCTTCTGACATGCTGGAATGGTAGGGAGATCATTTTACTGTGAAAGCGGCTTCACTACAGTAAATGGACCCCAAAGCTGGAACAAAAACTAACCCTAACCCTTGGAACAGTGAATCTACAATAGGCAATAAAGCCTGGTTGCCTGAACTGAAAATACGCCGCGCAACTTGATGGTCATAAAGGCGTTTTTGCATTGTCCCCTGTACCAAAGCTATTTTTCCTTTGCCAACTCTTTCATACCCATCTGACCTGACAGGTATGACATGTCTGGATTTAAGCTGCTACACTTTTTTTAATACATGGCCCAAAGAAATGTGCCCCAACTTATCTTCAGAGACCCGGAAAGCCATATTGTGAAAACTTGTAGGGCATAACATTCTGATGAATATAATCTCCAATGAAACCTTCACCCATGTGGCATCCATTTCCTCCCCAGCACATCATTTTGAATTATTAATCAAGTATTCATGTGCACAATTTTCCACCTCATCTGCTGAAAAAACAGACTGGAAAAGCTCTTTCAACATGGGATTGGCTCTTTTCTTGCTCACCAGCTCGCTACAGACAAAGCAGTGTCAGTCAAAGACAAAGCAAATAGTTCTGTTGCTCATAAGGGTTAGGTATAGGCCCCACATGTGTTTGCTATATATGCGCCACCATAGAAACTACAGACAAACCTCCTTGGCACCTGTATGTGAAGCAAAAGTTAACCCTTAACCACTACCTCTCCATGCTTCTGAACACTTCAGGAAAGACTTTCTCTTTTTCATTATGGTCATTTACCACCCATGAGTACTGGAACTAGCACCAGTTGTGCGGGCTGATCATCCCGTCCCACCCTCCCACACTCGACCCCTTGAACTTCCTCTGCAGACAACTTTGAATGGAGGACAAGAGAAAAACAGACATGCCCATGCTCAACACAGGTATAAAGGACCCCATGTCAGTGTCTGCAGAGAAAGGCAGGGCAGGTGCCAGGACAATGAATCCAACACTTCTGTGTCACACAATATAGTCACTGGCATCACCACATTGCTACCGACAACACAAGTCCTTTTCCAAATAAAATGCAGGTAAAAGCTTGAGGACACATAATAATACACAGCATGCACACACACCGGTACCCTCAGCCTCTTCCTGATGGATAGATGCGAACGTCTGTAAATCCAATGTAACACAGTGCAAAATCTCCAATCTTCTTAGCATCATAAGAATATGTACATGCCCTGTTCACGTCCTTCACACAGCTTCACTATGACTAATTCTCCTCTTAGTGTAGCAGCTGTTTAAGGATACTAACACAATCCTAAACATGCCACCAATGTTCATATTTGCAGTCCTGCATCCAAAGGCATCATTGACTCTTAAACAGGTTTTCCTGCTACTTCACCACAGACTTTAATTACCTTTTTTAATGGAGAAGGTGTAATCCAGATGATGCGATCATGACCTATTCAAAGACAGATGGGGGGGGGTATATGATTTTAAGCCCCTGTAAACAGCTGTGGCATCTGGAGGCTGAGAGGACAATTCCTCCCAGTCAAGCTCAGATCAGATGTGTCTCTAAAATCAGGTGATATCCCCGCTGCCAAAGGCTGCAGTGGCTTCTTTTGCTATTTTCTCCAATGATTGGAACATTCAACCACAGCTGCTTCCATTAATGGAGACAGTTTCCAGACTGCACCTGCTGACCCAAAACTACATAAGACTGTAGACTGAAGACTACTGTAAGAAAAAAAAAATGGAATGATCTGTTCAAATAAATACCAGAGGCAATGTGATGCAGTAGTGCAACCTTGTTTTTTGTTGTTTTTGGACATTTCACATTAAAATCAATCACAATGAACAATGAAATCAGTGTATCCATGACTCTGCTCTTAATAAAATTTAGTTAATTAATTCCAGTTTATGTATAAACTAGGGTTGTCCTGATCCGATCACGTGATCAGAAATCGGGCCGATCTCATGGTTTCAGACTCGATCGGAATCGGACGTTACCTCCCGATCAGGACTCAGAAATATTTATTCTCATTACTTACTTTAAAATCTAGTTCTAGTTACGCGATGGCAGAGTGAGACGTCTCATTTCCACAAAGTTAAAGTGGGCAGAGTTGCCTCGACTCTGCACTGTGCTTGTTGTCAGTGAAAACGGCAAAAAACCATAGACAGTAGCAGAAAAAAAAAAATAACAGAGCAAGAAACGTATAGAAAAGACGAGGCAAAAGATACTTGAGAAGAAAAGAAAACTTTTAAAAACCATACAGGACTATGAAGCAGAAGACGAGCGGCTAAGAGCTGCAAAGAGACGACGTGTGAGGGTAAGCTAACGATTGAGTTGGTAGCTTTTCAGTATGTCAGGTATATTCATTTGTTACACTTTTGTTACATTTTGTTACACAGTTGTAGATCGATGCGAAGTACTAAAATACGGACCGAACCTCCGAATGCTGGGATGTATTTGTTTCACGAACGCGCAGCGGATTGAAAACTTCCAGATGTCCGAAGTATTATTAAGTATCGGATCGGGACTCGGTATCGGCAGATATTCAAAATCAAATGATTTGGACTCGGACTCGAGGGCAGAAAAACCTGATCGAGACATGCTTAGTATAAACTGATGTGAACAGATGGTTTGGTACACAGAACCGTCCGAGAAGGCACCTTTGGAAACTGTTTGGAAAAGAGCAGAAAACTACTTGGCACGAGATTGGACAAGCCATCTGTCAACCGTCATCTGAGTGAGACATCATTTTGTGATTATGCAAGACACTGATCTGAACCACTGTGGTTCAGGCACTAACGAATGATTCAGAGCCTGGAAAGATGGATTCTCATGTGGTTTGTAGAATCCAGCTGCCTCACAGGGTTATTCAATATGGCCGCCATTTCCAAACCCTGCAAAACTTACTGTATTATGACTTTGTAAAAACTCAATATGAAAACAGGGAAGACAAGCATCTACATACCAGCAATGTAGCCAGAAGGTTTGATGTAAATGTGTTGGGAGTGGAAGGGACTTGAACAAAGATGAGGTGAATTTGATTGTTCCAAGTTTAAAAATACCTCACAAGTCACAAGACCAATCTAATCAGCTTTACAAGGGCAACTTGGAAATGAAGAGATATGGAAGGATCCGGCCTCTTTTATCAGAGCATCAGGTCACTGATCATGTTCTTTAAATTTGTTTTCTTTTAGCCTGTCAGTCATCAATTTTAATGAAAACAGAGGACTCTTACTGACATTTCAATTTTATCTGATATTAAGAGATGATTACTGGGCATAATGAAAACACCTTTTTTTATCTGTATAAGAAAAACAAGAAAATGAAAACAGCAACGCTCAAGACTCAAGACCTATTTGACTAATTTTAAATGTGTTTTCTGAATTTTAAATTTGCTTTCTGAAAGGAATATTCCTTATTCTATCTAGCAACAAAATCACTCTAACAATACCACTGTTATACCTATTCTGTTTGCATTGCATCTCTGCCTATATGATCATGTCCTGAGACACATTTTCTTCTGCAGAGTTGAACTACTCACAGGAATTGTTCTTTCAAAGGCTTCCAGGAACCACTTGTTCTGTGTTTCTTGAGTTTCAGCTGCAGCTTGTCAGTATGCATGTTGTCATCATTACAGTAACTTCAATAACAACAACATCAATATATCACTGTCATGTCAGTGACATATTGATGTTGTTAAACAGTGCCCTCCACAGTACAACCGAGACTCAGGCTAGATGAAGATGTGTTTTTTCCTGAAATACTTTAAGATGTGTTTTGTCCCCAAAAAGTACAAAAGGGCTCCATGTGGAAGTTCTGTAATGCTGGACCTACAATCAAAGAACAGAAATATTTCTAAACAATGACTTTCCCGTTACCCTATGTAGAGCCCTGAAGGTTTGTCTACATTCCATGAAAAAAAAAAAAAAAAATTATATATTTGCTGTTTGTATATTTTCCACTTCAACTAATACAAGAGATGCGTTTGTCTGTGCATTGCAAATATGAAGTAAGGGAAAACTGATTTTGGGCTTGGTTAGAATTAGAGCTGCAATGATTAATCGATTAGTTGCCAACTATTACATTAATAGCCAACTATTTTTTTCTATTCAATTTGAGTTATTTTTAAGAAGAAAATGTCCAAATTCTCCTATTCCAGTTTCTCATATCTGATTATTTTAGGTTGCATATTCAGCTTTGAAAAACAGTGATCAACCTTTTTCCACATTTTATGAACCAAACACTAACTGATTAGTCATTTCAGTAATCAGTAGATTAACCATTTATCGAAATATTTATAGCCCTGTCTTAAAAGGACAACATCTGATTAATTTTTATGGTTACACTAATAACCATTTAGCTTCCAGTAGGGGACTATTATGGGTTAGGGTTAGAAAACAAACAGGAATGCAATGTTGACTCACCCTGGGAAGCTCAGAGGTAGAGCAGTCGTCCACTGGTCGGAGGATTGATTCCTGGCTTCTTTCTTGGGGAAGATGCTTAGCCACAACCATAAACACTTCTACTGTAAAGTGTTCGAGTGGTCGAAAAGACTAGTAAGGCAAATGCAGTCTATTTAAAATTTGAAAACAGGAACTGAACAGTGATGATGTTAGTCTGATTTTGTTCTTTGACAAATTGTCACAAATTGTTGACCCATCTATACACTCAGACCAAAATAATAATTATACCGTATTTTCACGACTATAAGGCGCATATAAAAGTCTTAGATTTTTTTCAAAATGTGCGGTGCGCCCTATAGTGCAGTGCGCCTTATGTGCTGACGTATTAGAGACCACCATGAAGAGGACGTAGTAGAGAACATGAGAACGTTAAAGGGGGATGTGTGGCCGTGGATTGTGTATAAAAGAACAGGTATGTGCTTTATGCAGAGCATTGTTGTTTTAACAACACTAAAAATGGCAAAGAGACACGCGTACGAAGTTCAGTTTAAGCTGAAGGCTATCAGCTACGCCGTAGAATATGGGAATCGAGCCGCCGCGAGAGAATATAAAATTAACGAGTCGATGATTCGCAAGTGGAGGAAGCTGGAGAATGAGCTCCGACAGGCGAAGAAGACTCAGCTGAGTTTCCACGGACATAAAGCGAGGTGGCCAGAGTTGGAGGAGAGACTCGAGCAATGGATCGTTGAGCAAAGAGCGAGCGGGAGGAGCGTTTCGACTGTCGCCATCCGACTCAGAGCAGCAACGATAGCGGAGGAAATGAAAATTGAACATTTTCAAGGAGGTCCGTCTTGGTGCTGGCGTTTTATGAAACAGTGCCATATTTCCATCCGCACCAGGACTACGGTAGCGCAGCAACGTCCAGCGGATTATTCTGAAAAGATGGCGAATTTCCGGTCCTACTGCGAGAAGCACATCGCCGACAAGCGCATCCAGCCAATCTCCCGATCTATCTTTTAAATACGCACACTTCTCTCACTCGTCTGCTTGTGTGTATGTTGTTGTAAGGCGGACGTACGTAGTAGAGGACATGTATATAAAACCTGCGCCCTATCGTCAGGTGCGCCTTATGTGTGTGTTAAATACAGGAATGGCACGCGTAACTGAGACTGCGCCTTTTAGTACGGTGCGCCTTATGGTCGTGAAAATACGGTAATAGTACATTTTATTTCCTCGCACCTCTCATGCTATTGATGAGGACGGTGAGGTCCTGTTGGTGTTGATGAATTTAATGTATTCTGAAGGTGATGGTCCTTTGCTTTGAGTAGGGCAGTGTGAATGTCAAATAGCACAACTTCATGGTCGGTGACAGTAAGATTAGAAGGAATGATATCAGTGCAGTAGATTAAGTCCAGTATGTAACCTTTGTTGTGTGTTGGGAGTTGAATATATCATGTGATGTCAAGACAGTCAAGAAGTGAAATTCACTTCTCGACAATCGAGGTGGATGTTAAGGTACATTGCAATAAGATGTCATCTGATTTCCCCCATCTATCCATTTTCCATACGCTTTTATTCCTCACTAGGGTCAGGGGGGTCTACTGGAAAGAATACCACTATACTTCAGGCAGAGTGGCAGGAATACACTCGAGAGAGGTCACCAGTCTACCATGGGGCTCACACACCCTTCACTCACACACTCATACCTACGGGCAATTTAGAGATTCAAATTAACCTCAGCATGTTTTATGGACTGTGGGAGGAAGCCAGAGAATCCGGAGAAAATCCAGACATGGTAAGGACGTGCAAACTCCACACAGAAAGGTCTCAGCAAAAGTCCTTGAACCTGTGAGTTTTTCGCTGTGAGGCAACATCGCTACCCACTGTGCTGCCATGCAGCCCCACATGATTTCCTAGATTTTCATAATTACACAGCTGCTAGAGGGGACTGTCACTTAAATGTACACAGATGTTGTTTTGGGCTACTTGCTGAAATGACTGATTCGGTTGTTCGTGACAGGATCATTATGTCGGGTCATTATGTGGGTGGACAGTCTCCTCTTGCTACTGACAGTTTATGACAAAGTACCCCCCAAAAACCAGAAGCTGATTAAATGTAAACATCAAAATCCTGTCTAAAAACAATACACATATGCACATGGAAATCAAGTTTTTGATTGCTGTCTGTCAGAGACGAGTTTGTGAGTAAAAGGAAAATCCACCGTTCAATTCTCCGTTGTCAGGCAAATATTATTGTATACATTTTTCTACAAATGTCCTTTTTTGTGTTAATGCAGCTCAGAAAACACAACGTATATGAAAGATGGAATTACTTTGGATGATCAACACTTAGTCAACTCAAAGAGCTAAAGTCCTATGTTAAATATAGATAGATGACAGTAACCAACAATCCTTTGTACATACCTCCAATGAATATAATCACATTTCCAGTTAATCTATTGTTTCTAGATTTCAAAATGTCAACCTATTTTGAAATATCAGCACAGGTTTAATTGTATAATGTACCAGTCGTGTATCCAGTCGTTAAGACTGATATCTAACATTGATACTGAACTTAGGTTATAAGTCTACCCAACCAGCTGTAAATGTTAAATTAAATTAAATTATATATATATATATATATATATATATATATATATATATATATATATATATAATTGATTATATATATATATACATATATATATATATATATATAATCAATTCAATTAGAAGGTATGCACTGCACTAAAATGTCTTTCCAGTTGATGGTGCTGAACAGCTCCTATAAAGTGGAGTTTATACTCAAAGTAATATTCTTCTCTCCCTTAGATCAGTGTTTGAAATGTTGATAGTAAGGCAGGTCAGAGTTAATTAAAATATTGTTTCAAGCTCCTTTGAGTAAACTCTAAAATCCATCTCTGAACCTGTGGGTTCAACTGAAGAATTAGTTCCATTATGGATCAGAAGAAGAATGTGGGAGTTTTGCGTTTTGTTGTTTTCCCAAATGAACATGGATGTATGTTTTTCTTGCTGTAATCATTTCTCCTGCTCACACTGACCATTGAGGGTTCCTTTTACTATGCATTTGCAATGTATATAAGTGATGGGGAATAACTACCAGCTAATGTGAGGCTTCAGCCATCCAAATTAGTAAATCGGGTCAATAACTGTGTTTTTTAAAGCCAAATCTATTTATTTTTTTACGATCTTTCCACTGCAGCTGAGGAGAAAAAAAAAAAAACACTGTCCAGCGAGACACAAAGAGGCCCATTATTATTTGAAAAAAGGCAAGTTTTATTTTTATATTTAAAGTGCTTTATATAAAACATTAAACGCATCGGGATACAATCAGGGCACAATTGCACTGGGGCACAATTTAAGAAAAACAGAACAGTCATTAAAGAACTGGGAGAACAGAGCACAAAAACAAGCTAAAACAAGAATTAGTCACACATAAAATACAAGAAGAGGAGTTTGACTGCGGTGCAATAAATGAATAATTATTTGATGTAGAAAAAAGGCAACAAAAAAGTCTTAAGCCTTGATTTAATACAAACTGGGGAGACATCCAATGTAAGTTCCCATCTGTAGAACAAAGTGATAAATAAGTGAATAAATATGAGAACAGTTTCTGCTGCCAAGGCTGGAAGAGGCTACTTAAGGTCAAATGCAGAGATGTAAATGCCTAAATAGTAATTTTATATTGTCCTTTCACTAGGCCACAATGGGCATTGAGGCTATAAATATATTTTCCTATAAATTATTTTGAATAAGATGGTTTCAGTCAGGAATATACCACATGAAACATAGTCATGGAAAGGAAATTAATTCTACCACTCAAGCAATCCAATAATGTTTCATTTAATATTTGTAGAGTTCTGAATTCTTTTTTTGACTGTAGAAACCTGAAAAGAAAGCAGGGAACACAGGGAGAGAACAGAATGATGAACTAAAACAATCACACACATTCAAAAATAACTTAAGTGCCTCAGAGGAATATGCGTCTTTGACTTGAGGCTGTGTTGAGGTCTCTGAACCTGTATGAGGATGTCACTTTGTTATGAGGATGTTTGAGCTGACGTGCCCTGTGATCAGGTGTCACACTTATCAGCTCCGAACTCAACCAAGGATGTTAAATATCTCGACAACTTGCGTAGTACAACCTTATAAATGAAGTGCGACGGCTGTCTCCTTGTGTAATGAATGGAATGGCACTGTGGTAGAGAGCAGACATTGGGTTTCATTGAGGATGGTGGCAGGAGCATGAGCAGACATATTGTAGTTTTTTTTTTTTTTTTTTCTTTTCTAATAAGAGAAACCAGCTCATTGTAGAGAGCGGAGAGCTCCGCTGGACACAGCTTTACAACTGAGTGACTAAATTCAGCCGCGTGTTCCACGTCTTTTGTCCTGCTGTGAACGAAACAGCAGGGAGCGTCTGGCTGCAGGTTGAGGTCAGCGAAAAAACCTGACTCTGCAGAATCCTTATATTGTAACACATTGCTGATATTACTGCTGGCCGGAAACAATTACAGAACCTAGATACAAAAGTATCTAGGTTCTGTAACTGCCTCTACGTAATGTAGTTACTTATTTCTTTTTAATGGACGGAATATCCTCTCATGTGATGGTGACCTTTGACTTTTCCTGGAGCACCATTATGAGGTCAGTGTGATAACAATTTGTTGCATTGATCCCTTTTTTAAAGGGATACTTTGGTATTTTGGACACCTTTCCCCATTTCCCTCATTCCTGGAATGTATCTAAAGCATTGAGACCATAATTGAGCTTTAAATGTACTATATGTAATTTGTTAAACATTGCAGCACTAGATACAAGGGAGGAGTCACATTATTATTAACTAAAGAAGTTGTTTGTATTGACATCACTGGAGTTATTAAAGGGATGTTTGGCATGTTTTGACATCTATCCCCATTTCCCACATTCTTGGCATGTATTGAAATCATTCATTCATTCATCTTCTATACTCGCTTATTCCTCATTAGGGTCATGGGGCACACACACCATTCACTCACACCTACTTCAATTAACCTCAGCATGTTTTTGGACTGTGGGAGGAAGCCAGAGCACCTGGAGAAAACCCACGCAGACACGATGACCAAGGTCTTGAACCTGTGCCCTTCTTGCTGTGAGGCAGCAGGGCTAACCACTGAGCCATAATACAACCAATTTCACCAATTCCTCCAGTATTGAGCTTTGTAACAATTTCCCTCCGACCAGATTTTCAATATAATGGAAATGACCAGGGCAGATTTGAATCCGAGTAGAAAAAACAATTTAACTTTGCGAAAAACTGAATAAAAACTGGTAGAAAACTTATTATGTAGTAGTATCTGTCTGAGTGAGCTGTACAGTGTAATGTTTGTCATTTCATTTATTTGTACTTGCTTGGGAAAGCTTGGAAATAAGCGTTGTGCTCCTATTTCCGGCAGAGCGATGGAGGTTCACAAGAGCCGTACCGTGGTCTTGAACAGAACAAATTTTGTTCTGGTTTCAGTAGTAGTTAGGTAAGTCATCTATGAATTGAGGACATATTGACATGTAAGATTAAACCATGGACTTCCTGTTTGGAAAAGAGCTACTGAAAATCTGCCCTATGCACTTCGATTATATCATGGGTGAGGAATCCTGGTTCAGGAAGGCCTGATTCTACTAATAAAGGTCTTTAGTTAGGCCTTACGATTAGTAGAAACAGGTGTGTTACTGCTTGGTTGGAACAAAAGCCTGCATGCAGCCTGCACGCCTGCAAAAAACACACGACACATCACAAGACCAGGAAATCCTGTTTTCACAAAAATATTTTGCAACTTCAGGGCACATTTGTTGCAGCAAACCCAAATAAGGCAAACACATTCTGGGTCAAAATTAGAAAGATGCCTATTCGAAAGAATTAGACTTTTTTCTAAATATTAGGATGTTTATTCATGCATACTATCATTTTAGCACATCCTCTTGAATATACCACTGCTGCATTTTTACTGCGAGATTGGCGCAAAAAGAAAATAAGTCTTTGAATCTTGGTAATGATGGAACATAAATGTGCTGCTTCACCACTTCACTTCCTTCATCAGCCATCTTCAGGCAGGCAAACTCTTTCATGCTTGTGTTATGGTAAACAAATGTTTGAATTCAAATTTACATCCATATTATTCCTCATGTAATATTTTTAATGGATTGTACCAGTTACATACCTGATAGTGGTAGAGTTTTAATAAATACTTTATATCTTGTTTTTGTCTTGTTGATGCTCCCATATCTGCTGATTCATTGTATGTGTTCTTTTTATCCTATAATGGCTGCTAGAATAAGTTTTTAGGCATTCAAATATATTTATAATTATTTAGAAATGAGGACCTAAAGAAAAAATCCTCCTAATATTCAGCCTTACCCTTAGTTATGGCAGATTTTCTCTATCCACTTATGCTGTTATTTCACCCCTGAAACCAACAAATGAATGTAGCCAAATCTCATTTGTAATTTTATCAGCTGCTTAATTAAAATGTATTTAAACTTACTTGTAATGAGGATTGCTGCTCTGTGTTCTCTTAATCAACATATTTGTTTATTGGAGGATGAGAGAGTATTTATTACACATACCCAAAACACATTTTCATTAGTTGACCAAATGGAAGAATCTGAGATAATTTTACCATCATGACAGAGAACCCATTGGGTAATAATTAGATGCCACTGGCCGTTATTTATTTGATCTTGATGCCCCTCCACAGTCGCCCATGAAATCAGTGTCATCGGTGTCATGTCTGCTGAAACACACTCTTGTGAACATAATTCGACGACCCGGGAGAAGCTGCACCACAGGGCCCTCCTGTGGAGTGGATTACTTCATTAGCTTTAAGAGCCTTGTATAAATCTGCTTAATGAGGAAGGGCAGATTTTGATAGAACCACTACTCCACTTCTTGCTCTATTAATATGTTAACATCTGTATTAATTTCACATTGCCATAATATTATCATACTTTGACATGGAATCATTATCATTGCCTTCAAGATTAAGGCAGGATGTCTGAGAAATACATATTTGCTACTTAATGCAATAAATAGTGTAATTAAAGTGTCACTACATTATTTACTTCGGCTCCTTTTGTCTGCCACAAGCTTTGTATATTTTCCACAACTTCTTATCCTGAAATATGAATCCTTGAACAAACCTATCCTAGAACAAACAAGTCTAGAATGAACACTGATGTGTTTTTTCTTGCTGTAATCATTCTCCTTATTTTTACCCCAATTAGCCCTCTATGGTACAACACTGTCATATGGCAATAGACCCATTTTACACCTACTGTACACACACAGTACATCAGCAGTTATAATGGAATGCATCCAAAAGAAGGGGGACATGAAAGAATCAAGATCAGTGGTTAAATTTGTTATTTTTAAAAAATTGTTATTGAATGTTATGTTGTCTTATGTATTTGGTCAATTTTAAGACAAAAAATAAATAAAAAAAAAACAAACATTTTTTTTTGTTACCAGCTGTTATCAGGGTATGTACTGTAGATTGTTAAAGGACTTAATGGATACATGTATATGAAGCTGCAAAGATTAGTTGATTAGCTGCCAACTATGACAGTAATCTCCAACTAGATTGAAAATTGATTTAGTCTTCTATAATCGTAACATGATGATCTTCAGGTTGTGGACTGTTGGTCTTAACAACAACAACAACAAAAAGACATTTGAAAAGACATTTCAGGTTGTATCTTCAGCTTTGGGAAACACGGATCAACAGTTTACATCATTATTAAACCAAACATCTAATCAATTAATCATTTAAATAATCAATAGATTATTAATAGACTATCAAAATAGTTTGTTAGTTTGTTCGTCTTCTTCCGCTTTATCCGTTGTCGGGTCGCGGGGGCAGCAGCTTCAGCAGGGAAGCCCAGACTTCCCTCTCCCCGGCTACTTCCTCCAGCTCTTCCGGGGGGACCCCAAGGCGTTCCCAGACCAGCCGAGAGACATACTCTCTCCAGCAAGTCCTGGGTCTTGCCCGGGGCCGCCGCCCGGAGGGACGTGCCCGGAACACCTCACCAGGGAGGTGTCCAGGAGGCATCCTCACTAGATGCCCGAACCACCTCAACTGGCTCAACTGGATGTGTAGGAGCAGCGGTTCTACTCTGAGCTCCTCGCGAATGACTGAGCTTCTCACCCTATCTCTAAGGGAGAGCCCAGCCACCTGGCGAAGGAAACCCATTTCAGCCGCTTGTATTCGCGACCTCGTTCTTTCGGTCACTACCCAAAGCTCGTGACCATAGGTGAGGGTAGGAACGTAGATCGACTGGTAAATCAAGAGCTTCGCCTTTCGGCTCAGCTCCTTCTTCACCACGACGGACCGATGCAGGGCCCGCATCACTGCAGACGCCGCAACGATCCGCCAGTCAATCTCGGTCAAGTATCTCAGGGATCAAAATAGTTGTCAGTTGAATATTTTATTTTTCTTCTAGTCATAAAATCTTAGGTTATGATCCAAACCAACAATAATTAATCTACTAGCGAGTATTGTGTGAATTCACTTGTGTGACTTTTTGTTAGAAAGCAACACCAAACACTAACAGCAACCAAGAGTTGTTGAGATATTTCTGTCTGTGCCGAAGTGGCTGTCAGTCACTAAGCTGACATCACTGTTAGAGCAATATCATGCTATTGGCTTAAAAAAAAAAAAAAAACACATCTTGGCGACGAGTCCTGGGAGGGCTGGGAAATGCATCTCAGCCAGCTGGCTGTGCTCACTGTGCTTCAATCAATCGGAAACACAAAGTACAAACATGCAGCAGCAATAAAACCATAACAAAATTCAGACTGACATATTAAGTGCATCAATTTCATCAACAGATCAATAGACAATCATTACAGAAGCATCAGGGGTCGGATGTTGAGTTTAATGCTGGATTCTCACACAGAATCTGAGCGATCTGCAGAAACGGCTGCCTAAATGTTGATTGATTACCAAAGTCCATCGCCGTAAAGATTTTCATGTACTCATGGTCTTTTTGCAATTATGTAAATTGTGTAACCTCATGATCTTAAGGAAATCCTGTTCTAACCGACCCCCTAAAGATGATGAATACCCCACAGTAGTGAGAAAATGTTTTGGATGGAAAGCCAATATTGTCCCGGCCCCATGTATCAATCTAATCTCAGAAGCGGCTGTGACGGCCGTGGGGATCAACGCTGTTGTCTTTCCCAGCTCAGAGACTCTTCAGCGGATGAGAAGAAGAGGCTCCAGTGGGATACGGAAGCTCTGACCTGAGTGTTGGACTGATAAACAACCTGATATATTTAAACCAGTAGTACATGAATCTAAACATGCTAAAAATGACACTGGTTCTAAGAAAGGTTCAAGAGACAAAATAATTTACAAAATAATAAAGATTTTAATCCAGAGTCAACTCCAGAATTACCAGTTTTGCTTGTTGTTTTTACTTTTGATATTTTGCATCAATAACTACTTTATTTTCATAAAATGTACAGATAAACTGCAAACTATTGTTAAAAAATACCTTTGTTTCATCACGTTAGTCAATTATCGTCAACTACAGCTATAGCATATATTTCATTCTTTAAGAAGCCATTGTTTCAAAACCGGATATACAAAATATTTGCTAAACTGACAAGTGCATAAAATGAAAGACTGAATTGGATTGCACAATACCTATAGCTCATAGCACATGCTGATATGTGTCAAAACATTGCATACATACACTACCATTCAAAAGTTTGGGGTCACCCAGACAATTTTGTGTTTTCCATGAAAAGCCACACTTGTATTTACCACCATGAGTTATAAAATGAAAAGAAAATATAGTTAAGACATTGACATGGTTAGAAATGATGAGTTTGATACTCAACCCACTCAAAGGAAGGTCAGTTTTCTAGCTTCTCTAACCAGTTAAATTGTTTTCAGTTTTGTTAACATGATCGCACAAGGGTTTTCTAATCATCCATTAACCTTCTGACGCAATGAGCAAACACATTGTACCATTAAAACACTGGAGCGATAGTTGCTGGAAATGGGCCTCTATACATCTGTAGATATTGCACCAAAAACCAGACATTTGCAGCTAGAATAGCCATTTACCACATTAGCAATGTATAGAGTGTGTGTCTGATTAGTTATCTTCATCAAAAATAGTGCTTTTCTTTCAAAAAATAAGGACATTTCTAAGTGACCCCAAACTTTTGAACGGTAGTGTAAATGTGTTACATACAGAGTATTGTACTGATTTGAACTGGCATGCATAAATATACATATGTGAGCACAATTAAACAAATGTAGAATGGTGCCCCATAGAAGAAAATACAATTTTAAACAGGATTATGACCACAGGTCTGGTTTTCCAACAGCCATGCCTTAAGAAGCTTGGTAAAAGAGCGTTCAGGGCTTCGGGTCCATTTTTGAACACTCAGTGGCTCTACAGTGCTGGAATAAGGATCTGTGAAGTAGTAGCTATGTAATTTATGGTTAAACCCCTTGAGATAAGTCATCTCAATATAGGCTGAACATTTAATGTGAACCCTGGCGAGAGCACCATTTCTCTGCAACATCAGATGATCAGCGAGGCAAGCCCATTTCAAGTCTTTCACAGCACCCTTCTCCTCTAGAGTTAAATACAGTCTCAGAAGTATCAAAAAACTACTTTCAGGAAGTCTGGTGAATACCAAGCATCTCGTTGGCAGCCAGGCCTTGTGTGACCTCCGGGCTCCCATCGATCATCAGACGGTGCCCACGGAGTGGCCGGCCACAAGTTGACACTGGAGAGTTAGAATAATAAATCAGTCTTAGTCTCGGTTCAGAGGGAGAGACCTGGAGAAATGGGTCATGATAGGGACAGTGAATATGTTTGTGTTGAAATGGAAGGAGGATTTTTAGAGGTGTGGAAGTCTTCCACAAAGAGCCTCGTCATTTCTTTGTGTGATCCCAGGTCTGATATTTGACACAGACCTACTTTCTTACGAAGCAAGGGTGTGAATTCAATATATATATATATATATATATATATATATATATATATATATATATATATATATATATATATATATATATATATATATATATATATATATATATATATATATTATGCAATCGCAAATTTACCCTGCCTCAGGGGAAACTACATCTGGAGATGTAATATTCAAATAAATTGATGAATGGATTGGAAGAATAAAATCAGTTAAGCAGACAGGAGCAGTCTGCTCAATTCGAAATGATCAAATGATGAACTGGGAGTCTGGAGGCGTCAGAGCAGACAGTGTGTCAATTTGGATTCTGCCAATATGCCTGATGGAGGAATTTGCTTCATTTAATGGGAGGCTGCCAATCAGGAGTTCATAGTATTGACTAAAAAATGAATGCTTGCACACTCTTACATGTCGTTTTCTGAATGTCCTCATTTTTACGCTGATGTCTTCATTCTGCTTCTCATCAGTTACTGTATATGTACCATCAACATGCTGCATCCTGCATGGTTGCACAATTTTATGTGTTGATATTTGTCTATGTTCCTCTGTCTCCACTGCATTGGTATTGACACCTATTTATATTTGCATACCATATATATAAGAGGTATTTACATATATATGGTGTAAAGACAAAAAGGCAACATCTGTGGGGAAAAAAATCCATAAATGAAAAAATAACATTTTATTTGAAGTCAATGTTATTTATTTCATCCAGAAATAAAGTGCAGACAATAGGGTTTTATGCTTCAACCACTACAATTATTTTTCTATGAAGATTTTCATGGCGGACTTCATCCCATGCGTGATGGAGCAGGGAATATGAGTTTTTCTGGCAGGAATTTCATCACTTGCTAGCATGTCATGATATGTTTATGATTTCCTAATAAGATTGTTGAGAATCATTTTGAAATGATTTTGTGTTTTTTTTTTATGTGTTTTTTTTTCCTTCTTTTAACCCATTAAACTCCAGGGTCCTCCTGTGGGGGGACCCTGGGATTGCTCTACTAATCATGTACAAATATAGTCAAGCTATACATCAAATTAAACAGGAGAAACTCCACTACAAGCACATATAAGTCATATTTACACACATCAAACACAACTCCAACACCAAGCAAATGAATTAACAAATATGAAAATCAGTATATGATCATAAAGCCAACCCACTCACCACATTTTGATGACTAGCGCTCTGATACTTCATGTTATACAAACAAATGACATCTCCTATGAAAACTGAGACTTTGATGAGTCAAACGGTACCATCAGTGTAGCTTTATGAAAAAAACTCAGTAAACTAGCAGCCAAAACACACTACAGTAAAAAGTCAAGGGGTTTAAAAGTAGGCAACTGGACTTTTTCTTTGAGCTCTTTGAGCAAGCTCAAAGGAAAAAGTCCAGTTGCCTACTTTTAAACCCCTTGACTACAATGACCTGGATGAGTGAGAATCTACACAGACATACAGTAAAAGTCGCTTGTTTGAAGCGACTAACAAAAAATGTGTTTTTTGTTGCTGTTTTGGGATGAAAATTTTTATTTTCGATCAATAAATGGTCATTTTGTGTCGACCAACATCTCCGTGTTTTTTCCAGACATACCCTACTTACTATGGGTATGTCCTAAACCTAAAAAAGGGCTGGAGTTCAAGGGGCTAAGATATTAAGTTTTCTCACCATGCTGCACACTTCCCCTTCCATGTTCACAAGCTCTGGTGCCATGATTGTGTAAGTAGGTTATATTATTTTAATATCATTAATGTGCAATTATACAACACAGTATGCAAAGGTCAAATTATTTAGAACAATGTTCTAAATAATCTTTTTCCCATTACTGTGGCTACCGCTGTCAAGAGCTTGAAGACACCAGCACCGACGCTGTGTCTCGTATGCTGAAACCCATCTGTACACCGCAAACTCGAGAACACCTCCCTCTATGAGCAAGTGGGTGACCGACAGGCTGACAAATGTTCTTGCAAAGTGTATAGCGATGAACTGCAGGCCAATAAACATAGTGGAAGATGAGGGTTTAACAGAGGTCTTACAAACTGTGTCCAATGACCCATAGTACAAGCCACTGTGCAGGAGTACAGTGACAACCAAAATCAGCATGATTTACAATGGCAAAAAGAAAAACAAACATGAGATCTAGGAGGATTTGTGCAACTATGTTACTAAAACCTGAGATCACTGGACCTCTGCTGGCAACCACAGCTATTTGGTGTTGACTATATACTTTATTGATGGTGAGTGAAACCTCAACGCAGTTGCACTGACCGACATGAAAACAGAAACCAGGCACTTTGCTGATGAAGGCACCAAACAGTTCTTCAAGGTGGGATATTACTGGGGAACTGAAAAAAAGTTATCCACCATCAGTATGGACATTGCAGCAAACATGCTGGCTGCTATGAGAGCCCTTCCATACCATTCCATTGCTTGCAATGCTTACATTCTCCAGAGAACCATCACAGTCTGCTTCGATAGTGTGTTTCCCATAGCACTAGCAAAGTGCTGCTAGATTGTTGGCCATTTTAAATAAAGCCCCTCGAGTACCACAGAACAAACTGTACTGACCAGGAGGAATTCAACACTTGCAATGGTCTCACACCTGCCATGAAACTGAGAGGTTGTCCAGGCTATGTTGGACCAACAAAACCACCACAAATTAGTCGTACTACTCATAAACTACGGTCAGATGTGTAGTCCAGAAATTAATGAATATTAGGTAGTTTACTTTTAAGGCCAATTAAATTAAAATCAGTTACACTTTAAATTTCCAGCTTAGTTTATTTTGCAAACTTATCCACCTCTGCAGGAATGTGACTGAGCTAGTGAGTGGTGGCAGGCTGATGCGAATGAGACATGGGTCAAGGTTCAAGCCACAGCACCAGATCCATGTTTTAAGGATTTGAAAAAAAGAAAGTAGGGAACAGGTAAAGGCTATGAGCAAACATTATTTATATTGTACCTTTCACACAAAAGAAATGCAAACAAAGTGTTTCACATTCAATGCTAAAATGAAATTGAAATAAACTAACCTACTGCACTCAGTATTAATTACAATCATTCATGTATACAGGTGTGGACCAATGTGGAGATCATACTCCAAGCAGTAGAGCCCAGAAGAGCAACTACTCTCTCTCCCTCCACAGAGGATAATTAACCAGAAGAAGAGGAGGAGCACTCTCCAGTTGGGTCTCACTCTGACTGAGAAGAAGGCGGAATTAAGTCTGGAGAGCTGCAGAGCTACAGAGCAGAGCCCAGCATCAGTACTGATGACTACCCCTGCAGTGGTGCTATGCTCACTCAGGAGCTGTCGGCCCTTGGCATGCAAGTAGCAGACCTCCCTGGCAATCTCTGTACCTTATGAGGGACTGTTTAGCCTTGCGGGCCACATATTGCAAAAGAAAAAGACAGCCTTGCTCCCAGAAAATATGACCAAGGTGGTCTGCCTCAGCGACTGGCTGAAGAAGAAATAACAGGCATGAAGTCAGCATAGCTGCTATGTCCTCTGTAGCCTTTATAAGTGCTTGCTTGATGTTATTTCAGCACTTTATTTTGTGATAATGATCAATGTTATTTTTGATGTGCTAACTTACAGCAATCTGATCGATTCTGTTTTTTTTTAATTTTATATTATCTGAAGCAGAGAAAAAGCAACACGTTTTGTGGTCAGAAATGTTACTGTTTTTTGATGTTTTAATTTACATCATGGACCTGATGTTTTATTTTATTTGTATTTTCTCAAATAACTAACTGTGTTAGGGGTTGAACAATTACCACAGAATTAAAATTCTGTATGTGTTAGACAAAGATGACATGATTAGGTTTGATTTTCTTTAAGACTGCTGTTCATGATTTTATTTTCTGTTTTTATAGATGTTGGTGGCATGTAAAGCTTTAGTGTCTGCCAGTCTCTGAAAGGAGGTGGCAAAGGCAACTTTAAATGCTGTTGTGTTAATGATATACAAAAAATGGAATGTAAAGTGGTAATTTATCAAAGTTGAAAATGTAGGGATTTCACAGAACTTGTGCAAACACTCTGAGACATTTAGACTGAAGGTTTAAGAAAATTAAACACATTTTTCTTTGTTTTTGTGTTGGTTGTTTTTTATCCTTCTTTTTCTCTCTAGGTCATGACCTCACTAGGCAGGAGGCAAGTAAAGTTATTTGTAGGATCCTTGTAAAGCTCCCTGACATATTAGCAGATGCTGTAGCATGATACTTGAAAGATCAGGTCTGTGGGGGTAATGTTTTTGTTTCCTTTCTTTCTGTTCAAGGAGGCAACACCAGACCCCGTGTTGGCTTGAATTGTGTCGGGGACCACTGTTCGTCCAGCTGTCCCTTGGCCTGTCCAGCCTCAGGTCAGTGTATTGCCTTGCAGGTGTATTGAATTAGAACCTCAGGCAATAGTGTTAGAAAATAAAATGCATTAAGAACTGTACCGTTTCTTTGTCAATAAGCACAGAAGTGTTCAAAATAATAGCAGTCTAATGTGACTAACCAGATTAATTCAGGTTTTTATTATATCTGTTAATGCTACATTACATTCATTCATGCATACATTCCTATGGGATGGTCAGTGGTACAGGGCAGAGTGTTGTGGTCTATTTCTGTTTCCTCCAGCACCTGTTTGAACATTTTTAGAAGTTTGCTGAAGTTCTTTTGTCAACTTGTAAATGTTTGGAAATCAATGGTGTTTGGGAAAAAACAAACTTTGTCCTTGGGTGATTTTGCAGCTGTTGACTGCACAGAGGGATACGTTGCTGCTCCCACTGAGGAGAGTGGTGTCAAACCAGTGGTCTGTGTGCAGCCACTGAGAGTGGAGAGAAGTGGAAGCTCCCATTGAGAAACTGCACATCTAAGAAAGTGAAGGCTTGTAATGCTGAAGTTAATTTAGATATTTTGTTTGTGGCGGATGTAGTGTGTAAAGACATACAATTTTATGCCCTTTCTAAACATGTTACTCTGGCTCTGTCAGCAGATGGACATAGAGTCAGACAGATTTCATGCCATGGATTCAGCTGTTGGTCCTTTAGGGATTCCTTGTCTCACAGAGAAGATTGTGGGAAATGGAAACTGTTTCTTTGGGGCCATTAGTCAGACCATTAGTGGTACACAGAGGTACCATGGAAAGATCAGACGTGCTGCTGTGAAGCATTCAGAGAGCAATCCTCAGGCATATCAGGGTATCCTGAGAAATGAATATTCCTCCATGTTAGAATATATCAAAATATCAGAGATGTGTTATGTTGGTACTTGAGCACCTGAATTAAAAATTCCATCCACAGCTGATTTTTCAGGTGTTTTCACTTTTTATAATGATCGCTGACTTGAATATAGCTGTAAGGGGTGTCAAATACTACTAGGGTGTCAAATGAATGTGTATATTTGCATAATGTCAATGGCAACAATTACAAGACAGTTACATTACAAGACAGTCTGTGTTCTGCAGCCTCAAACACAGAACTGTTATGCTTACTGTAAGATTAACACACACACAGTTTTCAGAGGCTAGTATTGAGAGTAAGGTTTCTGTTCTGGACAATTTGAATGTGATTAGATCTGATGTGTGATTATTTGCAAAATAAATTTAATGTATGGAGTAGAACTACTTACTGACTAAGGATTCACATTGGAAAAATGGATATGAAAATAAGGAAAATAAAAACAGAATGCATCATATTGGGACATGATGAAGCATGCACGTGTTGATAATGGTTAAGACTAGGGGTGGGATTAAGAATTAATCTAATCAATTACAGTCATTTTCTATACTTGCTTATTCCTCATTAGGATCGCAGGGGTCTGCTGGAGCCTATCCCAGCACGTTATGGCGAGAGGCAGGGATACACCCCAGATGGTCGCCAGCCAATCGTGGGGCACACACACCATTCACTCACACACTCACACCTACGGGCAATTAACCTCAGCATGTTTTTGGACTGTGGGAGGAAGCCGGAGTACCCGGTGAAAACCCACGCAGACACGGGGAGAACATGCAAACTCCACACAGAAAGGTCCCAGACCCAGGACGCAAGGCGGTCTTGAACCTGCGACCTTCTTGCTGTGAGGCAACAGCGCTAACCCCTGCGCCACCATGTCACCCCCAAGTTTTGTAATTAATTAATCACAATTAATTGCATAACAATATTTGGCCAAAAAGCAACTTTTTATTTCATGTAAATGAATTTTAGTTGTTATCTCTAGCAGATTTTCTAAACCCCTATCTTCAACCACTGATAGTGGTATACAGTCCTGGAAAATTTGTCAGTATTCCCTATGTTGACTTACTCATTTTCTTCTTGATGAAGCCAGACATTTGTTTTGGTTTCGTCTGATTGTTTGTACGGGACCAGAACCAGAACCACCAACAGTTCCAGAGTCTCTGTGCTCGCTGTGACAGATTTTGCATTGAAATGGTGTCGTATAGTTGGTGCTTCTGTCATATGCAAACTCTTTTCTGCACAGATTGTAATAAATAACACCATTGCTAACACTTCCATCATGTTGTTTTTTGAACAGAAATTTATAGAGCTCTTTCAGCTGAAGGCGTCACTATACCTACTATATAAACCACAACATGGTGACTGACCACGTTGTTTGGCATGCAAACTAGTAATATATTTTAACACATTATTTACTTTGTAATAAATTAATCGTAAATATCCAGTTAATATCCCACCCTTAATAAGGACCTTAATGTAATAAAATATAATACAAATCTTGCACATAACATGAGTTAAGATCCTTAGTGTAAACAAATATAAAGACAATCTTGTACATACCATATGGGTTAAAACCCCTTAGTGTATTGAAATATCAGCATAATAAAATGCTCAAAAGTAGAGTGATTGAAATGAGTACAAGTAGATACCATTCAAATATTTGTCACAGAGATGAAGTAAATGAAGGGAAGCTGTGGACTTGTTATTGTCATCATAATAAGGTGAATAGAGGTGTGATGCCACCTGAACATTGGTTTAACAATTTAAGTTAAAATTGGCTTTTTTGAATAACACTTCATGTTCCATTTATGAAGATGTTAGCTTTGCCTAAAGGGAGGCAATATGGAGTGCATGGTCTGGTGACCTGTGTTCCAAACACTGTAGAGAGAAGTAACCTGTTGCACTGCTCCAATATGGAGGGGACATTATTTACTGTAAACTTAATGTGCAAGTTGACCTATAAAGGTCACTATATGTATCAGTGTGTTGACACTTTGTGCATTAAACAGGCCTTGTGATGTCTAAAGCAGATTAATAGGTATTATAAGGATATTGTGCTCAATGAAGCCTGGTAAAAAATAGTTTTGCTCAGGAACAGGAAGCCACATTTCCTGTAGCATTTCATACTGTCAGTACAGTGCTAATGCTGCAGCTAATTAGGTCCTGCATGATAGACAATGGCATGGTATGTTTCAGGACACATGTCTCATGCCTGTTGATATGGTCAAGAAATGCTTGATCAGTGTTTTGACTGTTGCTTCATCAAAAGGCAACAATCCTGTGAGGCTGCTTAGTGATTTCACAAATCAACAAAATGTTTCCCTGTGTTGTTTCCTCAGGTCAGAAACACTTATAATACTTCAATAATGGGAATTTACAAGCAGATACCAAGTTTTCAAATAATGACAACCCTGCATGTAAGGGAGGGTGTTGTCAAACCAGCACAAGTTCCAAAGCCAAGTGACAGGTAAAGTAGACAAACAGGCATGGGTCGCAGACTTTCAGGGGTTGGGGCAGCCAACAGGGTTCTCTTACAGTCTCTTACAGAAGGGGGTCATACACAGCACAGTTTGTTTCCTCTTTCTCTCACTCAGCTCTCCATTACAGCACACCATCTCTCACCTATGACACTCTACCCTTGATGAAGATCTCCCCTTCGTTTATCTTCACACCTTCCTTACTGGGATCACTGTCAGGTGATTTCTTACTCACATGTCTTACATTTAGCAATTAGAAGTCTGTATATGGGCTGTTTTCCTTTGTGTGGAGAAGAGAGGGCATAGCACTCTGTGGCCACCAGGTGCCAGGGTACAACGTAGTGTCCATCCACCACTCTCCAACGTTCCCACTTCCATACCTGTGCCCGGCAGGCGCCACAATATATATATTTTTTATGCTCAGCACATGTCAGAGGTTGAGCAGGTGAAGTCGAATGTATCCATTGCATTACGCAGAGGTAAAGGGGATCAAAGGTCCTACAATGTCTCCGATGTTTTAAACCATGAGGACTCTTTGTAAAATATGTTTGACAATGGCTATCATTTTCTTAAGCCTATTAGAGGCACTCCAGCTTTTTGGCAGGGAGTACAGCACGACCTTCTGCCCTATGTTCGTCAACTTGGTGTTCCCACCTGGTTTTGTTCCTTCAGTTCAGCAGATATGCATAGGAGAATCTACCATTTTGATGCAGGAAGGTTGGGCAGCCATCCTAGAGGACCTAAAGTAGGCTGACAAATGTGATTTGTCGCTATCCTCTCATTTCTGCATGTATGTTTGACTTTAGGTGTCACTGTTTCCTTAGGGAGGTTTTAATGTCTCCAGCTCACCCAATAGGTAAGATTAAAGATTACTTTTACCGACTTCTTACTGTATTGTTTCAATTTTCCCAGGCCAGTGTTTGCTAGGACATTTGTCGACAGAAACCTGATGAGAAGGTAGAAGAGTGCAGGTGCCCAGTTGATCCGACAAATGTTTTAGTACCATGTGAATGTGAGAAGCATTTGATTGCCAAGAAAAGGAAGACAGAACAAGTCAAGAACATTTTGACAGCTGTTAAGACCACTTTGTCAGATGAGAACAGTTATGATTGTGAAGAATAACTGTTCCACCACTTACGAATAACTTAAGAAGCATTTGAAAAGCCCTATAGTAGCAGTGTATTCGGGTCATTTTGAAAAGGCAAGTGTTAACATTCTGGAATGCTAATATGAACATCCAGTATATTGTTGATGCATACCTGGATAGTTTATTTCATTTCATACATTTCCAAGGCTGAACGGAAATGAGATCGCTGTTGGAAAATGCACAGAATGAGGCCTCTAAAGAAGGTAATGTTAGTGATAAAGAGGCTCTTAAGAAGATGGACAGTGTTTATTTGCATGAGAGAGATGTGTCTATTCAAGAGACTGTTTACAGACAGAAAGAGTTCCCCAGGAAGGTCACGTTGATTCCCATAGGGGACAGGATGAGTTTGCCTTTTAGTGTGTTAAAACAGAAGACATTCTCTGCATCATCACATGATCTTATCACCAAAGACATGTGAATCACTAGCATTGTTTAACAGTATAGGAACATAATTAATAATGACATGTTCAGGGATATGTGTCTGGCTGTGTTTGTTTCAGGGTATCTTGTTCTCTGTAAAAATAAGAAATGTAAATGTGCAATTAAGTTAAAAGGTAAATATGTTTTTTTAGCCAAACGTATCCAGTTGTTGCACACTATTCTCGCTCTTTGAGACCAAAGGTCCAGAGTTGTTTCATCAGAGCATCTCGCACAGACTCCCAGCTAAAACCTACTAACTCTGGAAGGTTTACAGTAATGGTTATACAAGGTTTAGTAATGGGTCAGGATGTTCTGTGAAGTCTATTGCTGATTCAAATAGACGTCACTTTGAAATAGAAAGTGATGAATTGGATATTGCCCTGAATCAGATAGATAGTGAGGGTGTGTTGGAGGATGTCTGCTGTGAGTTGTGTCCAGAGGCTGAGCTGGAATGGTTGGAGTGTGTGCATCAACTGAGGGATGATCCATGGTGGATGATCATCAGGAAATCATCCCTGATTTATCTGTCAACATGCCAATCTGTTGGCCATTTAAAGGAAAATAACAATGACAGTAAAAATAAAAATAGAATAGAAATGAAAATTCAAAGATAATGGTGTGTCCACCAGGGGGCAGTAGCAGCATAACCAAACATGGGCTGGTGCGTTCGGGGGCCGACGTTGATCAGATCATACATGTGAAGTTTCGAGCAAATCTGACATCCAAATGTTGATGTAAAACAGGCATTTCCTATTTCCACAAAGGGATGAGATGAGCAAGTTAGCTCAAAAGAATGAAAAGGTGTTAAAGGAGGGGCTCTTGTCAAGGACAGACATTTTGAAGCAGTTAAAATGAAGTATGTATGAGAGAGAGCTGCTGAAATATGCATGGCAATGATTACAATATGGCAGCACAGCCATGCCCCTTGACCCACAGTCCTGCAGGGCATAACTTTAGGTCACCATGGGGTTTTGATTATCTGGCATGTAAAAATCAAAATGGCTGACTTCCTGTTTTGAGTAGACCTGGACCTGTGTTTCTGGTATACACCAAATGTGTACCAAATGTCATGTTCCTACCCTATGGGGAGAAGGTTTTGAAAATTTCATGGGGGCACTATAGAGGCATTATGCCATGTACATGGTCGTGGCCCCTATCTGATCAAAGATCATGCCATCCTTGACCTGTGTATCAATTTTCATGATGAAGTTTGATAAAGCCATCAAAAAGCTAACATGTCAACATGTTTTCATGGCAAGTGAACAATAGTTGTCATATCGCAACACGGACGCCATTGGTTGTAGCCTTACAGTGTTTATAATATAACTTCACCAAGATTTATTTCTCATAGGCAGGATTTCATTAGATATTCAAGAATAATTAAAACTGTTTTATATTCATCTGCAAATAATTAATTTAATATAATAAATAATACCTTCTTTCTGTTGTGTTTAATTAGTTTTGCCACATCTACAAAAAAACTTTTTGACCAAGAAATACATTCTGTCACTTTCATTAGGTCAGAAACATTATTATTACTGCCAGTATATTTCTGTACAGCTCAGAGGGAAATACTGTGAAAATGACACAATCTCTCACAATCTCTCTTGTCACTTCATGTGTTGAGCGGAGCTGTTGGATGAGTCTCTCAGGTCAAATAACGCCTTGCTTATGATTGATGCCTTGTTTTATGTTCTACCATGTGCTGCATCCTGTGACCTTTTCTGCTGCAACAATCAAGTTGAAGATCAATAATACTTCATCTTCCGTCGTTTGGACACATATCGATGAGTCAGATAGGCTCAGATCTTACGATCTGACACAAAATAACATCACTGTCCTTTCATTCCTTTGCGAGAGTGTCTTTTCTTTTAGTCTTTTCCCCTGAGCTCATGTCGCCTCCAGCATCGCCACGGCTATATCGCCAAGTTTCAACGCTTTCTCCTTCCATGTTGGATCCAAAACACTCTGCAGCTCTTACCGAGAAGAGGTGCTAAGGGCTTTGGGTTATGATCACCCTTCAACTACAGAGGTGGCAACTCTCGTATTCTCTTTGAAAACTAAATCCTGTCTCCAGCCCTTCACATCAAAAAAAAGGCAAGAGATCAAGAGGAGGAGGAGGAGGTGGTGGTAGGGGTGCTAATTAAAGGCATGGATTATTTATTTGCTCCGTGGTGGCATTTTGCTTGTTTGCCAAACAGCTGCTGTGGGTTGAGCATGCTGCCGTGGCTTGGCTGGCTGCCTTACAGTGGCTGTATTGTAGGCACATATGGTGAATCACACTAATGCTCCTGCTCACGGATGGATTGGCTGCGACACACACATGCCAGTATTTCTCCATGAAGTCTATTCATGTAAGGGTGGGGAAAAAAAAGCTGAAAAAGTGGTATGGTGCAACCCATGCCGCATGTTAAGTCGCCTACATGTTTCGCTTAGGTGGTAAGGTATCGAAGATGAATTTTACGAAACTGATTTTCTATTTTGTATTCTGAAATTTGCATCTGATGTCATGGCAAATGTGAGTGAACTGGAAATGCTTGTGTTTTAGTGATTCGTCCATCAGTCGAATGATGTAAGACTTATCACAGCAACTTTGACAAGTTAGGACTAAAGTGTTAAAAATGCTAATCGCATGTAGGTCGCTTGTCTCTGGGATAAGACTTGGTGCTGTGCAAATACGTATACATGTAGTCTGAATGGAATGAAAAGTCTTTAAGCTTGTTATCTGTTGACACTGATTAAAAAAACATTAGATCTGTGTCACGTGAGGGAATGGAGAACGGGGTGCATTCATTTGCAGCCTAAAAGTCTAAGGGGAAATGCTGAAATTCTTGTAGGTGGGTCACCATCTCGTTAGAACAGAGCTGTAATAGTATTATTTGTCTTATAGGGAACACTGTTGCTACTGAAGCACTGAAATAAAAACCATTATAGACACTATTCATGAAAATAATATATAAAATAAAAGACCTGTTTTACCTGCTTCCCAAATCTCAAACTTTGAGGCCTTCTTTAGACAAAGTTTTCTTGAAACCTACAAACTTGCATCTCTTTATTCGTTTAGGCAATGATTATATACTGGTCCTTGTGTACAAGTGTCTGCAATGTCTATTGGAAATGCTGTGGTATCCATGCCAGGCCAGTAGTTGGCAATGAAGTTTTTCACCACTGAATTTTACTGGGCACATGCAGACAAACGCTTCCAGTTTACAGTACATATGGCATAAACTCAAAAGAATCACAAAAAGTTTGCCTGTTATCAAAAGATTGTTTATTCAGGACCCTACAGCACCATTGTCACGTAATGGAAAGTCCAAAACGCAAAGTTTCCCATCTTTGTTAAATAATAGATTCACACATATTTAAAAGTTAACAAAAAATATGAGTGTGATGGTGGGGCAGGTGGACAATGCTAGGAAACTGTCGAGGTGTTTTTTTTTAGATTTTATATAATAATAAATTGAAGTAATTGTGCATGCATCCAATATCTCTATAGGCCAGATCCTAGATATAAAAAGACAAAAAAAAAATTCTCATATCTCCCAATATGTATTGTATGTATATGTACAATAGCAATGTTTCAACTTTAAATGATTCCCATATCTCAAATATAATAAGAAGCAAAGAGCAGGTATTTGAAGATAAATCAAAACAGATATCATAAAGGAATAAAAGGATGTAATAGGTCTAAGTCAACTAGGTAGGTTGTTCCACAGATAGAGCTTTAACTTTAAAATCTCCCAATTTATTTAGAAATACTAGGAATGGAGAAAGATGGCTACACAAATGATTAAATTCAACTTTATATCTTCCACAGTAAGTTTTTTGGTGACACATGCCCTCTTTCTGTTATGATCCTTCCACTGCAGCTCATCAAGTAAACACTATCTTTTGAGTAGAGGGAATTTTTTACTAAATGTTGAAAATATAAATACTTTATTTGAGTAAATCATCACTTTTTATGAACAGGCGGAAAATGTATTGCAAGCATGACCAATATATGTTCTTTACGGACATAGAATAGACTTGTACACACTAGTCCTGCCTTAAAACAGCAACCAGAAAAGGGCTATTTAATTCCGCTTCCACTAAATGGTGGTGGGCATAATGTTTTATTGACAAGTTGAAGCATTAAAAGGAGTTGAAGTGACAATTCACAGTGGTGGTGCTGGAGTGGGCATTTTGGCCGAAGTGCTGAATGGTGTCGACCGGTAAAGGGACAAGAGGCCAGTTGGTATCAGTCGAAGCACAAGTATGGTGGAAGGCAAACCCCCAACTCCACTTCTGCCTCAAATGAAAGTTAAAGTGCAGTTATAAAAAAAGGAGCTGAAGTGGCAGTTGACGCATAATTACAGAAAGGGGATGGAGTGCTACTTCAGAGTGAGACTGCTAATGTGTAATCATAGGTGGGACTTGAAAGGACTTTCCATTAGGATTGTATTTTGAAAATCATAGTGAGATTTGAATCTATTGCATAGAGTTGCCAAATGGAAACAATATGACTAAAAAAAAAAAAAAAAACTGAACTGAGGAACTGAGTGTATCCATATTGTTGTCTTGATGTATGATTATTTTCTTTAATGATGTGTTGAAGAACATGGGTGCAGAATGTAGTTTCAGTATGGTCCGGCTATGCCAGACGAGGAGAGGGATGAGTTTTCATAACTTATGAATACACATGCAAACACACACACACAATGGCAGGGTCTGGCTAGATATTTTGGCAGGACGAGCTTGAAATAGATTTAGGAACAGCAGGATATCACACCACACACAGACATACAGGAGGATGGAGGGATCAGGTTAGCTTTGACGGGGGAGGGAAGGGGGTGTATCTGGGGTTGTGGGTGTGCAATTAATAAGCAGCCGTCTAGTGATCCCTAGTGATTTGACACTTCTCCCTCTCTTTTCATCTTTACTCGTCATCATGTGTGCTTTTTCATGGCAATTAGTCTGTGATTTGTCCACAGACGCTGCAGGGCAACCGCAGCCGTGTGGTGATCAATGTCTTGTGGAGTCCTACCGCACCACAGGCAGCAGGGATCTCAGCGGCATGAAGGGCTCTCTGCAGCTCTGATTAGCGCTCATTGATTGAAGCTGTGCCTTTTGAAAAGGGACGCTTTTAATTGTCAACTCTTCAGACCCCTGTCTCCTCTGATATTAGCATCAGATAAAATATTAGATGAATTCGCTCCTTCCATCTAAGTGGAGCAAGAAGGGGAACATGTCAACGCTCACTTTGCTACTCTGCTCTTTTTTAATTCATTTCACGGTGCTTTTGTAGCTGCATGGACTCAGGGCCCCAGCCAGCATATCTGTGTGGGGCCAATAAGGGTTGAGTTTGCACATATGGGTCTAACACAGGTGAGGCCACCATGAAAACTGCTGTCCCAAGTAGGTTTATCTACATTTTCCGTGATAGCCCATATGGTGTTTGCCCAAATATGGGTCGATATATGAGCAAACATATAAGGTCCCACCTGTGTTTGCCCATATATAGGCCCGTGTTTGGGCCCACATATGGCCAAACATAGATGGGGCCAACATGGAAACAGAAACACCCATTTGGACAACCCACTTGGGACCCATGTGTACAACCTAAACTTAATCCTTATGGGGCCCCATATGGACATGCTTTCTGGTCCTTGATGGTATTTTATCATGTAACACATATGTCAGGTGTGTGCCCCCAAAGGAAAAAGAACACATTTATTTCTGTGGAGAGGTAACACGTATGGGATTTTTTTTTCTGTCTCTGTAAGCTCCATTACAATACAAACACTCTAGATGTCCAGTGTGACCCATGAGCAGAAACTCAAACAGCGATGAGTGGCAGCCTCACTAGGGTGTGTTATGAATGTACTTCAGCTGATTAGCATAACAAGATACAAACGAAAATGTGTCTGCTGTGCTGCATAAGCAGAATATCAATTATTAAGGAAGCCTAAATGCAGTGCATGTCCTACCCTTCAACTGACTCATCATAGAAAACTGACAATTGAGCTTGTTAAATGAAATATTAAATATACTTGCCTCCACAGCCATTGTAATTTCACTATTTATACATTTTTTATAGATTGTTTTTTTTGTTACCACACAGGGGTTCTGTTATAATCTTGACAGCTGCGTGTGCTGCCTGAAACATGAAAATGTAAAATACATGAGATTTTTATCCAATCTTTCCCCAAACTTCTACTCAATGAGACTCTCGGTATTTGATGCCAAAGATATTTTATCCAATGAGTTCAAAGGTCCTTTGTTGATTTATTTTCATGTGATCTCTAAACGTCAAACGCCATGTGGGCTCCTATCAAGGAAATGATGGAGATGGGATAGAAATTTTGTGTTAACAGCCTTGTGCATTATTTATTTATTCACAGTCAGCACCACATGAAGAGGAACACAGCAGGAGACATCAGCAGTGTTCACCCACCATGTTGTCTCCCTCCAACATGAGGATGAACCAAACAGCTTTTTTAAACACTGTGTGTTTTTGAATACTTTCATTAATTCTTTTTTATTCTTCAGATGTGTTTTTTGGATCCACATGTTTTCTTTTGCAAAGGAGTAGGAGCAGTGGGAGGTTTTATTGTGCTGTGATAGACAAAATACTCTTTCAAAGGCTTCTACATCAGGATGAGAATAAACTTTACATATATTTTGCATTCACTCGATAATGAACCATGTTACAATGTGCAGAGCCTCAGCCTAGCTGCTACGGATCCAAAACCCTGGCAGCTCCTTATCCAGCAAACATGATCAATACTACAGACACAGAAACCTGACTCACGTGTGGATGTCAGTCACACACAGCAGAGGATCAATCTTATCAGGAAGTGGAGCCGCAAACATATACCGGCTCTTATGCTGGGGAAATAGATCGATGCAGAGTCACAGTTTGGAGGCTTTTTCACATTTCGATCTGTAAATATGTCTTCTCACTTTATTTATTTTTTTCTTTATTTTACAGGCTTTTCACTGACTTTCCTCCATCCCTTTGGGGTGTGCATCATTCTATCACCTGAATTTAAAGTAACTTAACATTCTGTGAGTGTGGTCCCCCTAACCCATACCCTAACCCATGTCTGCTCAAAAATTGTATCACTTCCTTTTCCTTGCGGCTCTTCAGACAGAAGATGGAGATAAGTGAATCCGCAGAAATGTCAGATAGCACATTCTCCAGATGAGCACACACTCATTACTTTGATGCTTGTGAAACATAAGGATTTGAAGAACGTCATGGTCAAATGCACTTTGTGTGCTACACCTAAAGAACTGTCCACTTCCTGAAATAGCAGCAGTAATTTAACATTTACAGAGGTGCCATAGTAACAATAAGTTAGTGGAGCAGGAGAGTGGCGATAAAACCACAAAACAGCTAAAATTAACATTCTCCTGCTCTGACATTTTTCAGCATCAAGAGGTTAGGAGACTTGTGTTATAGTGTGTGGCTGAAGACATGAAAACCACTTTCCATATGGAATCGACAGCTTTTTGTAAACTCAGCAAGATCCCTGTTGCGACTAGCAGCAATAATGACAAAGGTGAGCGATATTTAGATTGAAGAATCCATATTTCCAGTTCTTTTGGTGAGAGTAACTTAAAAGTAATGCAATCGTAGTGTAATGCATTACATATTAAATACAGTGATATTGTAATGTAAATAATTACTTTGAAATGACAGTAACATGTAATAAACAATGCATTGCACTATTTAGTCATCACACTAACACAGGCCACTGTGTTAAAAACACCAAACTTTGGAAGAACAGTTGATGAATGCTGCATCTTTTCATTAGCTCCAAGATGCGTTCATAGACCCTCAGAAAATCACCAAACCTAACAGTCACCACCTCACCTAACAAATCTTCTACAGGAAACACTGTAAGCTGTCATCCAACTTGGCTCACACAGACACAGGAGCTGCACATCTGTGTGTGTGTGTTTTCCCTGGATGTGTGTATATGTTCTTTTCCATGATAATAGCAGACCAGGTGCTGTTAACTGGAGTTCTAAGCAGCAGCAAAAGTTGTATTTTTCTGCTCCAGCTTCACAAAAACTTATGACACACACAGAATTTAATAAATTGATAATGAATGAATGAATTATGTTGTTGAAAAAATGCTGCAGTTGCCAACAGTTGATTCAGAGTCCTTGTCTGTTGAGCTACAATAAATATTAAAGCCTGTAAGCAGGTACTTGTCTTTGCTGTTCTACTTCATGCACCTGGCTTGTGAAACCCCGAAATCCGACGGCTGGGCGACAGTCCGGATTTTCAGACCAATTAGAGGAAGAAGAACCAGAGTTTAATTTCTGTCATTTATCAACTTTTCTCACTGCCAACACCAGTTCTTTTCATTCATTCTGTAGCTTTATATCTTAGCCCTCTCCCTGTCCCATGAGTCCGGGAAGCCAAGATAAAAGCCTAACAACTTTTAACCTGATCAAACAAAGACTAATATTCTCACTTCTTTGTACTACCTCATGAGTCTCGTATCACTTTGATCAGCCTGATCAGGTTCGTGTGAGTGTGACTTTATGTACCTTTTTTTTTTTTTTTCTTTTGCAGAAGTCGACTGCTTTCTCAACTCTAATCAGAAGACTGCTTCCAAATCAGTCATATAAAAGGTATGATAGCAATCACAATATTCTTGGTGTTGTTCCAATAAGTCCTCTAATGGAGACAACATCAGAAATTTGATGAACGTTTAATCGATAACGTTTTGAATTCAGGAACCTTGTATCTCTTGATTTAAGAAATTTTAAATGTTTTTTTTTTTTAGCTCAAAACAACCCTGAAGCTCAGATCTCTAGCCTGTTCAATGGTGTCAGTTCTGTCTCTATCTGTAAGAACAGTTAGATATTCATTTATTTATAGCAGCCATCATGTCTCCTTCATACCGCGATGGTCATCAACATGACAAGTGTGACCTAACCGTTTGAACTTCCCTTCTCTCCTTCTCCCCATCTCCTTTCTCTCTGCTTCACCCACTCCTGTCTCTTTCGGCTTCACCTCCTCTATAGATCAACCTTGCCGGAGCCCTCAAGTCTCCGACACATATCACTTTTGACTGGTGAATCAATAACTGAATTACTTTTATGAAACCACACCACTAGAAGTGATGAGGGCTCTGCGGCTGCCTCAAGCCAACCACTTAACATTTTTAATCTCGCAGGAGTTCCGTATGGATCAGCCAGGTTGGGGAAAGAAGTGGAAGGAAATCAGACACCCGGATGTTTTTTAATTAGAGGCAGGAGCCAAACAAGCAATGTCGGCTGGGCCACTTGTCAACATTAGTCAGCAAATGCGTGCGCACGCACATGTGGGGAGGATGAGGGGGTCACTTAAAGGGGCCCTATTTTGTGATTTCCTCAATTTAATATCTTAATTTTCATGGTCTATTTTTAAAACTATGGATGCTTTTATAGACCACAAGTATCTATTAGATGTGTAGCAGCAATGCAGTATGCCTTCTCACTCACTTACCCTGTTTTGGCCCCTGCCCTATCCACTGAAACACACACTTTGTTGTGATTGCCTAGCCCTGTAGGAAATGTCCCGACCCTCAGAGAGCAGGAAGTCAAGGACAAGCACTCTGGAATGAGGGAATGGCTACATGCACCCAAAGGCGGTTACTACTTACTTCCACTCCTGTTATGACATCACAACAGGAGCCATTTCTTAACATATTTTCTTCAGCAACACTCCAGAGGAAGCCAGACCACAATGAAACAAGTGTGTGGTCATATTTAGCACTGAGCAAATTGGAAAAATGATCTAATTGTGATTTTGCCCCCCCAATATTGCAATAGTGATTTAACATGTGATTTTTTTATTTATTTACTTTATCCTAAATATGACCAACACAATATTATAGAGGCCTACATACTGTATATTGGACAATATCATTTCCCATAGGCTAGGCCTATTTGTTAGAATTAAATTAAAAGATTTATAATTTTTATTTAATTACTCATTACAGAAACTGTGATCCCTGTCTTAAGGTATTTGGCTCGTCTGGAGCATTGGTGCTTGGGATTTTGGCCACACAGCTATCACATAGCACGATATAGCTGCCATTTGTGGTATTTTTTTAAGTTATGGAACAAGTTTGTAGTATTACTTTGTGATTTTAGAGGGTGCTCTGTCTCTGGTGGGAGGGGTTGACTCTGGACCAGCCTGGTTCTGCAGCGAGCACTTGGCAATGGGAGCACGGCATGCTCTCCACAATACATCATGCACACTTTTAAACTAAAGTAGTTCCACACCACCAATGTGCTGTTCCGCTTCAAGACTAAAATGTCTAAGGTGTCTTCATTCCTGACTGTTTTGTTGAGCCAGAGGCTGTTACACAACAGATTAAATGGCAGCATGAAAAGTTGAAGTGGCCAAGTTCTCCACTTTTTAGTGCAGTTTTATCATATCGATATTATTGCAGATGCAATTAATCATTCAACTCTAGTCTTATTTCAAGGTTTGCATGAGGAACAAGAGAAACCTAGATATATATACGCTCAAGCACTGAAAAAAATATTTTTTCACAACAATGTACCTTTAAATAAACAAAACGGTGTCCATGTATAGTGATATTACATGGTTTACTGTTTGGGAAGACGCGCGTCACTAGTTTTGTGTCATGCATCTCTTTTTTTCTCATGCTGAAACCATGACCTGTATCACAGCAACATCTGCCCTCTGTAAAACTGCAGCTGACGCATGCAGACTTTTCATCTGGCGTTCACCCGTTCCTCCCAAATGACTCCTCGGAGACACCCCCTCCCCTCCCCCCGCCCACCCTTCGTCTCGACAGTTTCACATTTTTATTTGTTTCCTGATTCACCGTCCAGTTAAATTTCAGTGGTAATTGTTGGCCTGATCAACAATAGGGCCGTAAACAACTTTATTCATTTACAAGTTCTTTTTTTTCTTTCACTGTTTGTTTTATTGATCTGTTATTTACCCCCAGTTAACTTTTATTATGGATCAAATTAAAGTCAGGGTAGAGTCTCTCACTGTCAGCAACATTTATATTTTCACATTGTCATTTCCATTCCGTCGTGGGGCTGCGAGGCTGAAAGTTTTCAAGTTCCATCATTTGCATTCACCCAGTATGGAATGAACATATGAACATTACCTTTAATTTAACTTATCTGTTTAAACGTAGCAAATCCTCCACGAGGCCTATGATTAGACCCATAAAGAAACAGTGGATTATTTGACTGCGGTTTTAGTTCACCTTCATCAGCTCTCCCAGCCTGTCAAAACCATTCAAACATCTTCAACAAGAGCAGTAATGAACCTGCTTGAAGAGGACGGGCAATACATTGAAGTGGTGAGTTCTCTGTCAGCGCGCTGGTAGCTGATAACCTCTGCATGAACCGAAACCATCAGCCCGAAGCTCTCGATAGCCACTTAGACTCTCCACACTCTTTGCAGAGGTGCTTATCGAAGGGCAGCTGTGATTTTATATTTCCCGAAAATCTACGAGAGTCACTCCAGACAGTTGGCTGGAGACTGATGCGGTGTGACAGTGGAAATATTACCACACTATATATGTTCAGCAGAGGTCGGCGGATACATCTCTCAATACCAATACCAAGTGTACACTTTCTACCGAGGCTGTAATTCAACACGTAATTAATTGACAACGCGAAAGTGATTAAAAGTTGTTTTGTGTCGAGTAACATGAGAATTCAATTAAAAGGGAGATAACACACAAGCGACTGCTAGGCTGCACCTCCCCATGAGCCAGCATGTGTAACCCAGAGACATTAAATTACAGCAAAACCCAGCGTGATGAGTGCACTCATCAGGCCGTTTCTTTTTTGTATTTCTCAGGCCTCCTTGATGCCAGGTCGAGCCCCTGTTAGTCTGCAGAACAGCCTGAGTTCTCCAAGTGGATGCTCCGGTACGTGGTTGGAATGAGAGAGCAGTGTCCCCAGATAAAGACAGAGCTTGCAGTTTAAAAAAAAAAAATCGTTTGGGCTGTGAACCGCTCGTTTAGTTTCACCTCAAAGGTGCCATGTTGGGTTGAGATGTGGAGGGCGTGCAGGCCACTGGACGAAACTGAACTGGTGTTCCCCCTGTTTGCCTCCTGAGGTGGATGGACTACTAATATGTCCGCCACAACCACTGCCGCAATGCTGTTGGTTTGTTTATGAAAAGAGGAAGAAAATGGAGGATTTGTCTTATCTGTTAGGAAACTGATGTAATTAATGATGCATTCTAAATGCAGGGAGGACATTGGAGATGGTGTCCTCCTACAGCCAGCTGTCTCACAGTTTCACAGGCAGTGTGGTTACATGCACAGCTCAGTCGAGCTATACACAAAGTTGGGTTTTGGCATCTAATCGGACATCTGTCCTTGTCACAGTTTACATGCAACAGAAAAAAGGGAGTAACTCGCAACACTAGAGGGTGATATGTTGCTTGTGCCATGCTGCTGTTCTGCTGGTTCTTCTACTGTGACTGTACAGTATGACCGTGACCAGCTTTCTTGGGTGTTTTTGTTCCGAGGTCATACATCAGTGTGGGGGTGTGGAGCATGGCACATGCATTGTCTAGTTTAACTCTGATTAAGGTGTATACACAGTTCAATCACATCTGGGTGTCATATTTGAGCAAATTCAATTGTCCTGTTATACTCAGATTAAGGCAATAAATAATAACCACAATTGCATTTGAAAATACTTATAGCCTATTTATATTCTGTATCATTATAATTCATACTCACAAGTCTTTAAGTCAATAAATCATATTATAGTCATAACCTGTTTATAGTCTGTATATAATGAATCATATACTGTACCATACACTGCACCATAATTATCAGATTATCAGTTTATCATAGTCACAGGTTGTTAGTCTGTATATATATATATATATATATATACAGTATTTACCATAGCTGTTCAGTATTCAGTTTTAAGTATCATATAAATGTAGTGACTGTCTATCACTCTCTTACCCTGTCTCTATCAGTGTTTCTCTGTCTCACCCTGTCTCTTTCTCTCACTTTCTCACTCTATCTCTCACTGTCCCCTATCATCTCAGTCTCACTGTCTCATCCTGTCTCATAATCTCATACTGTCTCACTCTGTCTCACCTTTTCGTTTACAGTCTTACTTTGTCTCTTTCTCTCACCTCTCACAGTTTCACACTGTTTAGCCTGTGAAAATAAGTGGTGGGCATTTTCTTGTCAGGGTATCTAATGAAAGATGCTCCTGTGATGTCGTATTGGAGGCGTAGTGTTGTTGCAGCTCACTGACCAAGACTATGCAAGGTGAGTTTATTTGTAACACCTTTCAACAACAAAGCAATTCGTCTTGTTACGTAAGGCATAAAAGCACATTAAGACAAGCTCTGAAAGAAGCAAATGGAAATATAAAATCACACCTTTAAATAGAGTCTACAAGTTGAAGTCTGAATATCATAGGCTGTGCTGAGTTGTGCTCAGTTTTCTGTGCAGATTCTTTATTAATCTGTCTTTTGAAAGTCCCTCTATTTTATGTGCAAGTGTAAATCTGTGTCCCTGGAGTGTCTCTATAATATCCTGTAAATTACAGACACCGGGTATATAAAGTAACCATAATATACCAATCTTTGATGTTTCTTTACCTCACTATTGTATTACTTATCCTGATTTTTAATTCAATCTAATTTATTTTTTTGTATGTAAATCAGGTTTCTCTTTTTTTTTTTTTATCTATTTGAATCATTATGATTTAGAAAACTGACATGGTATATCTATTTAACCATTCAGGTATCTAGCAAACCTCAAAAGAAGAATTTTTTATCTGAGATGAATATATATATATATATATATATATATATATATATATATATATATATATATATATATATATATATATATATATATATATATATATATATATATTGTATAAATATATATATTGTATACGTATATATGTATAACATATTAATTAAATGTATAATGTAGGTATTAAATGTAATTAAATGTATCCTTTAAATCCTTTAGTCCCATGTTGATTGTAAATGTATGGTTGTTTTGATGCACAGCTAATACTGTCCACATGTTGAAATGTGTTCAACAAGTGAATGGGGGGCAAATATATGCTGCATTTGATTAAGCATCTGCCACAGAGAATGTAAAACTGATTGCACAACAGTGTTGAAATTACGCCCATTAATGTACAGCCGTGCATGTTTAACCATGTGAGGACAGGCGTGCACATGGAGATAACACTTACTCGTGTTGAATCAATTAGTTGACAGATTGAAAATAAAATGCACCAACAATTTAACATTCACAGACAGTTTACACTTGTGTCTAGAACATATGGTAACACATTAGTGTCCCCATATTCCACTCAAGTGATCCAGCAATGTTTGTTTTACCATCACACACACAGGCCGTCATTTATCAAACGGATGTGGAGGTGAAGAGTATCCATCATTTACTTTGTTTCTTCACATATATAGCAGTAACAGTAAGAGCATCAGAAAGAGTCAATACCACCTGTTAATCATGTACTGGCATCCAGATTTCAGGTTCCATTTAAAAGCCTGAGACTAGTTTGTTTCCAGTCCAGCTTATTCCGCACACTGGCACCATAACACTGTAGACTAGTCTTGAACACAGCATGTTTGGTTGTAGGGATTTCCAGGAAATGGGGATTTTAGATTTCCAAATAATTTGGCTGCTGATTATATACAACCACCAGGAGCTTATGGTCTATCTATCTGGTATGAGAGATCAAAGTCAGAGCTACTTTAAATCTGTTTAATATCTTCTGAAGTCTGATAGTTATGAATGTTCCATGTCATGAAATTTACAATTACAGTTTGTAATGGCAATGAGATTAAAATAATATGGTTATAATGGAAGTCAATGAGGCATTTTTGGCCACGAAATAGTCCCAGGGGAGTTTTTGGCTCTACATAAAAAGATACTAGTGCAACAAATCAATTGTGTTGCTAATCTTTGATAATCAGCATTCTAAACACTGATAAAGCCCCAACCTTCTACCATTTATTTTTTTCATTTTTCATTTTTTTTGTAATAAATATTAACTAATTAAACTGGCATTAAAGGGATAAAATCCTGAAAAAATCCTGTGATGTAATCAGGCTGCTGGCCACTGATTGGCCAGAGATTTACATCACAAGATGAGTCATGATGAGTGTGATGTTCTAGACCTGACACCTCATCATAATTATCACTGAATCAAAAAAAAAAAGAGAAAAAAAAAAGTTGAGAACCAGAAGGCACCCTGAAAGCACAGATCTCTGCCCTAAATATGACCAAGCTATGCAGGTGCCAGGTATTGCCTGGTTAGCTGAGATAACAGAGGATGGCTTCAATCGGCCTTAGTGTCCAGCACGCTTCCACTGCACCACTGTACTCTCTGCAAAGAATGACACATTTTGCCGATTTCAAGAAAAAAATGGATCCAACTCGCAACTGCTCTTTCTAGGCAAATAGACATGGAAGCAATGAACCAAGTTGGAAGTGTGCCACAGTGGTGAATTTTTATACCACACTGACTGCAAGCAGACACCTCACTCAACAGTGTCAACTGTTACAACTACAATCACCTGAATGGCAGTGGTGGGACTCAAACCCAAGCCTCCTGAGAGACTAGAGCCTTAATCCATTACCTTAGACCACTTGGCTGCACTACCATTCAGGGGGACTACGTCCACAGCTTCTTCATTCATAAAAAAAAAACAAAAAAAAAAAAAAAAACGTGCAGGCAAGGTCTGCAAGAGCACATATTTCATTAGCTGCTTGCAACATAGTTTTGGTGTTCATTACAGGAGTAAAGGGGCAGAATATAGCTGTTAAGGCAGTCATGGCAATGAAGGCATGGACAAATAAGACAAACACTCCATGGAGCCTTCACAAGTGACAGTTCATGTGGATGGTTTCAATCCATTGACCTCAGGGTTATGGGCCCAGCAGTCACCACACTTCTTTCTGTTTGTTGAAGTGTTTGGCCTTGCATCCCATGATTCCAAACAAACTTATTTCCTGTAAATGACTTTGGAGTTCATGCAAAATCAAGGGGACATGGTGGAGGAACTTATTGAGTAACTGGATTGCTTTTGGTTTTAAGTGGCAGACGGAGAAATGGAGCGATATTATGGATTTGCCATACTGCACAAGAATGCACAATCTACCAATAATGTCAGACCTTCTCAGGAACATTGACTGACCTTCATTCTGAAGATCAGCAGCACCTTCCTGCAGCGATGGAGAAAATCTCCAAGTACCAGGAGCTAAAGCTGGCAGTGGTGGGATTTGAACCCACACCTTCAGAGATACTAGAGCCTAAATCCAGCACCTTAGACCACTCGGCCACACTACCTCTTCTTCTGTCATGTATTAAAAGAGAGAAGACTGTAAATTAAACATTTTCAGTGCCATTATTAATTATTATTAAGCGGCACATGTTACTAGCACTAATTTCCTTTTCCTGTGCCTCTTGTGCCTATATGCTTTGACCAGCACTATTTCTAAAACAGGAAAAATTGAAATATCGCACTTGCTCCAAGACTCATATCGGGTTCCCGCTCACCAGAAGTTGCTGTCAGGCATGTGTTTGTAGTCTAACAAATACAGAAGCCCTGAAAGAGAGTTCAGTTATCTTTGGCTGGCCACGTACTTAACAGGTTCATCCAAACAATTAAGGACCAAATGTCTAACTGGCAGAACTGCCTGATGCCTTGCTGCTTGGACAAATGTATAGATAGAAGTGGATGGCTTCAATCCATCGACCACTGAGTTAAGGGTGTAGCATGCCACTCTGCTCCATGCTAAGAACATCAGTTCTTTCAATCGCATTTCACTAATTTCAGAGAACCTGGATAGTTTCACTATAATGAAAGAATGAGGACCTGGATTTGGAAGCAATGAGCCAAAGTGGAATTTAAAAGTGAACATTGTCAATTGCTATCAGTTGAAACACGTGAATGGCAGTGGTTGAATACACACCTCCTGAGAGACTGGAGCCTTAATGCAACGCCTTAGACCACTCAGCCACACTACAAGTAAAATGTCAACCAGTCACCTATAATCATTGTGTCCACTACAGGAGAAAAGGGGCAGGTCTCTCTGTTAAGGCAGTGGTGACATTTGACAACATGTACAATAGCACACGTCTGCTGCACCACGCTGCTGTTAGTTGGAGCTTTTGGCCCTGCACATGCATCCCATGATTCTGAACAAACTCTGTAAACACCTTCTGATTTTATGAAGAAAAAAATCTAAGTAATCTAGAAACCAGGACTTCTTCCAGATCATTTTTCCAGATCACCAAAATCTACTCATCCGGTCACGGTATCATTCCCAACATTCCTTGAAAATTTGATGAAAATCCAGCCCAAAGTTTTGGAGTTATCTTGGTAGCAAACAGACAGAAAGCCAAAGCTGGTGATCACATAACCTCCTTGGTGGAGGTAAAAATGTACATTGCTTAATGAAGGTAGAAGTGTAAAGGGTGATAAGCTGGTGCTGCAAATCAAGCTTAAATAGCAGCACTTTGCCCCTTTCCAATACCCAGGTTTCTCTGGATGTTGCCAATGAAGCACCAATCCTCAAACCCCAACTCTAGGCAAACAATATTCAGCACCAAAAGGAGAAAAGATTTGACAATGGAAGGGAAATTCAGGCATATTGTACTTGTAACTTCCTCCAAATCCTTGTTGTGCCGTTCAGCCCATGAACACATGATCCCTTAAAACAGGACACTGCTGCAAAAAGCTAATAATTGAGCTTTATGGTGAAAGAAATTGGAGTGCTGTGCGAATGCACGCAGCCATGAAGCCTGCTGTGATATGACTGTGTTATCATTAGGGAGCTGAGTGGCTCACTTGTCCTCTTTTTATCAAAGTTTATTGATGTGAAATGCATCACTCCTCCAGATATATTCAACACTGCATTTCCTCGGGTGGCCAGCATTACACCCGCCATGACTGATGTCAATTAGATCAACCATTGTCTTCGTTTATAAGAAGTTAGGCTGTTTCTTGCTGGGAATTTACACGTGGAATATTTGAATGTATAATTTATGAATATGGCTCAGTGTCAGTGTGTAGAGGGAGTGAGGACCTGTTTGTGCTTCTCGGAGTTTCCTCAAATATGTTGTGAGCTCTGCAGGGAGGAGGATAGGCTTTCCAATGTGTGTGGTGACAGCAAAGAACTATGGCCCTGATTTTATTTTTTTATTTATTTTTTTATTTTATTTATTCTGTGGGTTCCACTATTTACCCCAGAGAGTAGGAGGGGGTGAAGTGACAGACCCTCTGCTGCTCTGTGGAAAGCCAGAAGGCACAAAAGGAGGAGAAAACAATCCATTACACTCCAAGAGATGTGTTCACACCTCGGGGCTTAAGTATAAAACTGGAAACTCTCATGATTACACAATGTTTATGCGGTCCCACAGCAGAAACAAAAACTGGTATTCAAGACTCAAGACCCCAATTTATTCTGCTGTAGGCCTGCAACTATTCTTAATTTGATAATTGATTAAAATGACTCAAATAAATTGTCAAATTTAGTTGGTAGTTGGTGTGATTAATGTAATAGTTGACAGGGAACATGGCAACGACTGTAACAAACGGGTGCCAGTAATAAGTAATACAGGTTATATATGAACATATAACTCCCTGAGTGCATATGCAATGTCAGTAATAATCCCTCACTGTTATATTTCTTCATAGCATGATTTCTGAAAGCTTCCAGTAGTCCATCATATTACATCAGTCCTGTCACCTGCATTGGTTTCCAAGAGGCTTTAACAGCTGTCGGTGAAACCTCCACTCGGCACCGTTTTCTCCCTCTGCTTGATCTTCGTTATATTAAATTCCAGAAGTGCTGATGTTAGGAAATCCCCCCATAACTCATAAGTCTCTAAACGTTTGTTCGTTCGTTCATCTTCTCCTGCTTCATCTGTTTACTCGGGTCGCAGGGGCCGCAGCTTCAGCATGGAAACCCAGACTTCCTTCTCCCCGGCTACTTCCTCCAGTTCTTCTGGGGGGACTCCAAGTTGTTCCCAGACCAGCCAAGAGACATAGTTTCTCCAGTGTGTCCTGGCTCTTCCCCATGGCCGTCGCCTGGAGGGACGTGCCCAGAACGCAGGGTGGTGTCGAGGAGGCATCCTCATTAGATGCCCGAGCCACTTCAGCTGGCTCCTCACCGATGTCTTTTATTTTATCTCATATTATGGCCTTTTTTTAAAATCTTATAACAATGATGTTTTATCTTAAATTCTTCAAAAAAATTTTAATTCATGAAACTATCTGCTAACAACATGGAACAAGATAATTCAAGATAAATCTACTCAATATTGGATTAATTGTACTAAATACCAGATATTTCCCTCTGATAAGATATATTTAATAATAATTTTAATGATATGTTTTTGCAGTGTAGACATTAATTCCAGCCATCTTTTTAATCATCTTTCTTGGTGATCAAGTGTAGACACAGAAAACACACCATTACACACCATCATATCATTTCCTTTTAAGTGAATCAAAGCAGTTTCATTACATTGGAAACTCCTGCGTCTGGTGCCAGCAATGCATCGCACCTAAAGTAGATTCAACATCCTGCCCCTTCGCTGTGGTTGCATTCTGAGTTTGTTGGGCCACAGCTTCATGTTTAGAGTAGCAGGCTGTTTGCTTTACCAGGCAGGAGTAACTAATGAAGAGGCCAGTGAGTGGGTATTACACTGAGGCAAGCAGGCTGCTGAAACTGAAGAGATTCCGACTGTGAGAGATATGACTGTGTCCTGTCATGTAGTGGCTTTAGAGTTACAGAAACTTACTAAGAAAAACACATTTCTCATGAATTTCCACTATTAGGCTCATGCAGAACCCCTTTAAAAAAATACACAATTTAAACCAGGCCTTGTCAGGAGTCTCAGGACAGGGAACATGGATGATTTTGCACAAATAATGTTAAGGAGCCACTGTTTAATTCAGGTAAATACACTGCAAAAAATGAAATCTTAACAAGTGACAATATAATGTTCTGGTACAATTAGTCCAGTATTGTTTATTATTACTTATAATTTACAGTTGCTGCACACTAGAGATGAGCAAATAAAACTTTCTTGCGTTAAATGTTTTTCACTGCACTGCAAAAATTTGTATTTTGTTTTTGGTATAAAGCTGCCATTATTGAAATGTCTTAATAATTGGCAGATATTTTTATTTTTTCAAGTTTTTTTTTTTCATTTTCTTGATTTTGTTCAATGTAGTCATCAGTCAGTCATTTTCTATACCTGCTTATTCCTCATTAGGGTCGCAGGGGTCTGCTGGAGCCTATCCCAGCACATTACGGCAAGAGGCAGGGATACACCCCAGATGGTCGCCAGCCAATTGTGGGGCACACACACTATTCACTCACACCTACGGGTAATTTAGAGTCACCAATTAACCTCAGCATGTTTTTGGACTGTGGGAGGGAGGAACATGCAAACTCCACAAAGAAAGGTCCCAGGACCAAGAAGGTCTCGAACCTGCGACCTTCTTGCTGTGAGGCAACAGCGATAACCCCTGCTCCACCGTGCAATGTAGCTCTACTTTCTTAAAATTAAATAAAGTTGTTTGACTTTGTATCTAAATGCTATATTTCAATCTCATATTATGGACTTTTTATCTCATATTTCTGACATTTTATCACAATTATTTGAAAAACTTGAAACATGTAAAAATTATCTGCCAATGAAATAATTCAAGATAAATCTACTCAATGTTGGACTAATTGTACTAAATGCATGCTACTGTATGCCCCCCCCCCCCCCCCCCCCCCCCCCCCACTAAGATTTGCCATGTGTGGACTTTTTTTTCAATAAAAATTTAATTTAAGAAATCAGACAAATCTCTTACCTGCTTGGGTCCTTACTTGGTTGCGATCTGCAAACCCACCACTAGATGCTGCAAGCAAACTACACACTGTACCTTTAAATGACCAGTTAATCATCAGTCCATCACAAACCATTGTTACATTGAGTTAAATGAGTAGTTTTTTGGTAAAATGTTAACATTCCTAATATATCCAGACCAGTGGCGATTTGCGATCTTTCAAACAGGGGAAGCTCATATTTGCCGTGCATCATAAACGTGTTATTTACAGACATCCCAAGTTCCAAAAAGTCATTTCAGGGAGATGTTTGTCGTTTATCAAGATGTTTACCGGAACTTCTGGGAGACTTGGCCCAATGTTAGCATTGTTGCTATCATGTCTGCTAGCTGGTCACTCGGACCTAGATGAGTATGATTGCACTATCGAACAGAAGGTAATTAAAACTAGAACAACAATAACAATAAGAACAAGGAAACTTATTATATTATCTATATAATATTTATAGAACAATGAAATATGTGATTTATTTACAGTGTAAGAGTGAATTATTTCACTCTGGAAAGGCCAACAAATAGTCTCAGTTTGTCATTTGACTTCACATGGAAAATCCGTGATGGGACTGAAATCATGCAGCTGAGGTGACGTCATGCAGACACAAGTCTCCCGGAAGTTCTTGAGAGTGGCTCCGTGATGCCCGTAAGTCCGGTAAAATATCCCGGATTTTATACTATGCGAGTGCGAGAGCGTGCAGGCAACTTGTGCATTATACAAATTATTATTGCTTCGATTGCGCAGGCACGCAAGAGAGAGAGTGAGAGCAAGAGCGAGCGAGAGAGAGAGAGAGAGAGAGAGAGAGAGAGAGAGAGAGAGAGAGACGTGATCGATAAACATCTCCCTGAAATGACTTTGGAGCCTGGGGGGTCAAACTACATTCTGGTTTTCCTCCAATCACCATGCATCACCACTACATTCTGATTTTCCTCCAATCAGCATGCAGACACTCAGCGTCCAGGCCCCGCCCACACTCCATTGACCCCCAGAGACGCTCAGCGTCCGGGCGGGCTCTAATTTTCAGCATTTATCCAATGGGCGCCGAGTTTCGAGGTGATGAAAAAAAAAAGCCCCATTGACTCTCAGAGACGCTCAGCGTCTATGGGGAAATGCATTGACCAGAGACCAGGAAGCAGTATGGGAATGTACGGACATGTCATTTATTTATTTATAAGTAGCTGATTCTGACAGAACTCGTCTTCAAGATGAACATGTTCTAACAGATTTATAGTCAATGAAATGTTAATACAGCTGCACAAATTTGGCCATTTATTTTTTGACAGCGCAGGGGAAGTTCAGCTTCCCTTGCAGTCTTAAAGAAATCGCCACTGATCCAGACAGTAATCAAAAATAATCCATGGAATAAGATATTAGACATGTTATAAAACTGATGATCAGACTAATGATCAGGAGGGTGGGAAGAGACAACCAAGGGGAGAACTTCAAAAGAGATTGGCTGACCCATCTGCCAGTGAAACAGCCTAATCAACACGTATGCTTTAATTGAAAATTTAAAAGTCAATGTCATTCTTAACAAACCATTCAGTCATTTTCTATTACAGACAAGAGGCAGAGATACTCCCCAGACACGTCACCAGCACACACACATATGAACAATTTAGAGTTTCCAAACTCCACACAGAAAGGTCCCAGCTCAAGGTCTTGAACCTGTGACCCACTAACCATTGCTCCACCGTGTCTCCACCTCTTGACAAAAGAGGAAAAAAAAAAGACTTCAGAAGGTGGTTAATGATTCAATGATATCCAATTTCTCATCTCAAATGTTTTCAGAAACATATTTTAGAGCAGTAGACTCGATAAGTAGCATAATCATAACAAATTAGTCAAATTAGATCCAATTAGAAATTAGAAAATTGTTATATTCAATTTTCTTAAAAATATATATTTTCGTGTAAAACAGAAAGAGTGACTAGTAATTCATTAAACATAGTTGTAAATTAAAGAAGATTAAAGAAAGAACCAGTGAAATAATTGATTCAGCATGGGGTTTGAACACTTTAAGGTACTTGTTTGCATGTTTCATTAGGCAATGAGCCCCTTTAAAGGTCTGATCCTGAGCCACCAAAGTAGCAGAACTGATGAAAGCATAAAGAGTGCACCTTGTATCTGGATGTAAACACTGTGGGGATAAATATTGTTTAGCTCTCGTAAAGCTGTAAAACTGAAACACTGAACATCTATATTTTATGACAAGCGCACATGAGCAGCGTACTACATTAAGAAATTAATCCCATGCAGAAAGAAGGATACTGGCCTGCTACAGTCGAGTCTGACTCATTCAAGTTGTTAAGATGAATCATGTCAGTCATGACAAAAGATACACACTACATATCATTTGTGCAGCCTGTGTAAATGTTATATCACTCTTTATTACTAATTCAAGCAGAGGAGAGTACACCAAATAAATCTGGGGAAGTTGCATCTGTTTGCATGAATTGGCGAATTCATCTTTTTGAGCCTCATGTTGTGACACAGTGGCGTGTGGTTTGTGCTTTCAATGGATTCACAAAAGAATGTGTTGCTCCTTTGCTGCTTCCACACCTCCTAACCTCATAACGTTTCTCATATCATATTTTCTGAACTGTTGCACAAGTCACATTCTGCTTTTTCAACTTTCACAGTCATGTGCATATATTTTATTGGCATAGTGTTTGCATACCTTGATTTTGACTTTATATACCACACTAAACAAGTTTACTGTGTTGATGTTTGGTATCGTTTTCACCTATATATTCCACATTGTTCCTCGCTATTACCTGAAAATAGGTTATTCACTTTGGTATTCTATATTATCATACTGGATCCAACAGCACACACAAACTTAGACAAATTGACAGTATCTGCACTTGTTTTTTTTTTTTTTTTGTCTTGTTTATTCGTTTTCTTTCAAAGTACTGTGAGCTACAGCATTTGTATGGAATATGCAACATTAATAAAGTTCATTATTAGTAATAGTATTATTAAACTATCGTTCAAAAGTCTGGGGTCATTTAGAAACTTCTATATTTTTAAAAGCAGTGAAAAGCAATGCTTTAAAGAAAAGCACTGATTTTTTCAATGAAAATGATTTTAAACTAATCAGAAATACACTCTATATATTGCTAAGATGGTAACTTAGTATTCTAGGTGCAAATGTCTGTTTTTCTGTTTTTTGTTGAAATAGCTACATAGGTGTATCGAGGCCCATTTCCAGCAACTATCACTGCAGTGTTCAAATGGTACAATGTGTTTGCTCATTATGTCAGAAGGCTGATGTATGTGTATGTGTATGTGCAATGTGTAAGTGTCGATAAAAAAGATTTTTGTCATTGTCATGGGCAACAGCTCTTGAATGACGTAATATGTCTCAGAGACCTCAATATATTTTACCTGTAAACAAACTCAGTAGAAAAAAAATGAAACTGAATGAAAAGAAATAAATAAAACAACAACACAGCCATAATCCAATCGCAATGGTACTTAACCTTTAGCAGGCAACATGAGCAACTGCTGAAAGTAACTGAGGCTGACACCACTTTTTATATATTACATGGTTTACCTATAGTGATTTACGTTCATTGGCAATGCAGGAAGTAGCGTGAGGTCCAGCTGTGGTTGTTGGGGTGATGGATAGCTGTATGAGCGTGTAGTTTCAGCACCAGCAGCCCTGGGTTGACATCATATCCCATAATAGTAGCATATTTGACATTTAACCATTTCACCACCACCTCTCATTAACCATAACCAAAGCTTAAACCTACTTAAATAGTTGGTGCATACTAGAGGTTAGCAACTCAACATTTCTGGCACTAAATGTTCTGCACTACACTACAAAAAATGGAATTTTAAGTGAAAATATCTGATTTTTTTTTCACAATTAGTCCAATATTGAGAGTAATTATAATTAAGGTTGACTCTCGAGCCATTACTTGGTTTGTCCATTCTGGGCTACTGTAGAAAATATACCATACACACACACACACACACACACACACACACACACACACACACACACACACACACACACACACACACACACACACACACACACACATACACATAACTTTCTCAATTTTCATTACATTTGATTTTTGATCTAATTCAAGATAATTCCACTACAATATTCAACCAATTTTACTAACTAAAGATGTTCTCCCCTGGTAAGTTTTTATTTTTTGTGTGACTCTACTTTGATCAGATGATGACTCTAAGAAATCATCAAAACTACAAATGAAGTCCAACCTTGTTTATACTTTCGGTATCTTGGATAAAGATTTTTGTGAGCATTTATTGTACCTTATTGAAGAATAAGAATATATAATTGACTTTTTTTCTGGACAGTTACAGACTTGTGGTGATTGCTCCTTTCTACTCTTCTAGCATCACCTTTCTACACAATGGTAACCAGTGCCTGAGCTCTACACATCACTGAGTGAGCTGCGCCCAAAGCCCATTTGACTCTCAGAAAAGAAAGGGATTATAGCTCATAATTGACAGAGGGCAACAGGATTTGGTAGGATTTATTGCCATCTGAGCACATCCCTGTTCAGATAGCGCCACACTGGCTGACCGGCACTCCAAGCCATTGGCTCTGCAACAGCATCAGCCGTCTCCAGTGTACGGAGGCCTAGCATCAGAAGTGAGGGCTCAGTGTTCTACAAAATATGTGAGTCTTTGCAATCGTGTGTGCATGTTGGATCCCCCCTAAAACTTCTGAGGATTAGGTGATTAAATGCATAATCACAAGGAGGGAGGGCAGGGAGTCAGAGAGACACCGGGCCTCATGCAAGAACCACTTGTACAAACAGATTCACTCTCAAGTAACATGTAAATGTGAGGTAATGAAATAGCATGCACCAGTTTTATTATACATGGAATTAGGCTACAAGGGGTCCAGTATAGTTATTAGAGTCATGAGCAGATTATACATTTACTTAAAGGTACACTGTGTAATTTCCTTCATCATCTAAAGACAAAGTTGCAGGTTACAAAAAATTTCACTTCAGGAACCATTGTTTGGTTTGTCCCAACATGGCAGTCTTCATAGAGGGGGATGTGCTCCTCAGGTAGAAAAAAACAACAACAGCTCAATCTAAGATAATAAAACCAAAAAATCATACTTTTATTGAATTATTTACAAATTAAAATGTACTATTTCTGCCAAGTCTGTTCCACTATATGCTGCTAAACACTACACACTAAACCTTTAAGAATGACAATGCTTCAATCGATTGAATTATCAACTGCAATGAATTCTATATCTATAACTAAAGTAAAACGAAAATAATATGATGTTCGAATTAAAGTGAAACTTTACTAATTTGTACCTCTTTGTACTGTAATATAGGTCATATAGGTGTAATATAGGTAATATAGGTCAGGTGTAACTAAGATGGTAGAGATGAGGTGGAAGGATTATGTCTGAACAGCTTCATCCATAAGCATGAAATATTTAAGTTTTGTCTATAGGAACAATATAACTTTGATAATGTTTTGATGATATAACATTTTATATCAAATGAGATCAGCTGCATCAGAGAACAGTTTGCAGGAGGCAGCTGGAGGAGAGAAAAAGAAGACAAAAAAACAATCCAACTTCCTTTTTACAGTCTTTGCTCTGGACACTGCAGTGGTGGTCATGCAGGGGGGGGGTTAGGAGAGAGAGAGAGAGAGACAGAGAGAGAGACAGAGAGAGAGAGAGAGAGACAGAGAGAGAGACAGAGAGAGAGAGAGAGAGACAGAGAGAGAGACAGAGAGAGAGAGAGAGAGAGAGAGAGAGAGAGAGAGAGAGAGAGAGAGAGAGGCCTGGTTGATGTTGTAAAGCACATAAATAACCCCCAAACACTCGAAAGACGATTTACTGTGGAGACAGATGCCTTTGATTTCAGTTTCATTTAGGCAAGGGGAAAGAGAGCAGTGTAATGCTGCAGCAAACGAAAAACAACTGGACAGACCTGGGATGTTTTTTCCTCATGTGTTTCTGCATTAATCATGTGTTAAAATAAATTTAAGTTTGGCAGTCTTCTCTCTCTCTCTCTCTCTCTCTCTATATATATATATATATATATATATATATATATATATATATACTTTACATGAATGTATAACTTTACATTTTACAAGTGTTTATTCATACATTCATATATTCATACACTGATGGTGGTGGCTGCCATGCAAGGTGCCAACTCCTGCTCTACAGGATGCTACCTGTCAGTCATGCACATGAAGAGCAATTTAGTTAAAAATATATGTGAGTTTTTGGATGGTAAACCCTGTTTTAAGGATTTTCTCCAACTAGTAAACACAAGACTAAAAACTCAGAAATCAACCCAGTGTTTATCTGCCTGGGATCTTCTCTGCAACTACACATCAAACGCATCACAGAGTGTATGAAAACTGTGCGCTCTGCCTCTGTTCTGTTTGGAACATTTCGTTGCATTTGCACTCTTTTTGAAGTCATTACTGGACCGATTTAAGCAATTCCAAAATATGTGGACTCCTAAGCCCTGACATTCTTAAATTATAAGTAAAAGCCGGTGAATCATAATGTCTCTTTAAGAAGAAGGAGAGCAGAGGCAGCAGTGCTCGCTGTCTCTGTCTCACTTGAGCAAATAGGATCTTGATATGGTTTTTGAAAACATTACTGGACTGATTTTAAAAATTCCTCTTAACAGACATTGTGATTCTCAACCCTTCCCTTAACTTGGGTATCTTGCCCAAGGACACATGTGCTGCAATGAACTATTGATTAGATGCCAACTATTACATTAACTATTACAACTATTACATTAATCTATCTATTACACCTATTTTGATAATTGATTAATCAATTTGAGTCATTTTAAAGGAGAATATGTCTAAATAGCTTCTCAAATAATTTTTTTCTGTTTTTTTTAGTTTTTTATAATAGTATATTAGGTTGAATCTTATCAGATTCACCTAAGATTCAATGACGTTGTCCACAAAGAGGATTTCAGCACACAAAATATATTGTATTCATTTAAATACAATTGTGTGTGTTTTATTCAACTCCTATACAATCTCGATGTTCCTGGTCAAAAATGACCGATCATTAGAAATGAATGGAGAGACCAGAATTAATGTAAGATATTGAACTCAGGTATATATACATTTGTCAGATGGACACACACACTGCATGGGTTCCCTGAAAATTGGTAACCACACCTGTTTGCAGTTCTCATAAACAATTAGATGTTAGTCAGTCTGAGGACATAACACACACACACATACAGTATGTGTAATATGTAATAGTCAAAATTGTGTTTTTTAGGATTTGAATTCAAGATGTATAAATTCAAACCAATGACACATACAGGCCATAAATAACAAATATAAGTTCAAAACTTGTAATGTTCACAGGAAGTTATGTTGATAAAAAGTTATAAAGAGTTCAAGGATACAACTATGAAAATGCTTTTGCATGAGGCCCATTGACTGGAGAGTTGTAGGTCAAACAGCGGGGGCATTTTAAAAAGCTGGTGGCGGACTAAGTGCAGGAATTAGTGGCCTCGTGCGTCTGGCAATTACACACTTCAGCACTCACAATGTCCACCATTCCGCCCCCCTCCCACCTCCTGGTCGATGCCAGGAATCCGTGAAGTCACAGACAGAGAGTGAGCCGCAAAAAGCCGCGATGCATTTGTGGCTCCATTCGGCCACTCCGGGATCCTGAAGTGGTCAGTAGAGCAATCCAGAGCCAGGAAAAGGTGGTGGGTGGGCTGACAAGCTAGATTGACCTTGTCTGCGCTGGGCGGGTCGAGTAGAATAAATGACAGAAAGGTGAACATCGGTCTTTAGAGCTGTGGCAGATTTAGGAGTGATGATTTCCAATGCCGGTCCTCCCGAGCCTACAGAATGCACGCGAGAGTCCTGGTGGTGTCTGAGCGCGAGGCCTACGATCGGTTAGATTCTCATTCAGCAGAGTCAGGGCTCTCCTGGCCGGAACCTTGTACCCGCAGGATCGTACATCAGATGCAGCTCATCCGTCTTTGCCAAGGCGGCAACCCGGCGGGACGGAGGTGGACGCGACTACAGGGAGGCTTTTTAATGGGTAAACTGGACAAGGAAGGAAAAATGGAGGACAGGGCCACACAGGACCAAAAGATTAAAAAAGTTCATGGGGGCAAAGACAGTAATTTGTACTTTACCGAAGCCAAAGAAAATAACTGTAATATATCTGCCGAGGTCACGGATCCGCATCCATGTCATATTTTCAGCCTTTAAACTCACCAGGTAACATGCAATTCTATAAAACACCAGACATATGTGATGATTTAATGGCTCATATCATTCTATATTCTCAGTGTCGTCCTCATTACTTGAGAGAGGAGGAGGATTTGGGCTCTTTGTTGCAGCAACATGGATCTAATGAAGTCAAATATTCACATTTGTTTAGCTCTATCGTCTGTCTCTTTAGCTGCTGAATGCTTTACGACAGGATGTTCACCAGTTAGTTCTTCTTCTGCAAAAGGAAAAAAAAAATTGCTGCACAGCTGCTGCTGGAAATTATGTTCATCACAAATCTCTTCCTGGGGTCCATGTTTTAAAAAAACATGCATAAATCAGCAGTGTTTATTTATAACATGCAATTCATCTAAATTCACCAGCAGTTGGCTGCCTAATGGAACATACACACTGCAAAAAGTAGAGGTAAATGCTTATCAGGGAGAAATATCTTGTATTTGGTACAATTAGTCCAATATTAAGTAGAATGATTTTGAATTATCTTTTTTCAAAAGTTTTTTTTTCAAACCCCTTTTAAACAAAAAGTCAGAATTATGAGATAAAATATGCATATATATATATATATATATATATATATATATATATATATATATATATATATATATATATATATATATATATATATATATATATATATATATATATATATATCTGTCTTGTTTTTATAAAATGGTCTTGTTTTATAAAACTATATATATATATATATATATATATATATATATATATTTATTTATTTCATATTCAAAAAATATTTTATATTTGTTTTTATAAAATACGAAACAATATATTAAAATATTAAAATACCAAAATTTAAAATAAAAATTAACTTCAACACAACCAGAAACTAAGGGACAGGTGTCTTTTTCTCATATTAAATGCTACTTTATATTGCTGCATTTATTATAGTGTTGATATATTGTATGTCTTAACAGGTTGCTATTATGAACAAATAAATTAAATAAATAAATCATATTTCTTTGTGTAAATATTTAGGTTTAGGTTGATCTTGAATTATCTTATTTCATTGGCAGATAATTTGAACTATTTGAAGTTTTTCAAAGAATAAAAAAGAGATAAAAACACATACACATACACATAATTATGAAATAAAAATGAGATATGAGATAAAAAGACAACATTAGGATAACAAATTCTACTATTTGTAACTATTTATTTATTTAGGACCAAAATCAAGAAAAGAAATCTTGATCTAAGCAAAATTATCTGCCAGTGGAATACGATTTCAAGATAATTCTACCTAATAGTGGACTAATTGTATCAAAAACAAAATGTTAAGATTTAATTTTTTTCAGTGTACCATCGTAAATCTGCATTAGGTCATGCGAGGTCTCATTGTAAATCTGCTTTTCCTCCCGCACAAAGTCTGTCATGTCCAAATATGGTAATTTCCTTTTGTATTAACAATCAATTGTGAAAGCACAATGGAGGGTATAAGCTCTCAGTCTCGTTGGCTTGTGTTGATTTCTGAGACTGTTTTCTCAAAATTAGTTTTTCCAGAAATCTCCAGCTCTTATAAACACCCCAAACTTTCCACTTTTATCCTTAATTATACTCTGAAGGGTTTTAAAGAGGGATTTGTTCATATATCATTCATGGCATGATTTTTTTAGAACATTTTACTCCTAATGAGATGAAAAATATAGTTGTTTTTTTTCACTGTTGACAGTATTTTTTTCAGATTTTTGAAGACATCAAAAATTCCCTCTGTGAAACCCTTTTGCTCAAACCTTGTTTCTTTCTGAATATATGTACACATGATATGTCAAAACATGAAACAAGAAGAACTTTGAATGAACCAATGAAATATATGCACATATATTCTCAGATAAAGCATCATTTGCATATTTATATTATATCACTTTCCAGAAAACTTGTCATGGTGATCTATTAGTTATTTAGTTTACCTTATTTACCTGCAGCACCTCTAGTACATCTCTACTTATTGTTGTATATAGCTTTGTTGAGCACAATCCTCTTCTCTGAATACAAACAATTTTAATTATTCTCAGGCGGAAATATCTTTAATTTATTTATTTTTTACATTTTTTCCAAAACTGAGTAGAATTATCTTGAATTATCATATTCCATTGGCAAATGATTTTACTAGTTTCAGGTTTTGCAAAGAATTTGAGATGAAAATTCCGTAATATGAGATAAAAAGGCACCATTTAGATGCAAAGTAAACATATGTAATGTTATTTTCAGAAAACAAGACTAAATAGTTGATAATTCAAAATAATAGTGCTCGATATTATTTTTATATCTACTAATTGTACCAAATATAGGATTTTTCCATTGTTAAGATTTCATTTGTTTTTGCAGTGTACAAAGAAAACATTATGATTAAATAATAAATGTCAAAAAATGAGATAGAAAGACAACATTTATTCATTCATTCATTTTCTATACCCACTTATTCCTCACTCGGGTAACAGGGTCTGCTGGAGCTAATCCCAGCGTACTTCAGGTGAGAGGCTACACCCCAGTCAGATCTATGGGCCACACACACCATTCACTAACACACTCAAAATTTAGAGTCTGCAATTAATTAATTTGGACTGTGGGAAGAAGCCAGAGTACCTGGAGAAAATCCACGCAGACACAGGTAGAACATGCAAACTCCACACAGGAAGGTCTCAGCTCAAAAGACAACATTATAATTAAAAACTGAAAATTATAGGATAAAAAGTCAAAATATCAGATATTTTCACTTGTTAAGATTGCAATTTTTTGCAGTGTGGAACTTGAATACTGAGCCTTAGAATTTATGTCTCTCCCCTAACTAAAACATCTAGGTCAAGCAAGATTTATTTTTTTTTCAGACACTCACACACTTCATCTGGATGTATCTTAAAGTTGCTTTGGTGTCAAATTAAATCGGTTTGCAGATGTCAAGGAACAACCTGTTGAGGACAAGGCAGTGGAAATAAAGTAGAACAATAGTTTCATTTGGAGATGATGTAGTGTAACCCACATTCTTAACATATAAAAGTGACTGCTGGATCTGCAGCCTTTAATAAACTCTGTGAATTAGCATCATAGAGACACAATTAACTTCATTGTAAAGACTGGACAGAGATATATTATCCATCTGTGTGTGGGTGTGGGGGGGTGATATGAAATTACAAATGAAGGCAACAGTACTACAGAAAGGATGGATGCTGGATGCATTCATCAGCCCAGACAGGCACCCAAACCTGCGATGATGTTAAGCAACAACATGAGCTGTGAGTTCAGTAATGTGGCAGGGGGATGGTGACAGAGACACATGATAAACTGCAAAACTGAAAAAACGCAGCCCTTAAAACTTTAGTTTGGTTTCTTTAAGCTTAACTTTTGGGTTTCTGACTTACAAGGAACTCACAATCATAGCAAAAGGCAGACACCTATTCTACCTAGTGAGCTGTTTGTTCTGTGGACCAGCAGCAGATCCTGTTGAGTTGTGATGGGAATTTTGGGTCTTTTTAGTGAGCCGGATCATTTGGCTCAGGTCACCAAAAAGAGACGCTTTCAGCTCCTAAACGGCTCCCAAACGACTCCCCATTTTACCACTTATACCAGGGGTCGGCAACCCTGGTCCTAGAGAGCTACAGTAGGTGCAGGTTTTTGTTCCAACCAAGCAGGAACACACCTGATTCTACAAATGAAAGTCCTAATCAAGGACTCTAGTGGTTGATTAGTGTGAATCAGGTGTGTAAATGCTTGGTTGGAAGAGAAACCTGCACCTACTGCGGGTCTCTAGCACCAGGGTTGCCAAACCCTGATTTATACCTTTTGTAATTCAGACAAATTTAGCACTGTTTTGACTTGTGATTTGTATTTGAACATATGTATCATTTAAATTTCAATTAATTTCTGTAGCCAATTAATTTACAGTTGAAAAATCCCTTGTAACTCTCCAACTTGCTACACAAGGCAGACAGAAAATGCCTATAAAAACCCACGCATAGAAATTAAAAATAGGATGGTCGCCAGCCTATCGTGGGGCAAAATGTTTTTTCATAGAGTAAAAATAATAAGCGCTGCTACCTCCACCCTTGTCTGCTTTGTGGGATGAACCTTGTCAACATCTTACATGATTGGTTGCACAGCATGCATGTGACACCTGTAGCCAATCCCTGCAGCTCCTGCAGGTACTTTTCCAGTAGACAAAAGTAAAAAAAAAAAAAACATATGGACGTGAGCCGGCTCCCATTGTTTACTTCAAAGAGCCAGCTCTTTGGAACAGGTCAATCACAACCAACACATAAGGGATAAATTTAGGCTACAAATATGGGTTCTAAGTGGGTTTGTCCTCATTTGTTTTAAATATGAATGATTATTCTACTGTCACGACTGTGGCTCCTGTTAATTCTTTATGAAGAAACAGCAGGAGCCACAGTACATGTACCAGACATGTACATGGTACACAGATGAGTAATCTGTTTAAATCGCAAATGGAGGCTGCTGCAGCTGAGCGACTCATCCCCACTTCAATTTAAAATTTTAAGTGCACTCAAGGAAAAAAAAAAACACTCGCACCCACACATTTTAAAGAATTAACTGTTTGAATCTAGGTCTCAGGCTCCGCGGAAACTCCCACGCAAACTGCCACCGCTTGCCAGCCGAAGGTCACCGCCATTCAACCTTTAACAAGTTATAAGGTGATGTAAACTTTATTCATTCTACAGGGAGGAGTCATCTTGTTACAGCAGCAGCCAGTGGAATAGAAGCAACAATAAGAAATACAGGATGCAATATCCATACACTAAATAAATAATAATAATAAAAAATATATAAATAAAAAACTACTCCACACCAGCTTGCCTTAAAATGTGGGCACATAAAATGAGTAAAAACTAAGTTATAAAATCTAGTGGAAGAAAATGAGGTGTAAGAGCAAAGTGGTTCTATTGCTGTACAATGTCATTTGATATAGGTAGCATTAGTAATCAGGTATTTTTTTCTGCCTTGTTTCTTTATAGGGGAACATACACACATATAAATAAAATCTCTAAAACCCTCTGGAGTCCAGGGTCAAATTGGCCGTTTTTGACTACTTTTGATTTTACCCTTATATTTCACAATAAAATCTGCTTTACCTGGCATTAGTTGGTATCCTTTTTTTTAGCACAACATCACATGTGTGGATGTATGGTATTCTTTTCATTTTGACATACTATATTAACACAGTGGACCTAAAATCACACAAAAAACACAATATCCGAGTAGAAAAGTTGTATTTTGTTCAGTTGTATTTTTAACTGTAAAAACCACAAATATGTATAACGAAACATTTTTCCAACTTAGAATGTAAATATAAACTCTAAATATCAAAATCTATGTACAATAAAAAACAACAACAAAGTAATTTACCACTATTTACAATAATACAAGTGTTCAGTTCAGATTTAACCCCCTTTTCCCAAAAGTGCATGATTTAATGCTGTCAATAACATGCAATTAAAAAGTGCAGTTCTAATGGGTTTCAATTGAGCCAAGTTATAGTTGTATTGGCCATATACAGTATATTAAAGAGATATTTAAGATAAAAAAATAATCAAAGCTGACAGAAATGCACACACTTTGCATATCCCATGTTATTATCATAGCATTGTTTAAAAAGAAAAAAGAAAGTGTCCACAATTGGCAACATAGAAACAAGACGTTTTCCTGTTATCCAATGATCATCTTACCTAAACAATATTTAAACCACCTGAGCTGTTTTGCTGCTTCTCTCCACCACCACCAGTGTTAAAGCCCTGTCTACGGCTCCCTGGGGAGGGGGCGTCTGATTGCTTTCTATTTCTAGAACCTCCATCCTCATATATATCCATTTAATCAGCGGGGTCAATACCAAAGATGATTAAATAAAGCTTTTCAATTCATGTCATCTTGTGTCCTGATTGAATATGTTTTTGTTCCAAACAATGGCTTGGGCCTCCCATCATTACATCATGAGAATATTAGTATTATGGTGACAATGGGTGAGAAAACACTACAATTCAAAATAAATGGAAAATTTTACAAAGAAAAAAAAATACAGAAATAAATAAGTTGTAGTTGTTAAATTCAAATAGATTATTGAAGGTTTTTACTTATTTCTTTTTCAGTGTATGGTTTTTGAAAGTGAAATAGGACCTGTTGGTGGTTAATTGTATTTTACTGGTTGTACTTCTAAACTGCAAAAAATAATTAAAAAAAAGAAATTAAAAAAAGAAATCTTAACAGAAAATGTGGTGTTTTGGTATAACTAGTGCAATTACTTTTAGATTTTTATTTATTTATTTTTTTTTTTTATTGGATTTTGCTTTAGACCTGTTTACTCAAACTAAGATTAAATCTTAGATTTATTTCAGATTTTAGATGTAAAATATTTAAATAATATTTACGATGAACTCATAATCCTTACTTTTTGTCTCAAATTCTTTGAAAGACTAAGTAAAATTATCTGCTAATAGAATAAAATAATTCAAGATAATTTTACGCAAAATTGGACTAATTGTACTAAATACAAGACAATCTCCCCGCTAGGATTTCATTTTCTGCAGTGATTGCTTTCTTTTTATGTGTTTAAATGAGGTTATAACTTAATTGCTTTGCTGTGATGTTGTATAGTAGTATAGTAGTTGTAATAGTAGTTGTAATATAGTATTATATTAGACATGGTATATAAAGTTTATACCATGCAGCAGTGATTTTGATGTGTTAAATTGTGCACTTGATACTTTTTATTAAATCATTTGTGTGCAAATATTAACTCATGTACAGTTTAATGGCATGAATTCATTATTATGGTTAAACATTTGATCTTAATCATACCAGTTGTAAAGACTTAAAGATATCAAATTAAGGAGCGTTATCATTTATTTGTTTGTTTACTGGGATCCCCCATTATTTTTCCCTAGCTGCAGTTATTTCCATTATGACAGTCCAAAAATATGCATATGTGCTTACAGCACTACAAATGCATGCAAACATACCTCCATACATGCATACAGTATATGCAGTAAGTACAAAAAGGCTCATATAATGAATATCATCATATAACAAAGATGCCCATGGTCATACAGCAGGAATACAAACTATCAAAATTCCTCTTTAAAGTATTTATTTTAAAACTATTTATATTTGTCTTGTAATAGAGAATGAAAATCCCTAATTCTTAAATTGGTCTGTATTTTACTACAGGTTAACATGATGTCTTGGATTAAGGTAAAGTAGCCTTGCTGGATAATTATTTATTTCTGAATAAAAGTATTACTTTTTATAAAAAATAAATGAATAAATAAAATAATAAATAAATAATAAGTGCCCCACGATAGGCTGGGGTGTTTCCCTGCCTCTCGCTTGTAATACGCTGGGATTGGCTCCAGCAGACCCCAGCGACCCTAATGAGGAATAATTGGATATGGAAGATGACTGAATGAATGACTAAATAATAAATATAATAATCCATTTTCACTTCCAACCAAGAAATAGGCATTTTAGCAACTTTTGTCCTCAAACAGGGTGACACATGCTGTTTTTTTTAACAACTAGTTGCAGTTTTCTGATTTTCTTTAATGAAGCATTGGACTGAATCAGAGACTCATCGAGATGAGACGAAACAAAACCAAAATATGTGTTTGATAATTTATTGTGTTAGATATGTGACACAACATTTAATTAGACAAAACACTTCACACAGTGCTTATACAGTGCTTTTCACAACAGTAACAATAATACATATATACTGTAGGTACATGTACAATCATGAAGCCAAATAAATAGTTAAACCAATCAATCAATAAAAAAGTCAATCTGAACACACACAAAAAAAGAATAACATAATGTAATGTGGTGGTTTTTCCCAATATACTGCAATTACACTCTATACCTAATCAGTATTTGTCTCTGATTGTGTTTTAAAATTCTGATTAAATTGCCAAAGAATAATTCTTTAATTTCTGCACATTTGTCACAGTGATAGAAAAATAATAGTGTCTCTGCCCCAAATTCATTAATTCCTGGACACCATTCATTTTCAACAAATGTAATTTTGCAGTTTTTTAAAACATGAAGAACATTCGACTAAGAAAATAATAATCACAACTAAGACAATTGAATATGAAATGTGACTTCTCGTTTGTAATTTTCTCACTCGGAGGTCGTAAGCGGCTTAGCCGCTTACTTGTCTCCTGCCTCAGGCTGAGTTAAAAAAAATATTCTTTATATATGTATATTTTTTTCTTTTTATCCGAGCCAGTATTTAAATGCTACACAGAACAGCCAGATCTCTATCACAAAATTGAATTTGCAAATGACTCAGAGATGGAAGAAGTGTTGAAAGCAAATCTGCTGTCAGGGACAAATGTGGGCATTTTCTTAGGCAGCAGAAAACAAAGAAAGAAAACAGAAGCTTTTGAAACTATGGTTCTGTCTTTCTATGTTTGCAACTTGAAACACTTTTTGTTATTTTTTTGCTGAGAAAATTCACCTTTCTCATTTTGCCCTTCCTGTCTTGCATTGGCATATTTCTTCACATGCTCACTTTGAATTCTCTTTCCTACCATTAAAAGCCCACACTGTAAAATGCGCTTGTGCTTTAATTCTGCAGAAAATAAGTAAAATATAAAAGGCATTTGGTGAAAGATACTTACTGTAGCTGTATATTTGACTCTCTATAATAATGTAAATGTTACATAACATCTAACATTTCTATGTGATGTATCATTTTATTCCATTAAATGTAGATTAATATAGAAGATTATCCATAAAAATGATGTACATTTTTAAATGAAATGTACTAGTTTGTATAGATGATCAAAAGACAATAAATAATAACCCTAACCCTTTTTTTGAGTAGGAAAACATCTATTTAGTTGAGGTTTTTCAGTAAACTGCAGCAACATTTTCTTATTCTACTGGGGTCAAGATGGTTAAACAGGGTTAAAGGGGCCTTATTTTGCTATTTCCCCAGTTCAATATTTTAATTTTCATGGTGTATTTATAAAAAGGTGCATGCATATATGGTCCAAAAGTATTGAGTTACACCTGTAGCAGCAATGCAGTCTGCCTTCTCACACACTCACTGAAAAAAAAAAAGTATCCGCCCCTCTCCTCTCTACCAAAACACCCACTCTGTTGTGATTGGCCGAGCTCTGTGGAAAATGTCCCGCCCCTCAGAGAGCTGGGTTCAGTTGGACAAACAGAAGTCAAGTACAAGTATTCTGGAAGAGGCAACTACATGGATGCAAGGCCGCCTACTATTAACTTCCACTCCTGTTGTGATATCACAATGGAAGCCACCACAACAGGATGAGTGGATGGGCTTATTTCACAGTTTTATGTATTAGCAGGAACACCAGAGACCTAAATATGTACAGCTAAGAATTGCTAATATGGTAAATGATTATTCTAATAACAAATGTCTGGTGCAATATCTACATAGGTGTATAGCGGCCCATTTCCAGCAACTATCACTCCAGTGTTCAAATGGTACAATGTGTTTGCTTATTGTATCAGAAGGCTGATTTTGAACGGTAGTGTACATCTGAAACATAAAAAAAAAAAAAAAAAAAAAAATCTGGAATATATCTTTTTTAGAATTAAGGCATTTGGTTAGGTTTGGTTTGACTTTCTCATGCATCATGATGCCTCATGCCATTAAATACTAAGTGTAATATTTTCTCCATTTGCAGGGATGGAAGGAAATTTCATGCTTTGTTGGGGGTTTCAAATGAATGAACAAAGGTATGCTGTGCATATGGTGAAAGTGACGACTGGATTCAAACAACATGGAGGCTGCCAACCTACAGAAGGTCTCCGTATCTCTCCAAGTGCATTTCTGAGTCTCTGCGGATGCATTTGACCCGGCTCCCAAACACCAATTTAAATGACATGTGGAGAAGAGAAGAGCAAGCGAGCGAGGGTCCCATTTAAAATGCAGGAGATGACAACATGTATAGACTATGTGAGTTCTCTCTCTCCCTTCCCTCTCTTCGTACTTCTTCTTCACACTCTGTTTTTTGTTCCATCTTCTCTCTCCTCTCGGTCTCTATCTTTTCTTTTTTTTTCCCCTCTCTGGTTTGTTACATTAGCATAATGCAGCCTTTGCCTGCCAGTGAAGGGAAGCGTATCCGGCCCACACTTCCCTCAGTGTTGCACCGTGCCAGCCGCAGCTGTACATACTGTCGAGGCAACACGGCGGCGGCATATATAGAAACATGGTGACAGGATTATAATTAATGGAATATAGGGACGGGGGTACGGGGGACACACACACCATGAACTTGATACAAGTTAACTCAGTGAAAAGCTGCGTTCGGGAAACAAATCCCCAGGAATGTTTTCCAGAGAAAAAAAAAGGCTCATTAACATCAGGACAGGAGTGTTAGCTAACATGTCATGATACCGAGACAGACTGGGAGGCACAACATGCCCAACCCTGACAGTCTGTCAGCCTGAAATTAGAGGAGTTTATCTTAGTCAAGTGCAGCTCTGAGATACCAAGCATGAAAGATTTCACAATTCAGCTTAAAAAAAATAAATAAATAAAATAAAAAAAAGAAAAGTGTGGTATTGGAATTGTAGTGTCATTTTGGAAAAGAGAAAGTGTAAAAATCAACAAACTACATGTTGACGTCTACAATAGTACAGTGATTGTGACAACAGTACCTATATTGTAAAGAATAAAATCTTTAAAAAAAAAGTAAAAATGTCTTGATTGTGGTCAAACTGTTCCAATATTTTAGTATAATTAACTTGAAATATCTTATTCCATGGGCAGACACTTTTGCTGACTCGAAGTTAGTTTTTTTGTCTTACTCTTACTCTTATTTTTCTTTAAAATAAGACTTTTTAATCTCATATTTTTTAAAAAACTTGTAACAAGCAGATCTGCCAATGGAATAAAATAATTCCGGACAATTCTACTCAATATTGGACTAAATGTACTAAAACACAAGACAGATCTGATAAGAATAAATTTTTTTGCCGTGTATATTGACTTGATTTATATAGGGACCCTTTTACTGGTTAATTGTCTCATATTTAGTTTTTTTAAATAGTTTAAAGATTTCTTCCATTTTATTTTTCAGATTTTACATGAACATGTGCAACAATGTATAATGTTATAAAAACATGTAATATTTATATATGAAGTAAACAACAATATTTAGTGCTATTTGTTTGTTGGTTTTAATCTAAAGTAATATTTTTATATCAGATAGAAATATTAATATCTGGATGACATGCATATGATTTTAAATTTAAATAATGTCCCTCGAATTCCACATAATTAGGCCTTGTGGGCAGATTTTTAAATGTCTGACCAATGTGTTCAAATTGATTTTACATTTAAACACAAAAAACATTGGTCAACAAAACAAATTGTATTTTGCTTCTGTACCATGCAGGGGTAGTCACACCAGTTAAACAAACTGGACTTTGGGGAACAAACGTGCTTGAGCAGAAGATAAATTACATAATGTGAGTTCTGAGCCAAAGAAACAATAAACTCATAAAAAATCATGAAATCAGGGATTAAAGTTGTCTCCTATCCACCTCTGACTCTGATTCAACTTCAGACCTCTTCATCTGGTTCCAAACTTTGGCCCAGAGCAAGTATGACAGATAATCATCTAATCAGCCGCCTACTACTGTTTACAGTGTAAAATGAGAATTGTGAGAAATGTGCATTGGTGTGTGTGATCGATGACTTACCTTGTGTAGTATCAGTAGGCAGGAATGACGCTGAAAATATTTTCTATATACAAATAAGGCGATTGTCTTTTGTAAGTTGCTTTTATTTTGAAAGAGAAGCGTAATCCAGTGAAGGATCTGATTTGGTGACTGAATGGAAGCAGATGGAGAGGATTCATTTAGAATGAAATGCATTTCACAGTGAAAGTTTGGATATTAAGCATAATGACAGTAATTTCACCAGTTTTGTAGAAATTTCCCTCTGCCTGAATTTGAACTATGTTGTAAGGCTTTTTTTTTTTTGACCAGAGCAGTGATGTATCATTTTATTGCATGAAATATATATTATTATATAATATTTTCTATAAAATACATGTTTTTATATGAAATGTAATGATTTGTATAGATGTAATTACCTTAAATTATCAATTAAAAGAACGATAAATGAATTGCATTTTACATCAAATATTGATTAAAATAGATTTTATAATACTGTATTTCTATGAAACTGGTACAGTGTCCATAGGAAGTATATATTCCTATCGAAAAGTTGAAGTTGAAGTGGATTTTACATGTTTTGTGGACTTGTGATAAATGACTTACTTCATACTTTCCTCCCATATATTGTAATAACCTAGGCATGCTACTGTAATATATGTTTAATGAAATAAATAAATGAGTTTAGACCCTGGTTTTATTCTGTTAGGTGATAGTGCTTTAATTTCCTTAGAATCTGTGAATGCATCTGTGGTTCTTTTGTTTGAAAAGACACTTTTGAACTTTTCTTACAAAGGTATTACAATACTTTAAAATATAGACTGCACAATTGGTTGTAGGAAGAAATGTGACAACTAAGCTTTGAATTATAAAGAAAATGCTGCTCCACGATAACACCATAATAATAAAAAAGTTGCAGTATATATATATATATATATATATATATATATATATATATATATATATATATATATACTCTTTCTTTGCTGGTAATGTCCATGATATAAAGTAAAGAAGCGTGGCAGTGAAGCGGTGTTTGGTCTCAGCAGCACCACGCTGACAGAAAGGCTGTAGACAGGTTTAAAGGAGCAGAAATATTTCCTTGTGTCTCTGAGACTCTTTAATCAGCAGAGCATAAAGAGAAGGGCATTTTCTGCCCGGCTAAGGTGGAAATGGCCAGAGAATTAACATGTTTTAAGTCCTGAGAAGGACCTCAGCCATGAGGTCATTGTGGCTAACAAGATTATCATGCTTGACTGGAGTAGCAGCTGAGCAGTAATATTGTTGTGACATCCTGCATAAAATATCTGACCACAATTTCACACAAGTCAAGGTGACTGTCCCCAGCCAGCTCAAACGGGAGCTGTAAAGAAGTCGGGATGAGCAGACCAGACTTCATCATAAAGAAAATAAACAGAGAGTGGAGCTGTCAGCTTGATGGTATAACAATATAAATGCTTTATTCTGGAGACAGTGACAAATACATGTCATGTGATGTGTCACATAGCATGAAGGCTCTGCCTATGTTTATTAAAGGAGCCATATTTTGGCATTTTTTCTAGTTTATTAATTACATTTGTGTGGTCTATTTATAAATATTAGCATATTTTTATGGCCTAAATGCAGCTAGTTAGACTTGTAGCAGCAATGCAGTCTGCCTTCTCACACACTCTGAAAAGCCCTCTTTCCCCCACTTCCTACTGAAAGTTCTGCTCTGTTGTGATTGGTCTATCGCTCTAGGAAAAGTCCCGCCCCTCAGAGAACTGGGGTCGGTTGGAGCAACAAAAGTCAACCACAAGCATCTTGGCTACATGGATCCAGGGGTTGGCTACTATTATCTTCTGCTCCTGTTGTGATGTCACAACAAGACCTATTTGAAAAGAGCTTGTGTTCAGCCAAGTTTCAGCTGCTAATTTGTGTGTTAGCAGTAACAACATATATCTAAATATTTACACACACTATTGTCACATAATGTTGTCTTTTTTAATCTATATTATGGATGCTTTTTATTTCATAATTCTGACTTTTTATCTCAAATTCTTTGAAAAACTTAAACTTAAATTGATCTGCCAATGGAATAAGATAATTGAATTCTACTCAATATTAGACTGATTGTACTAAGTCCAAGATGTTTCCCCCTGATAAGATTCCATATGTTGCAGCACAGAACCTGCAGTGGCCACAAAAAAACATAAAAAGTTGACTCTCGAGCTATTATTTGTTTGGTTTATTTGGATTTTTCATTACTTGAAAGACTATAAAAAAGTGGGTGGAAAGTTGGGGCCGTGCTGGGGACATCTGCAGGTAAAGGGAGCAACTGCATCACAACTTGTTCTTTAGGGAAGTGCAAACAATATTGTAAAAAGTTGCTAAATCCAGGCTGTGTGCATTTCTCATTTTGATGTACGAGGCATTTTTATATAACCCCTAGACCTTATATTGAATAAAACGAAAAAAAAAAAAAAAGCATGAAAGTGTCTATTTGCATGATATGGGACCTTTAAGTTCCAGCTACTAATTTATTTGACATCAGCAGTGCAAAACCTTGGTATTTGTTTGCCAAGCAACTTGTTCAGCAAACTACATACACAATATTTTTACAAACGTTGGCAGTGGTGATAAATAATCACTAATAAAAGGTTAGAGAAGCCGCAGCACTTTGATGGCTTTTGCAGTTCAGGCTTTTATTCTATACTTCAGAGCTCAAAGGAATCCTGCTGTTTGCTACTTCATGTGTTCAGTTCACAACAGGTTAGAGAAGCAGTCTTGTGACTGGAAAGTTACTGGTTTGTAACCTCAGAACTGGCAGACTGACACTGGTTGGGGGAATAAAAAAAAAAAAAAAAAAAAAAAAAAACCTAATGACCACCGCTGAGGTGACCCTGAGCAAGCTCCTCAGACTGTGGTCATACTTAAATAAATAATGGTTAGAACAACCAACAGCGAAAAAAAAAAAATAAAATATTGTATCTTTTCAGCTAGCAAAAATGTTAACTTTTATTTCCTGCTTTGTTTTTGCCATCAATATATGCACTCCATCATAGATGGATATCTCTTCTTGGGCTGTTACAACACAAGTCATGCGTCTTCATCTGAAAATAAAAACACATGAGCCTGAAAGCTTATGTGGCTCTTTTTTGTTGTTTTTGCTTGGTGGTGTTTCGGCCGTTAGCGTCACCATCAGCCAATTGCAGGAGATGAATGGCTACCATTTCATGCAGGTTAGTTCAATATGAAATTAATTTATCGGGCGATATGTATATCATTGACAGATATACTTCTACCCGACTGCTATATGCATATATAGGGGCTTGCAATCATGCAAAACTAAAACTACACAGTGTAATTTCTCCTTTTTAGTTGCTGTTTTTTTTCTCTAAAAAGAGCAGAAAGTAGATGTGTGTATATTAGCAGAAGAGATGCAATTTAGTCTCAGTCAGATCGGACACATAGTATAACAGTACACTTCCTGAGGTGTAATCGTCATAGATGGAAGACATCTATTATCTTCACAAGTTGCAGACATCAGAGCAAGTTCTGACCCCAAACCTCCAACGTTTTAATGATAGGCCTGAGTTTCTGCAGGCAAAAAAAAACAAAAAAACATGTTGCTGTTTCTTTTTGTGCCCTTTATCTTGTCAGATAAAAGCAGAACTATTAGGTTTTTTGGAACATGTTCTGTGATCACAGGGGCTTGTAATGAATTCAGGAAAGCAAGAAGGACTCAACAGTAATGTTGAGCTTTTTTTTTTTTTTTTTTCGCCTTAAAGGCACACCAACTGGGAATCAGTGAGCTCAGCTAATTGAAGTCAGGCTTTGTTCTGCATGATGCTTACTGAAACGAAAAAAAGGGGAAAAAAATACACAAACTCCTTGAGTTGGAAGTAGTTACTGGAGTCGTCTGGGGAAGAGAGCGGCAGCAAATTTTGGCCAAAACTTGCACAGTCAGAAGCTGTGTCAGCGCTGACCTACGAAGGCCTGGGAAGAAGAGACATCATCGTCATCAGCTCTTCTGGGATTTTGTGGATGACCATGCTTGAAGAAGAAGAAGAAATAGGAAAGAGGCTGCGGTCGTTATCTTCACCTATTAACACCTCTCACGCTTGTGAAATTGCCCCCCAAAAAGAAAAAAAATAAATAAAAACTCTAAAAAAAATAAATAAAAAGCAAGTATGTTTGAAAGTGGCCTCATCTCCGAACCTAGAAGAACATTTTTACCATGTGTTTACTGTAAAGAATTCTGCTTCTTCAATAATCCCCCCGTCTGAAATCACCAATTAGCCAAGCTTAGTTTGGCAGTGTGCTGTGCTTGTGTACAGAGTACACAGCAGCCAACGAGAGGGGGGAACTTCGACAGGAAAAGACAACATGTTATGTACTCAGAAGACAGACCCACAATTCTCCCTGCTCACACAACACAGAGAAAGTGGGAGGCTTCGTCTGGATGACAGCTGGGCTCCACAAACCCTGTTTCTGCTTCCCTTCCAAAACTTTCTAGGAGCCAGCGTAGCTGCCATTTGGATGACAGCACAAGGACAGGATACAGTGGAACTCGGCTGTGTGAATTTGGGAAACTTACCTGCTGTTGTGAATGATAAGCCTGGGTGTGAAGCCAGGGGCATCTACTCAAAATTGCCCCCCAGAAAAATCACTGGATGCAAAAATGTCCTCCTGTTGAATTCCCTACTGAGCAGATACTGCATGATGCAGAATCAGAAAAGACCTGCAGTAAAATATGTATTCATTTGAATTCAGTGTGAGATTGAGGGTTCAGCCTCTGGGGAGAGTGAATTTGCATCATTGTCATTACAAAATTGTCATTGGTTCTCCTGTTACATTCCACATAAAGCATATTGCATGATGCAGAATTAGAAAAGACCTGCAGTAAAATCCTTACTATTTGAATTCATTGTGGGCTCACCTCTGGGGAGCATGAATTTATTTAAAGGTCATTCTGAAAAGGTTTTCCTGTTGAATTCCACACCAAGCACATATTACATGATGCAGAATCAGAAAAAAATACTTGAATTTGTTTCATGGTCATTTCAAAAAGGTTCTCATGTTGATTTCTAAAACAAGCAAATTAAATGATGCAGAAGCTGAAAAGAACTGCAGTCAAATCATCATCATAATATCATTTGAATTCATTGTGACGTTGAAGGTTCGGCCTCTTGAAAGCATGAATTTGTTTTATTATCTTTAAAAAAGGTTATTTCTCCTTTTTAATTCCACATCGAGCATATTGCATGACGCAGAATCAGAAAAGGCCTGCAGTAAAATCCTCATCATTTAAATTCATTGTGACATTGAGGGGTCCACCTCTGGGGAGCATGAATTTATTTCATGGTCATTTCAAAAAAGGTTTTTCTGTTGAATTCCACACCAGGCAGATATTACAAAATACCTGCAGTAAAATCCTTGTCATTTGAATTCATTGTCGCCTCTGCGGAGCATGAGCATGTTTCATTTATATATATTATTTATTCTTTAGATCCCAAGGTTTTGTAGCCTGATTAAACCATTCTGATCAGGCTCTACAAATCAGTCTGAGATATCAGAGGTGTCAAAATGTAAGAAATAGAAGTAAAAAATAAGAGTGGTTAACACTTAAAACATTAGATTCATGGTTCCTGAAGGGTAAATCCTCCACACTATGTGTAAGTTTCCGGTATTCTTTGAACAAAGCATATCATTATTATAGTGTTGAAACATGTTCAAAGGAAACATCTCGCAGGTTTGAGAGATTTTTTGAGACCCTCAGCTGTGTTTTTGCTAAGGTTGATGAGACACTGGCTATGCAGTCTCCCTATGATGTTTTTCTTTTCTTGCACTAGCTCCCTACTAAAATTCTTAATGGACTCTGAGGCACTTTATAATTGTTTTTATGACTAATTGTATGCTTATTTGTCTCTTAATTCCTCACTGATTGCTTCTAATTGTATTTATGTCCGTCTATATTGTGATTTTAATGTCTTGTGTAAACTACATTGAGTTGCATTGTGCTGAAATGTGCTGTAGAAATAAAGCTGCCTCACTGTGAGGTTGCTGTTATCCACTTTCAACATTTGACACGGCTGCAGAAAGAAACGTTCAAAGGACTCTGAAGGGGATATTCATAACAAGTTAAACATTCAGTTCCAGGAAGTAAACATTTATAGCAAATAGTCAGATTTACATAAAGTTACTGCGGAGCTCCTCCGCTCAATAAACACACACAAATTATATCTTAGCAAAGTAAACTGAATCCTGGCAAATTAAAGCAACAATGTGATAGGCTGAGAGCATCATAGACGGGGCTGGTTGAGAACACTGCAGTAGCAAAATCTTATTTTTATCTCTTTAAACTTCCTGGGGTGCACACAAGTTAACACCACACCATAATGCATTTTTAACTTTATTTATTTCAGGGACAGTGCATTTATAATTTCCATGAGCACTTGGGTCCATTTTAGCCATAAAGGCAAATTTTCATTTGCAGTCTCTGGCAGATTAATGCAAAGTAGTGCCCCCCAAAAGTCTTTGTAAACACAAATAAATAATTTTGAATATTAAAGAAATATTAAATAAACACATAACACCAGTGATGCTAAATGTAAAACAATGCCTTTCTTAATTGTTGAAAAATCAGGATCCCCAATTCCTCAAAGTTTGGTCCAGATGCTGTTTTCCAGTGCGTTTAAGGAAACAATCAAACTAATATGTAGAAGTCAGTAAGTCATTTATCACATCACTTGTTCAAAATAAGTCCAAAATCAGCCTCTTTTTTACCAGTCTGCTGGTTAAGATCAGACCTAACAATCATTAACAAGCTCTAACGATGTAAGTTACCATAGCGACAGCAACTAGGGAGAGGGAGAACGATTTTTTATTGTTTTTCCGTCATTGATTCATGAATATTGCTAATGTTACATTAAATTCCATTGTTTAAAACATTTGAACTGGATATCTTATGAAAAAAAAAAAAATACGGATATCATGACATATCATGACAGCATGTTTGATTGATCAGTAATTACACAGTTAATATATAATAGTAGTTAATAGTTAATATATATATATATATATATATATATATATATATATATATATATATATATATATATATATATATATATATATATATAAAGCTGAGAGATGTGATGTTTGGGTTGGTAGTGGTCATCTTTGTGTTTCCACTGTGTAAGTGGGTCTTACACTTACACAGAGGCTCCTCCCCTAGGTACCAGTTGTGTGTGTTAAGTACCCCAACCAAAAGAGTTATGAATGCCTTATTTCCACTATGCAGTATGGAACAGTATGCTTATTTTAGCATTACCATTTCCAAGGTACCCCTTACTATTTAAGTAACCCTTTTGGTGTGTGTGTGTGTGTGCATGAACGGCACATCGTAAACTGAGTTGGATAATTCTTACATTGCATGTAAATATATTGCAATGTCATATCAAAGTGTCAGATAAACTATACGTAACTGCGAATAATTTAAAGGAAAGAAAAGATGGACTTTCTTTATTCTTTGATCTTTCTTTTTTTTTTTTTCGCTTGAGAAAGTAACAGAGAAAAAAATCTGCTTCTGACCTGTGACACTTAACTCAAGGTGCAACACACCATCACTGTAGATAAATGTGGGAAAAGAACGTCTTTTCTTTTTCCAGTAATTGCAGTTTTCCTCCTCAAACAGAGCGCAATAATGAACATACTGAAGCGCGGTTTCAGCACAATGATGAGACCGCAACATGGAGAGTTTTATATCAGACACCTTTCAAGTTGAATTTTTGATCTGTTGTATTTTCTTGTTGTATTTTCCTTTTTTTCCCACCCTCCTCCTCCTTCGCAGTGCCTCGCAGGAACAGAGAAACCAATGTTCCCTTCGTGCAGTTAATTGGCTGTTTCTTGCCTCTTTCCAAAGCTGACCTATAAACACTCCTTTCTTTACATGCTCCATTACACTTCTTTCCAGTGCCATGAACAAAAGAAGGATGACTCACAGCATCGCCATGAAATGGTGGAATGCGAGTTGTGGCTTCCATGCTATAGCTACGATTCACACAGGTATGAGGGGCTTGAGAGGTCAGAATCAGAACTTTTTCAAACTTCTAAATCTTCTGTGAATAGATTGCACTGTCACATAGCGGAGAAATGTCCGTTGGAAGAGCGATTGTACCTTTGAACTCAACGCTTCATAAAAAGTGGTTCTGTGAAATAGTAACAGACCCGGGTCAGACTTCTCATTGTCTCTGTTTGAATCTCGGACTGAGACCTATCTCCCGCAAAGTATGACAAATTGCTTCTGCTTCAGGAAGATGAGCAAACAGAGCGCTGTGGCTCTGTGATTAAATATGGGTGTCTGGTTCCTCAGCAACATGTCCCTGTATCCATGTCCTTTTATTAATATATAAAATATATCATACTGCAGTCACATCTATAAGAGAAGAAGTAAAAAATAAAAATAAAATAAAAAAACAGCACATCTAGCTATATCTGCTCTCATAAAGCATCACCTCATCCTGGGGAAAGTGTGGCTGAAGGCACAGTGCAGCTTTCACATCCGTTTCATTATGTATGTTTGTTGGGCACAGCATACATTCATCAACGTTCCTCTGCAGGGGCTGAATAAACATCACTCAGAAGGATTCGTTTGTGCCCCCGGGAGAAGAATGACAAAATGATAGCTAATGATTTTTTAAAGCGACGCTACAGGTGAGCAGGGTAAACATTTGCACAAGTAGATATCACTGTGAATCTTCCCCAGTTAATTTCTTTCATTATGACAATTATGTCCATAATACAAGTGGTATTTATTGTTTGAACATGCAAAACGAGGCGTTATATAAATAAATATGAATAAAAATAATTAGAAAGTCAAATTGAAAATGATTGTTTCATTCTGTTAAGATATTACAGTGCAATATTTTTACAGAGGGAATTTTTGGTATGTGTTTTTAGCACTCTACAATTTAGAACAAAAAAAAGCTATAGGAGTAAAATGTTATATAAATCAGGATATAAATGATATATGTGTGCTGCTGTTGTGGTGATTTATGGCTCAGATTGGCTGCTAATACAAAGGATATGACCATATTGGATTCAACAGACTGACAATGTATTTGCTGGTTAAAAATACATACATATACATGTTGCAGACAATGCCGGTCGTGCTGTGTTGGACTGTTGACAAATGCAACAAATGCAAACAAGAAACTAAATGTGTGTTTACAACATTTTATTTCACCTGTCTGAAAAAAAGTAGAGCAATGAACTGCTCATTGCATTTACTGGTTGAAAAGGGAACACATGACATATCTGCATACAAGTCAGGGGTCAGAAATCTACATGTATGATCTAATGAGAGCAGAATGTCTGGTATTGAGTTTATCATGAAATGAGTGTTTGAGGCTTGTAAAAGACTGAAGCTCGTGATCTGCTGAATATTTTCTGTATATTATCTATTTCTATATATATTTATATTCTGGGTCAAATAATGTAACCATGTAGCATTTGAAATAACTCAATAATGAAATCAATCTGCTCTTCATTCATTCAGCCTGACATTGCTTTATTGTTTGCAATCATGTTCATACATCACAGTAGTCGCGGCAACGGTTTCCATAGCAGTTGACTTGGTTTTCAGATTGATTGCAGAGCTTTTGTGTCCTGCCTGTGGTGACTGTGTGAAAGCAAATAGCCATGAAACATATTATTAAAGACTGGGTGTGATGTTTGGTTCTTGGTAAGACCCCAGAGCAGAGACAGAGGTTGGTGGAAGTGCAAAAACGAGATTTATTCAAAACACAAAAGGTGAAAACGGAACTAAGGGCCTTGTGTCTCGTCCTACGCCGCTGACGGCCCAGACCATGCCCCGCCGTAACCCATCACTCTGCAGGACAACACAGTGAAGGAAGGAGGAAAAAGAGAACACAACACAAAACCAAGAACCAAACCATAACACTGGGGAAACCAAGAATGAATATGTCATGAGTTTATTACACCATAGGAGAACATAATATTAACCACTGTGTCATATTTGAAGTCCTAAAAAAAAGTTGTTAAATGTATGAAATTATGCTTCAAAGTTTATCAAAGTTGTTGAGAAATGAGCAGCTGTCTCTGCCTTAGGCAGCATGTAGGTTGTAGGCATGGAAACCACCTCAGTTTCAATTTCCATTGTAATTATCATACAAAAGACATATACCAAAACAAATATTGATGATAAAATTAATCAACAACCTTGTTGTTTTTATTTATAGCAATACAATACAATACTTGTGCTGGGGATACATGGGGGATCACAAACACATTGTAATTCCCTTCTACATCATCAACACGATTCATCAGGAGTATAAAGATGGGAAGTATTGTGCCTTTAAACCACCACTTAAATAAACAAATAGTATTCAAAGTAAAATTGCAAATTGATAATTCCAACAACAGAGTGCTACAACTTACTTACTGTATATTACATTACATGCAAGCCCAAAAGGCCTTTTAGTTTAGTTTCTGATCAAACAGGTTTTGAAGGGAGAATCAAGGAGTGATTGTAAACCTCATATGTAAGTCACAGGAATTGAGAGGCAGACAGAAAAAAAAGACAAGAAAAAGGAAAAGTGAAAAACTGCAAATCTAACATTGTCATTGGTGTTCTTATGGCATTAGCCATTCAATCAAAATATCACACACTTTTATAATGAATTGCGCAATAGCTGAGTATTTACATGTTTTTGCATGTGTGTTTGTCACAACTTAATCTTGTGAAATGAGCTTTGGTAGATATGCAGTGAAGGACTAAGAGGATGAGTCATAGAAGCACAGAGGCAGGAAGATGCACTGGAATGGATGGATAACTGGTTCAGATCTGGACAGGCACAGAGACAGAAAGACAAGGAAAACAATGCCATTAAATGACTTTTTTATTGTTCCTACAATCGCTAAAGATGTCTGAAGATGTTTTTTTTAAGTTGTTTCCAAATGAGCATGAATACTTATTAAAGAAAACATATTATTTAATAAGAAGTTTATTTCCATCAAATATTTCAAATGCAATTCAAACTGCATCAGATGATTATGGTGGAAACACATGCACATATCCATCATGTTAAAGTCAGAAAATGACCTTAGAAAACATGAATTAACTTTAATTTTAATTTTTTTAATTTTAATAGCTACCATTTTAACATAGATGAAATAAATACTGTGTATTTATAGACCTCCTACATTGTTATATTTATATTTAAATATCTCAAGGTTAAACACACTTTTTATGAACAGCTTCTTAATATGCAATAATGTCATTTGCTTTGTTTCTTGTAATTGTTACTAGGGAATGACTTACCTGAAGAACACCATTGTGCCTTCATTTTTCTTCTCCAAGAATAAACAACAGTGTTGCTGTAGCTGTTCTATTCTGGTTAGATGATGTAATATATTATGTTCATTATGTTGTTGTTGTATGTTGTTTTTATCCATAGGTTCAATCATCATAATTACTGTTAAACCCAACGTTTCATTTCTAAGTAGAAGTTGAAAATAGTTATGCAAAAACAGAATAGACAGCATTTAAATTCAATGATGCATTGACTACTGAAATGTGTGGGAGTGTTTTACTTTATACTTAGACTAGACCTCTATCCCTTAAGAGTAGCAGTGCTTAAAATTGTATAGTATCTGTATTGTCATACTTTCAACAGAGATTTGAATGTGGAAATCTAATTTCCAGCCTATTAAAGAAAAAAATATTGCACATACATACAATTTATTATTATTAAAAAAAAAAAAAGTCCACACATTTGAATCAATGAGAATAATAAATTCCAATGAGACAAAATGGTCATTAAATATATGTTTGACCATTAAAGGCATATTAATGTCTAAAGTTAAGTAAACTTCAGACTGAACTTACAGGTTTTGCTGTGCAGCAGGTGGAGGCGTCACACATATACTATCAGTGTCAAAAGCATACATATGCTCACTGTGGGAATTAGAACATACATATTAATGAAAATAAGTAAAGCTGTTAAACATCCACAGTGAGAATCCAACTGCAGGTTTCATAAATTCTTGTTTAGTGTAGCAATAATTATTAAAATGGTAAAGCAGCAATAATAATAATTACTAATGTTATCAATATAACATGTAAGGTAAAGAAAACTCTATACCTTCAATACTCAGTAAAAATTCTACACTCAGTAGAATAAAGTGATGTCAAATAAACAATTTGTTACGTTAAATGAACTTTGTATCGGCCTTTGTAGGCTTCTAAAATTCCAAAAAAAGACAAAGGCCGTGGGTGGCGTGGGTTCAAAGCGAAGATTTACACACCAAACACAAGTTTCCAAGAAAAAAGTTCCAGCTTTATTCCAATGATTTCTTTCAAACAAAATAATATCTTACTTCCAGGTCTTGCCTTGTAGGTCTGTGATTCTGTGGTAAAAATCTTTTTCTGTCCCAAGTTCCACACCGCCCGACACTGGTTTTCCAAAACACACGTTTTCTAACACACACCTAATCAGCGTGTTGCTGGCATATCCACACCTGCGCACAGGTAGGTGTCACCCAACCCAGAAGACTCCGTGAAGAAATAAAAATAAATAAATAAATAAATGATAGAAATGGCCATAACAAACTTATGTACAAATATAAATTCTGTTCCATTTATTCATATTAAATTGTTACTTTGACATGTAACCTTATTAAGTAAATGTCCCATTAACGTTAGACACTTTTCTTCTGATAAAATCAAACGTTAATGTAACGTTAGTTCATGTTGCAAATTAACAATTATAATTTTATTGTTATATTTTGACAATGCTGATGCCTGTTTAAGCTTGTGTCAAAATAACAGATGAATTATTATTTATTAAGTTCAAGTAAGTAGTATTGTTTACCTACTTACTTCAAAGCGGATCAACAAGACAAGTCTGTTTGCTATCTGTCTGTGCATGTAGCTCAGCATCTTAGCTTAGCTTCTTAGATTTGAACCTGTTTGCTCCTCCTGCTCCTCTCTAGCTCCTCCCTCTGGATCTGCCTGTGATTCGCCAAAATGAAGATGGCAGCTCACTCCTTTATGCATAAATATCTGAGTCCAAAAGCCAAACGCTTGACATCACAGAGACGACATCCATTATATATACAGTCTATGATTGACAACAAGTAAAATTAAACCATGAGCTTCCTCTTGCACTTCCTGTATGGGAAAGAACTATTGAAAATCTGTCCTGCACACTTCCATTATATTAAAAATCCAGCCTGGAGGGAAATCACTGCAAAGTTCAATATTAGAGAGGTCAATGAAATTATGGTCTCAATGCTTCAGATACATGCCAGGAACGCAGGAAATGGGGCTAGATGTCCAAAATACAAAACTAATACCCCAACACCTCATTACTGAGGCACATTTTGCACTTGGACATGTAAAGTAGATGTTTGTAAAACAGTTTCACATGAATATCTTACCTATACTTTGATGTATTATACTTACTTCAGTGAATTTTATAGAGCAGGGGTCTCAAACTCGCGGCCCGCGGGCCAAATGCGGCCCGCCGGACGCTAGTTTGAGGCCCCCGCGTTGATATGAAAGTTTAATGTTAGTGTGGCCCGTGCGAGTTTAGTACAGTGCCCAGGAACCCTCAATGCTGCAAATAAAAGAAATGCTGCAAACAAAAAGAAACGGCGCTGCAAATAAAAGGAAACTCCACACCAGAAGTGAATTACCGGGGACTATTATTGGCGGTGCACCTGTAGTTTTTTATGTGAGCGAAGAAGAAGAATACGAAGAAGAGGTGTTGTAAAGCAGAAAGAATTAGGGGGATAATAATTGTTTCTCCAGTAGGTGCCGCTATATGACCATTATGGCCGGCAAGGATGATTGATGAAGAAGACTGGAGGTTCTGCGCATGTGTTGTTGTTCTCCCCGTGACTGAGAGGGATTTATCGTTTTTTCTAATCCGGATAAAAAGTGCACACTCGGCATCTGTGTGTTGTGGTTATTTTCACTGGCAACTTACCACATATTTTGTGGAGGAATACGAAGAAGAAACAATTATTTGCCTCCGAATTACTTCTTCTTTACAACACCTCTTCTTCGCTCACATAAAATACTACAGGTGCACCGCCAATAATAGTCCCCGGTAATTCACTTCCGTTGTGTAGTTTTCTTTTATTTGCAGCATGGAGGGTTCCCAGTACCGTAGTTAGCACTACCTCCGTGCTAAATAGTTAGGTCTGTGTCATTCGAAGGCCGACAGCTTCGGAGCACCCGGACTATATCGGCAACGTGACCGTGCCTACGGTGCCCAGCACCAGCCTGAATACACGTGTAAACCACGGACATAATCAACCTGCCGGTGTAGCAGCACCGGGGAAGGCAGCAGTGCTGAATACACTTATAAACCACGGATGTAAACTACCCGCCGCTGCTGCCTTCGCCAGTGCTGCTGAATACACATTTAAAGAGATAAACAACACGCCGGTGTGGCTGTCACCGGAGCCGGGTGCTCCGAAGCACCAGACCTGACATTACACGCGCGCAAGAACGGGGAAAATGAGTGCTAAGATGCTAACATGGAGCTAACACTATTACATACGCACACAAGCGAAGTTTTGTGTGTGTATCCGTGTTAGCGTTAGCTCCATGCTAGCCACTAGCCTAACTTTTCAAACTTTATTACTTTTTTTATTTAATTAACTTAATATTAAACGGCCACCACAAACACTTTGTGTTTCCATGGTTTCTGACCTTCAACCAATCACTAACTGTGCCGTGCTGACGTCATATGTAGGCGCAGGACCCTACCTACCAGCGGAAATGACGTTCTTTGTACGTCAGCTGAACACTAAAACTGGAACTTCAACACATCAGTGAGACACAGTGGAATTATATATATATATATATATATATATATATATATATATATATATATATATATATATATTATTGGTGATGAGCACAGACAATTTCAGGAAAAGTGTGGAAAACCTAGTGCGGCCCAGCTTCAACCAGACCCTAGCTCTAGTGGCCCCCAGGCAAATTGAGTTTGAGACCCCTGTTATAGAGGATGATGTTGCACAACCTAATTTAGATGACGAATCTTATAACACTGCTTAATTCTCACAAAAGAAACTTTGAACTTTGGGTTACATGAATAATCCAACATGTTTGGGTGAATGAACAAATCCAATTTGATAAATTGAATTAATCCAACGTGTGTTCTGTCCATTACAAACTCAGCACTGAGTTATAAAACTCCCCAAATGGGTTGGTTTTAAACCAGCATTTCTAGGAGTTGTGTTTTGCTGTCAACTATAACTAATGACTGGAAACTCTGTTTGAAGAATGAAACAGATGGTGTTTTGCTCTTAATGGCGTATTCCAGCAACAAGATGTTGCATTCTCATGCATGTTGGCACACTTACAGCACATTATATAAAGGAATAGTTAAAATCATAGAGGCAGAAGCCTTTTAATCCTCTCTACAGGTCACGTTTAAAAAAGGCCAGACCTTATATTTCCTTTTATGTAACCAGCCCATTTTCTCCAAGGAAACCTTGGCTATACATTTCTGCAAAATTGAATGACTAAGAGAAGGTGAACTGGGTTGATATAACTCAGTGGTATCTTTCATAAGACCCTGCCTGGTAAAATCCCACATATTTCTGTAATATACATTAAATTTCTAAGCCCAAGCTAAAATAACCTTGTTGAAATGACTACAATATCACCAAGGTTACTTTTTTTTGTATTATTCACATTATTCTCAAAGCTCTCACAGAACTATTGAAGATCATACACAACACTTTTTCAAGCAGGAGTGCAGACGTCTTTGAAGTTGCCCTTTTCTTTGTTCAGCCTTTAAAATCTAGCTTCTGATAATTTTGTGCAGATTTGTCGTTATCATACAATCGTTGTTCTACGGATGATTAGTTCTCCTGGCCGCCGCCTTTTATTCCTGTTGACATTTTCGTTGGTTAGCTTTTTTTTTTTAATGCATTATTTATTGCATCTGCACCGTATTCACTCAGACACATTCAATGACTTTAATTGTTCCCATGATTTCTAAAGAAATCTAAAGGTGTTCTTTTCATATACTGTATATGGCTCTTGTTTGGTATGCATATGTCTTTGGTGATTTTGTTTTTGTGTCCTTCTACTACATTTATGATTGTTAATTTATATTTATTACCTGTTTCTTCATTTCTTCTTTACTGCCTTGTGCTGCGCTTTGTATTGATTGTTTTTTGTTGAGGGACCCTCTTGAAAACGAGATACTATGTCTCAAGGGCTTTGTCCTCCATTTAATTTTAATAAAATAAATAAATAAATATGAAGGGTTACATCACAGAAACATTTTTGAAGCATGAACAAAGGGAGAAATTACTCAGGGGTGTACAGACATATGGGAGCCTTCTTCCCAGCTCCATATCAAATAATATTACAATCACAATGTCAGTTTCAATTTGTTTTGGTCCATTCAAATCTGTAGCATTTGTATTAGCACTAAACAAAATATCCACTTTGGCAGCGATAGCTTTGATTTTGATATATTTAGTTATTTCTTTTTTGGTGACGATGCAAGAACAACAACAAAAAAAAAAGATATAAGGAGCAAACACTTCAGTAAAGGGAAATACATCAATGTGAAAGTTGAGTCACTTGTGTAAAATGTGTAATCAAATCCTTGTTTATGTACCTGACGCTGATAACACAACGTTCTGTCAAAACTGTTCAGTTGTAAACAGCAAAATTGTGTTAAAGGATGATGAGAGGGACCATCATCTCTTCATAGGCATTTTGTTTCTCTTTAGTTTATTATCCTTTCTGAAATTCAGACACATACCACCACAACAGTCAAGATTGACATTTAACAACATGATTGGTTTAATAGAGCTATACTCAGTGGTGAATTACATCCTATATTCAGACCCTTTACTTAAGTAAAAGTGGAAATACAGTTGCAAGTATTACCAGCAAAATATACTTTGAAGTATCAAAGGGAGAAGTATGCATTATGCACATATGTATACATTAATATACATTAATTAATTGTATTAATACATTGAAGTGATTAAGTCTAAAGGGTATTCACTTCATTGAAAATTTGCCACATCTCAGGTTTCAGAAAGTTAAAACTACATGTTGGAAATGATTTGAAGATTTTGATTAGGAAAACGAGCACATGCAGGACGAATCAGGCAGCAGCAAACATTGAGTTTATCATGGAGGAGTTTGATTGACAGGTGGATGTAATGATACTTCTGGTTGATTTTGCTCTGGACAGGATGGAAGATGTCACGTGAAACTGAGGACTCTCCCTAGATTCCTCTCTCAGGAACATCAGGACTTATTAAAGTGACATGTACAGTATAAGAGATATTAGCACAAAAATATTATGTACTGCTAAAAATGGAGGATAAAGAAACATCACAGATGTTCTTGGTGTATTGGTTGATCTTGGTACAGATCAGAAATCATATCATCTCCCTATTAAAATAATGGCCCATGTAATTTTTTGATGAAAGTAAGATTATGTCCTAAATCATCTTTTGATAATGCTGCCACATCTGGTAAAATCGCCTTAACCCTTAGTTGAAAAGATCATACTCTTTATGCCCTATATTTAGGACAATGGTCATTTCACTTAGGCCATTGTATTGTTTGCCTGAGTCAAATTCCTGACTTGGGTAATTTAACAAGCTTTTATGATGGCGAAGGCTTCAAGAAGCAATAATCTATGGTACAGAAGAAGCTCTTCTGAATCAATTTATACTGGTGTGATAAAGACTATAATGTTTCATGGTAATTAAGTCTACAGTGTAATCACTTCATTGACAATTTGCCCCATCTCAGGTTTCAAAAAGTTAAAACTGCATGTTGGAAATGAGTTATGTTCAATAAAAAAACAGGCAAAGGAGACCTTGAAAAGTGATGAAATAGGAAACAGCCTCCTGACCAATTTGATTTGCCTGATATTTGTTTAATTTAACTCCAGGTAAGTTTTGAGTTTGCACTATGGAATACAGTTTAAGCCAGGTTTAAAGTTGCCTAAAGTCACATTAGTGACTTGTTCAAAACTTGGCCTGAGTCTCTTCATTCTTCAACAGAAAAACAAAAATACTTAGGCCATTGAGATTGTGCTTGTTAACCACAGACAGGGAATTATACCAAGAAATAAAGCAAGTTAGAAAACTGTCCACAAATGTACAATAAAAGGGGAGCAACCTGTCGAAACATGAAGTGTAATTGCCGTAATCCTCTCCTGTGAATGCCACCGTGTCCCTAGATATTTATAATCATATACGACTTCATTACAGTCGCAGTGTGAATATGAATTTGTAAACAGAAAGAAGAGTTAGACACAAGAAAACAAACCCTAAAGACGACTCCCTTCACATCTCATTTCAAACAAGGCAACAGCCTTTTTCATCCAAATTTGCCTTCTTATAGTCCTGAATGATGATGAAAAGTACATAAACAAAGCACAGACTTATCGTTTTTGGTGATTGAGACTGAGGTGATTGAGGTGATTTATTGGAACGGATGAAGAGTCACTTCAAGGCCCATGGTGTTGATGGTTTGGGGACAGCTACTCTAACTGAAGATCTGCAGGATCCGGTTGAACAAAGTGTATGAGCAGAGGTTTGAGTGTAGGTCACTTCCCTAGAGTCCTTCAGCACCCTACTAGTTAATCTATCAGGACCAGCTGCTTTCTCATGTTAATCCTTTTAAAAGTTTGACCTCCGCTGCTATGATAACTTCCTGTCCTGGGCCAAATTGTTGCCTAATCAGATTCTGCTCAGTAATGAGATCCAATGTGTCAAACCTGCCAAAGAATTGATTTAATTCATTTGCAAAGGTCAAATCTTCGCCATGATCACCTGTGAGTGATTCTTCTTCTCCTGTCTTGTCGTGTACAGTACAGTCCCTGCTTTCAGTTGGTCTCCCTTTAGCTTTCTTTCTGTTTGACTTTTCTTTCAGCAAAACTCTGCTTTACGTCAGATAATATTGTAGTCAGGTTGAGGATGTACTGTATGTACTGTATGTTCACTTGTACTTGATGTACTTGTTTTATTTTGTTAAAATTAATACAATAGAGTATTATTGTATTCCATTCATAGATACATTTGCATATATTATAATTTTTTTCTTGATTTTTATAGATAATGAGATGATATGGGAACACAGTCAAAAATATGAAGTTAAAACTAAAAATTATGAGATTAAAAGGCAACATTATAATTTAAAATTATAAGATGAAAAATAAAAAAATGAGCAAAAGAGTAAAAAAAAAGATACAAAGACAACAATGTGACAAAGATATGACAAAAAATAAAATATCGACAATATGCGATAATAGGATTATGATAAATAACATTTTCATTTTACTTTCTTAACTAATCCTTTAGAAACTGTACATATATCTATACTACTGTTCAAAAGTTTGAGGTCACTTTATTTACCACCATGAGTTGTAAAATTAATAGAAAATAAAGTCAAGACACTGACTTTGAGGTTAGAAATAATTTGTATTTTAAATAATATTTTCCTTCAAACTTTGCTTTCGTCAAAGAAAGGTCAGGTTTCTAGCTTCTCTAACCAGTTAATCTGTTTTCAGCTGTGCTAATATAATTGCACAAGGGTTTTCTAATCATCCATTATCCTTCTGACGCAATGAGCAAACACATTGTACCATTAGAACACTGGAGTGATAGTTGCTGGAAATGGGCCTCTATACACCTATACAGATATTGCACCAAAAACCAGACATTTACAGTTAGAATAGTCATTTACCACATTAGCAATGTATAGAGTGTATTTCTGATTAGTTTAAAGTTATCTTCATTGAAAAAACAGTGTTTTACTTTCAAAAATAAGAACATTTCTAAGTGACCCCAAACTTTTAAATTGTAGTGTATATAATTTCAGCCTCTAAAGTATTATCATCTTGATCTGGATTATTGCAAACAGAATCTCATTAAATGCAAAACCAATAACTGATAAATAAAGTGTTGCTGTCTCGTCAGCTTTAGGAGTCTGAGCAGTAACTTCACTCAACTCATCTGTTCACAAACACTAAATATCTGGAGACCTGTGCAGATGCTCTGTCATGTTTTGCTTGAGTAGAAACATGTTGAGATTGCTTTGATTGCGTTGTCATGTTTAAAGACATCGCCACAGGCTGTTCTGGTGGTAATAACTGTCCACCTGTATGATTACATCCCATAATCGGTGCCAAAGCCAACTGTGAGGTGCATGGAGCCGTTAACACCTGCAGACTGACAGCTGTGATGCAGCTGTTCCGCCGCCGTCAGACACGGACGTCGGCTAAGATGATTGTTAGGAGTGAAGGACGTCTCATTGGTTTGTGTTTCCTCCGTCCTCATGTCTCTGTGCCCCCTGCTCTCCTGATAGTCCTTCCAGATGAGACACAAGGATGAGGCATGCCTGTCCACCTCCTGTTTTACCACCTATCACACAATATTTGACTTTTTTCATTGCTGAAATTGATGTGAAATATCATCGTTGTTAAATCTATCATTACATTATCGTCATCATTCTTATTAAATGTCAAATGCAAATATTCCTCTATTGCAGTGGTTCCCAAACTTTTTTAGCCGTGCACCCCCATCTATATCCCAACCTGGTTGACGCACCCCCTATTTCCTACACCTTCCAAAAAACACAACTAAATGTCTTAAGACAATTACTGCTTTTTAATAATATTGCATCAAAATAATTGTTGGCATATGGCAACGCTATGAAATAGGGGGGGTGCATCTGCACATATTTTGTAGCACCTGTGTTTGTTTAATAGCTGTTATTTAGAGGTAACATTGATCCTTTTTTGTGTCTGTAGCCTCAGATCCCGTCTGCACGACAATGGCACGTGCAATTTTTCCTTGCAGATTCCAAAGTTTTTGTGCCACATACGCAACATTGCTGGAAGTATTTTCATCGATAATGTGCGATAAGGATTTAATACATATGCCACAGTGATAGGTGGCATAATCAGGGGTTGATAGATAGATAGATAGATAGATAGATAGATAGATAGATAGATAGATAGATAGGCTAGATCAGCCTCTGATTGGTCAAAAGATTCTTGCACAGCATGATGGAAAACAAATATGGCCATTAGCGTCAATGCTTACTGCAATATATGATTGTTAAGTGATAACATATTGAAAATAAAGAAGGTCAGTATTGGATCTAGTTGTATGGATTTATTTTACCAAACCCCAGAAAGAGACATGAGTTCAGGATGGATACACAGCCTTCTACACAGGAAGGCAGCATTGGAACGGCACAAGGGTTAGTTCCTACTTCTGGTCATGTGATACAGCGACATCATCATGAGCAACAACGCCAGGTATACACTACAACCTCACCGCAGCATTGTCAGATCTTTTCACTCTGGAACCTGCTGTCAGAAAATACCGTAGCGGGTCATTGACATCGATATCGACCGGCCGACACCGAGTTACAGAATTCTGTCCATGACCATCATTACCTGCGTTGGCTTAAACACAGCTAACTGAGCTAGTAGCATTACCCTCTAAACCACATGTTTCCATATCCTCCTCGATCTGTGTTGCCCGCCATAATAAACAAATTGATTTTTTTTTTTTAGCAAATTTTATTTATATATTTATTTTTTTTATTTTTGTAACTGTACTTCTCTTTCTCTCGCGATATTTATTTAAACAGACATATACACACCTGTGACTCTTTCTCTCCTCCCCTGATGCACACAAACGCTACTCTGGGCTCTTAACTGCAGTCACACCATCTCCACTCGACCAGTGCGGTCTTGGTATTTCCACTTAGAAATGTAAACACTTTGCACAAGCTTCTTATCAGTTCATTGTTTACCTGTAGTGTTAGAAAATATCTTGTCTTGTCTTATTTGTTGCATATGTGCAATATTCCATTATCTTTTCGCTATCACCATGGGTTAGCGAACATCTTTGTGATTCCTTTGTATGTCTTGTACATGTGAAGAATTGACAATGAAGTTGGATGGAATTGATTTGTGCGTTTGGATCACTGTAAGTTGTTAAACAGAGACTGTAAAAACAAGGGATTTCACGGTGCATCCAAGTGCACCTGGTAAACTCTAGAAATCCAAACTCAAATGGCCATGAAGGTTGTTTCAAATGGGAATATATATATTTATTTTGTATTGTTTTCCTTCACAGAAGCAGAAAACATTTGTCCTTAGCTTCTATTTCCTTCACTGCATCAATTTTAATAATTACACAGCAAAGAAAGATATAGAAAGCAAGTAATAAAAGCAATAGATAATAAAATTTCAGAAATGGTAATATGCATAAAATGACCATATAAACACTTCACTGTAAAATCTACAGATAATATATTTATATTCTAAGAATATTATAAACTAGTCTAAAGTGAACTAAAAACAGCATCAGTGTGTGTTTGCAGTGTTCCTGTCAGGTGGTTTTCATGTACCTGGGGAAAGAAGGAATCTTTGAGCGTGCTTGTTCTGGCCCTGAGGCTGTGGTATCGCCTGCCAGAAGGCAGCAGCTGGAACAGCCTGTTGTTGGGGGTTTGGGGTCCTTGATTATTCCGCAGGCCTTGTTATTGCACCGACTTGTGTGAATGTCTTGTATACAGGGAAGCTCACAGCCGCTGATCTTCGGAGATGTTCGCACGACCCTCTGTATCACTCTGCACCTGAGCAGTTCCCACATCAGGCTTCGATGCACCCAGTCAGGAAGCTCTCTTGGGCCTGATTGACTAAGACCTAAATAAGTTTTAAATATGTGTATGTGGTTGACATTGTACAGGTGATTTCCTTAGGATAATTGGGTCAATGGCAACAGGTGCCATTTTATGTAGTGTAATATTTGTGCATGTAATGTGCATGTTGTAATGGTTTCCATAGACAGTTTCGACAGGTTATGAGTTATGATTTTGCTCAAAATGAGTTTATCTTGAGGAAATGTCTGAATTTGTTCAGAATGTGATGACATGAACACATCATCACAAATCTACAAACAAATGCTGGTGCAGGAGTTGTTTTCACCAGTTACTGTAATAATGATATCAATGAAATAAATTGATTTGATAAAGGTGTTCTCATGATCACCTTGTGCCAACGCTATTTCAACAATAAATATAATATATAATAGCAATTAATGTTACACAACAGCGTTTCAGTATATTTTTCAAGATAAAATATGAAATTCTACTTTTGTAGAAGAAGGAAGTTGTAAAGAGGCTATGATAAACGCTTATAACCATCATGAAAAAGTTCAATATGAAGCTTTTCATATTCTTATTTCAATTGTTTTGCAATTTGCAAATTGTATCTAAAATCAAGAAATTAATCACCAGCAGGTTATCAAATACCAACCTTGTGCCTTTCAACAAAAGTAGTTTTAACCAGTTAAATAATTTAGAAATTAAAAAAGAAATAATAAATTAAATGTGAGCACGTGTTTCGCAATCAGGGTGTAGGGTAAAATATTTCATCACAGCTCTTCTACATTCTCCAAGTCTTTTACAAAAATTATCCAGCGTTTTACAGCCGCTATAGTAACAACAGAGCCGGCTGTTGACTTACATGTGTTTGCCTAAGTGCTCGCACTACTTTTTTTTTCTTTCAGTTCAATTCAATAACATTATCCTGGAAGTCAGGCAAGTTACTAATGGATGGGGAAATATTGAAGTTATGAAAAAGTATCACAGGTTACGTGACTTGTTTCATCATTCCGTGATAATGTTGTTTTATTTAGCAGACCAAATATCTGTAATGCATAATGTACATAATCGGCTGCCAGCTGATGGCTTAATTTAAATAAGCCCTGCAGCAGGACTCACTGAGAGAGGGAAATCAGGAAGATCCTTTTGTACTCAATTATCCCGCCTGTTTTATTGTACTGTGTGTGTGTGTGTGTGTGTGTGTGTGTGTGTGTGTGTGTGTGTGTGTGTGTGTGTGTGTGTGTGTGTGAGTGTGAATGTGTGTGTGTTTACACTAATGATATTCTACTGTGACCTCCTAATGGGCACCCTGCTTTGCATTCTGTGGATGACTCATAGTCAAAATGTTAGACTGTTTTTTTTTTTTTTTTTTTTATTGGCAACTGCTTCAGACTGGAGAGAGTCTTTTTTTTCTTTTTTTCACACATACACACACACACCCTGGTCCCTTCGAGCTCAGAACCTGACCTGCCGATTGGATGGAGGGGGGGAGGGGGAGGTGCGGGAGAGAAATCTCCCCCTCCAGCGTTAGACACACCGGTATCAGTATCGAACTTTAACACTAATTAAACACTTCACTTTCAGTGTGAGGCTTTTTGAAAGGGTTATCAATCGTGCATTGGGGGTGGAATAGGCACATTAAATGCTGTCAATTCAAAGTTTGGATGCACTTCTTATTAATTTAGTCTCAGGATCAAAGTCCTCCGTTATTCCCCGGCAACACTTCTCCTTCGACTTTTTTCTTCTTCTCTCCTCTGGTGAGTCTTATGGTTTTTCTCGCTGCTCAGTGCTTAATGAGTTCAGGGAATTTGCATCAGAGTTAAGTCTGACTTTTCACCCCTGGACCAAAATGAAAAATGATGGAGTCGGCAGTAAAGGTACAGTATTGTAAGTGTGTGTGTGAGTGTGTGTGTGTGTGTGTGTGAGAGAGAGAGAGAGAGTAAGAAAGTAAGGGGGCTTATGTGCCACTTCTGCTGTGTGTTGATGCAGTTGCCTGTCAATATGCCAGCTACGATAATCCTTTAAAAAGATTAGGATTAATGGCCCTTGGGCCTCACCGAACGCTCCACTTGGAAAGATGAATATTTGTGAATGAATATACATTAAAATAATCAGTTAGCGTTTGTTTATTCTTATGTTTTGGAGCAAGGGGGGTCACAATTAGATTCGGCCGTGGGCCAGTTTTTTTTAACCGTCGTTCAGAAGAGGAGCCAGGAGGTGCAGCGGGGATGTGGTGCTCTGCTTTAAAATGCTTTTGTTTGATTCAACGTTGTCTTTTTTAATTCATTTGGGGAATTAACTGATTGCTGCAATAAAAAAAAATAGTTTGCTTCCTTTATTTGATGTCTTATCTTTGAAGATTCATTGGATGTTCTGGCTCAGACTTAAACGATTTGACATCAGATGTTATCGAGGCCACATTCAAAGCCAGAGCCATCAGATTTACGCTTATCAAACCGGTCTGATAAGAGGATACGTTCAGTTAAATTTGCTCATTTACAGTCTTATATTTTACTCTAGGACTACACTGCATGACAAAAAATGTAATCTTATCAGAAGGAAATATATTGTGTTAAGTACAATTAGCTGAAATATTGAGTGGAATTATTTTGACATATCTTATGCTATTAGATATGACGTTTTTCAAATAATTTGATATAAAAGTCAGAATTATGAGATAAAGTCGATAAAATCAGATAAAAAGACAACATTAAATTAAAATGTCATCTTTTTGTTATCACTTTAATCTTATTTTAAGAAAAACAAGTCTAAAATGACCAAAATCAAGAAAAAATAAATAAATAAGAATAAAAGAAGAATGCTAGTGGAATAAGATATTTCAAGATATTTATACTGAGTTGGATTAATTGCACCAACTCATATGCACTTATTAAGTTTTTATTGTTTGAAGTGCAAAGCTGCTTTGTCTGGTTTCCTGTTCAAAAAAATCCTTTATTCATCGTATGACAAAGTGACTTAAAGGTGCATTCACACACACCTTGTTAACACTACACTATCTATTCTCAATCGGTAATGAAGGTTCTTGTTAGAATAATGTATATAAAGTTATCTCTTATTTGCTTTACTACTGTTTGTGTGTTACTAACTTTTATTCTTAGTGTGATAGTCATTCTTTCTGCAGGGTGTGTGAGCAGAGACGTTTACGTGGGAAGCAGCCTGAGGATGTGGAATGTCTTTGTTGAATGACTTTTATCTATGATTTTAGCCAGACACAGCCTATAAGTCAAGGAGACCAATAAATTGTATTCTGTTAACATTACTATCAGGCTGCAGCATATGTGTGTGTTGCCCCCTCCCTTGAGATGCTGCAGCCTCATGTAACTAGGGAGTCCTAAATAAAAGTAAGGGGACGGCAGAGGGAACTCAGAGCGGGTTAGAGATTGTACCTGAGTGCACCTCTCTCCGTTCTCCTTGCAAGTAAAAATTTAACTCTTGTCTTCTCCTTTTTGTGTCTGTGTATTTGATGTTCTAGGTGATCTAAACCTGACAGTTCTCTCAAAAGTTTCCATTTTTTCCTTATTTTCTTTACTTTTTGAAATACATTTGTCATTATTTTCTTGTTCTTTCACTGCAGTATGCTTAGTAATCACATAGAAAATCCATAGATTCCAATCCAAGATATTTCAAGATAATTCTACCCAATATTGGACTAATTGTACCAAAAACAAGGTAATTTCACCTGTTAAGATTTCATTTTTTTGCATGTGTATGGGCAGGAATTCAGTCTGGGTATTAGTGAACTCAATATTGAAAACTATAGGTTGGCATAATAAAGTCTGCGATATTTCAATACTGTGTATCATGTAACACAAAAATAGAATGTTGAATCATTCATTTATTCAACTAATAAAGTTGATTCCTAAAATAGATCTGAGCATAAGAAACTGAGGTTGTCATTCCCAGGACAGCCCTTTTTTTAAATGTTTGTTTCATCAATAACTATAAAAAAGCCTCTATACCTCTAATCCATCCAATTGTAGTTTAGCTTTTTCCAGCATGAACGCAGGACCGGAACTGTGACTTCACTCCTCTGATCTTGTTTCACTTATGTTTCTGCAACATTATCAGCATCGGGTCTATAGCAAGAGAGTGAGTCACGTCTTATTCCTTTTTGCATCAAGTATAATTAAAAGATGACAAGCAGAGCTTGAATTAATGATTTCCTTTTCAGCTTAAAATGAAACCAGGCTACTTCACACACTTGTCACAGCTGGTGACTGCAAATGGAGTCAAAGGTTCACAGCTCCGATGCCTGCTGTTCACATAAGAAGACATTAGTGATTCAGAAGCCATGGTGCAGAGTGTTTTTTTTTTTTTTTTTTACAGATGAAGGCAGAAGGTGTAACTGAGGCAAAAGATCTACAGTAATGCACTTGCTTCCTATTATTACTAACTGTGTTTTTCTTTCTTTTTTTTTGCCGTTAACAAAAACAGTTGATGTCAGCGGAGAAGCTCATGAATATTAAGACTGTGCTTTCAGAGGGCCACAGACAAGCTTGAGTGTGGAGATTTAAAACTATAATGAGATGATTTTCAATACTTTAAAGTGCAAATATATCATGATAGGGATACAAACACTTCAGATTAAACAGAAAAGTACAGAGTATAGACCTCGCTGACACAGGTATGATTCTGTAGAATATGCAGTAAATATCTAGGTTTCTTTCAACGTAGGTCTGTTTCATTTTAGGGGTCTGGCAACAACAACCAAAATAGGAAAAGCATCTATTACTATGATGATAGGTGAATTTTGAAAAATGGTGAACTATTTCTTTAAAGGAGCAGTGGATGGCAAAACACCTTTTTTCCATCAAATTTTTTCAAAGAAAATTTGATTCATGAGCCCTCCCCTCCTCCGCCCTCAATATTACCAACAAACAGAAAGGCTGCTATAACAGCGATTTAGTGCAAGTGGCTGTCTGTCCAGCTTAGAACCGCTTGTTCAGTCTGAAATAAGCCTGAAGCATCCAACATAATAAATAAATATATAAATAAAATAAATATATATATATATATATATATATATATATATATATATATATATATATATATATATATATATATATATATATATATATATATATATATATAAAATATATATAATTTTTTATACCAAATACTTTTTTTATGTTTTCTGCTGGGTTCTCTAGTGGCTCTTTCTAGGTGTTGATTATATGCAGAGGCTTAGCCTCTTGACGGACAGCTATGCAGGCCAACCAACCCTACTGGTCAGAAGTTTTGATTGGTTGGAGGTAAATTCACTCCTGTACCCCTAAACTATTATAGATTTTTTTGAATGTGTTTAAACACCACAATTCATGGTTTACCATCAATATATAATTACAAATGCAAATATTATAACAAAGTGTACATATAAATCTCACAGCCTACCACTCTTTTAACTGTCTGGTCTGGAACAGTGCTCTCCTGCTGCTTGTGCAACTTTTTGCATTTAACCATCTCCAAATGAGGAGATCTGTCACTTTACACAGACACCATCGGTCTTAGGCTCACCTGCATATATTTCAGACATTGTGGGAGTTTTTTTGAAGTCTGATGCGTGAGCAAAAAAGCCATATTTGACACCATGGGGATGGTTCAACATAGTAGCAACTTCAGTGATTTAAAATAAATTTAAATCACTGAAAATTTTAAATAGATAAATAAATGGAATAAATACTCTTTGGAAAATCAGTGACATTAACTTCCTTTGCTTTCCTTTTTTTTTTTTTTTTTTTTTAACTAGTTTTCTTGTCTCAGCTCCTGACTGACTGTGGTCATGCTGTGGAGACCATTACCTTTGCAGGATTGTGATTTTGATAAATCTGTCAGTCTTTCTTGTGAGCAACAAAACCGCCACAATTACTCCAAAACCCCAATTTACAAGAACAGCACAGTCAGAGTGCAGGAAAGGACATGAAGGGCTGTTGGCCGCAGTGGCATGTTTTTGGAGGGCACTGTGGATGTGTTAACAGTGTCCAATTACAGCTGCAGCCTTGCACTATAGTGGTCTGAGCTGGAGAGAATTGGGGTAATGACACTCATCTGCCATTGTGGTAGAAAATACCCATGTTATTCGATCATTGTGTACAAGATTATTTAGTCTATTTACTTGTCTGTTTAGCTGCTGTTCAACTTATGTCTGATGGAGTTTTTAAATCAAATAGTTGCTCTTTTGTCACAAGTTTACTGGAACCTTTGCCATCCCCATTTAGCATCTTGATTGTCGCTCTTTACAGATGTCTCCTCTTTGAATTGCTGCCATAGCACTTCTTCTTGGAAATCTCTTTAGCCCATGTTGCCATGGCAACTCAGCTCAACAGAGCTGGTGAAGGCTTGATATACTGTTTGTGTGTAAGTGTGTGCAGTTGTGCCAAATCAAAAGAGACAAAAGCATGATTACTGGAATGACTAATCTGTAAAATATGCTTTTTTTTAACTTTCTTTTTTTTTCACAAGTTCCTGGCACTCTATGTTCCCCACTTTGAAGATGCTTATTTATTTATTATTTTGGGTGGCTGCATTAATTTCTGCATTTAAAACCTCTTCAGTGCTGATAAAATGTTTGGAAACTAGTTTCATGTTGCTCATGTTGTCGAGATCATTGATTTTAATTGGTAAAAGTAAAGCAGAATTTTGAATCTACTTGGCCAACCACTTCAGGTCACTTTACTTCACTTTCACTCCCATAATAAATATCCAATATCATTTAAGATCCAAAAACATTTCCATAACACAACTCTTAAAAGTCCCTAGAAAGTTTTTTTTTTTTTTTTTGTAGGTCAATAACATAATTGAGTCAGTAAATGGCATATAAACCCCCAAATAAGCATTAAGTATTGACAAAAATAATTAAAGAGTATTATAGGCCAGCCAAACATCACACTCAGTCAATTTTTTAATAATTGTGTTGCCATTGGGATTGCCATTTAGAGAGGATTATTTGCCATCTTATCAGTAGATTGATGGGCATCAAATTTAGCAGGTTTGTCGCACCTTTTAAATTCATGTAAATTATGCCAGATACAGGGTGGTCCCATAGACTTCAATAAAACTCAGTCAGTCAGTCAGTCAGTTTGGGGAGCCAAACAATACTGGCTGGTAATGGGCTGGAACAAACAGGTGATTGCTTGATTGCTGAGGAGGATCTGGTGTAAATGCCAGAGTGCAGAGACGGGGGCAAGGAACATACAGGACAACACAGGCCAGCAGGTGTAGATTACAGCATGACAGTACCTCCACCTCCATGGGCATTCCCAGATGCCATACTAAGCCTGGGCCTCTCAGGATTGACCTAGTGGAAATCCCAAATGAGGGTGAGCCAGTGAGTCACCCAGCAGCACTCCTCTGGACTAAAACCCTCACAATCCATGAGGGACTGCATGCTCTGACCCCGGTGGTGAGAATCCAAGAGATGACAGACTGACTGTAAAGGCGGGGTGATCATCAACAACCCTGGGACGATAAAGGGGTTGGGATCAGTGGGCTGGAAGTGACAGGCTTGACACCAGAAACATTGAATACAGGTTAAACCCATAGAGTTCATTGAAATTGACCACTTACCAATCTTAGAAAGTCCAACAAATGTAGGAGACAACTTCTTAGAATGGATCTTCAAAGACAGGTGCTTAGTAGACACCCATACCTTATATCCAGAAGTATAGACAGGGGCTGGTGTGCAATAGACTTGGGCTTGAACAGAGGATAAATACAGATTCCTTCTCTTCAGAGGGAGTGGTGGCTTGAACCAAAAGACACACTGAAACAGAGACATAACTAAAGAAGATTTGGGCAGTGTATTATGGGCATATTCCATTCTCTGGAAAAGGGCAGACCAAGTAGACAGTTTAGAAGAGACCATACAGCGAAGGTTGGTTCTGCGGTCCTGGTTGGCCCGCTCTGCTTGCCCATCTGAGGTCAGACCCATCATCTTGCCCATCAGAGGTCAGACAACTGTAGCACCAACCAATGTGGAAAAAGCCCTCCACACAACTGAGGTAAATTGTGGGCCATGGTCTGAAACAATGTCTGAAGGCAAGCCATACAACTGAAATATTACCGTGACAAGTACATCAGCAGTTCCTTCAGCAGTGGGCAAAAAAGGCAAACTTGCTGAACCGGTCAACCATTGTGAGAAAAAACATGTTTCTATCAAAGGGACAGAAACAAAGTTCAAGGCCAGTTGTGACCATGGCCATTTGGGCACTGGTAAGCGATGTAGTAGACAGGCACTATGCTAAGTAGAAGACATATTCTGAGCACATACAGAGTAAGCAAGCATCATTGTATTGAACATGATTCTCTATGTTGTTATATTCCTTTCAGATGGTGGGAAACAGTGTAAGAAATATTCACATGGATGCAACTTACTGTCCTTAGCAGAGCATTGTTACACAGCTGCTCCCACCTCTATATCCAAGGTATCAACCTCCACAACAAACTTGCTTCTTAGGATCTAGCTAAAGAAAGAGAGAAACAATGGTGATCTGGGTCTTCTGCTTGAGGAATGCTGCTTCAGCAGATGGCGTCCACTGAATAGCCCTGGTGGTAAAGGTACAGTAAGTGCAGTTAGTGGAACAGCTATCCGGCTATAGTTAACATATAAACCTCCTGTGAAAATGAGCAAATCCCAGGAACCATTGCAGAGCTTTACAACTGGTAGGGCCAGGACTGCTTGCACCTTGGTAGGGTCTATTTTCACTTGTTTTCTTGTCCAGAAAGGGGACAGAAGGTACATGAAACTCACATTTATCTGCTTTTATTCAGAGATGGTTCTCCAAAAGTCACTTCAGAGCTAGGCGGGCATGCTGGATGTGCTTGGTTATGTTCCTGGAAAAGATGAGCATATCATCCAAATACATGAAAAAAATACAAAGCTTAGAAGATGGCAGGTGCATTAATGCATTGAGTCCAAAAGGCATCGCCGAGTATTCAGAGAGCCCCTGTGGTGGTTTGAAAGGGGTCTTCCATTCATCAGCTTTTCGGAACCTCACAAGGTGGTATGCCCCGCGGAGGTCAAGCTTAGTAAAAACTGAGGCTTCCTAAGGGGAGTCAAAAGCAGAATTCATCAAGGGCAGAGGAAACCTATTCTTAATGCTTATATCATTAAGGCCACAAACATCAATACAAGGCCATAGGGTGCTATCTTTCTTGCTGACAAAGAAGAATTCTTCCCCCCAGAGATGACGATGAGAGATGGATTAACCCAGCAGCAAGGGAATCTTTTTATATACTTATGCATATCCTCATGCTCTGGCCTGGAAAGGTTATATAGATGGCTGCTGGACATGGGAGTGCCAGGCAAGAGGTCTTTTTCGCTGTTGTATGATTGGTTGGGGGGATACAGACAGGCACTCTTCCTGCTGAATTCAGGAAGAATGCCTGAAGGTCAAGATATTCTAAGGGAAGCATGGGCAGATCAGGGGCTTCTGGAGGGGGCTCTGAGATGGGCACAGTCTGGGGGTGAACTGACTGTAAACAGGTTTCATGGTAGAATGGGTCCCAACTGATTATTCTCCCTGACCGCCAACCAATTTGGGAATTCTGTTGAAGTAACCAGGTATCGCCTAATACTACAGGTGAAAGAGGGAAGTTTATAGTATGGATAGTTCTTCTTGATGATTACCTGGCAAAAGGAGTCAGACAAGCAGGGTCTTGATTGTTATTTATGCTAGCAACAGGCCATCTAAGGCATTAGCTTCTTAACCAAGGGCAGTGTGCTGAATCTGAATCAATAATAGCTGAGAACTCAGTAGACTGCCCATTCCATAAGATGGTAGCATGGAGCTGGGTGCGGGGTCTAGGAGTAGCAGGGGAAACAGCTTGGGTTGAAGGGTCTCTCCCTTCAACTGGCAAGCCTGCTGGTTTTAAAGAGCACTCTGGGCAGGATGCAATGTTGTGTCAGGACTCACCACAGTACAGGCAGCTGTTTTGCTTTATACAGTGGAGAAGGTAGGTGGAGGTCTAGAATGGTGGGGAGGATGGCTGAGAGGAAACTCCAGTGAAGGTGAACTGCTGACAGACCTGAGAGGCTGATGGACTGGCTGGTGGGTAGGTTGAAGTGGCAGAAGGAAACAGAAAGTGAAAATCCAAGGACAAAAAAGGGGTCCCCAGGATAAAGGGGAATCATTTATTATCAGTATATTCCATGCAAGGCAATGAATCAACACCTCAGGAATATGCCTTTAATTATGAATTTTATACACTTTCAGTGATAAAATATTTTAAAATATATGAGTTTTGTATTAGTTTACAGGTCTTTGATCTCAAAAAAATGGTTGAGAACCACTGTTTATTGGACAGTAAAGCTGTCCTAGTTTATTGTGAGGGATGGAGTTAAGTAATTATTGCCTTATTTACATGTTGTGTCTTCTTAGCTGGCTTGGTACATTAGCATATTTCTCAAAATTCTTACCATGTCTCATTAAGACAAGACATTACAAATAGTGTAGGTTATACAGTATGTCTTATTAGTATGGAGACATTACAGACCTGTGGATATGAAGTAGATGATTGTACAGTATGTGACCATTAAAAGCTCATAGGAAATAATCCAGCCAGATCTTATATCTGTTCCCCACCTGCTATTACACTGAAGAGGCTGAGATTATAGTGGGACGGTTATTATAGTAAGATTGGATATCAGAGGATGTGTATATTGTTTTGATGCAAGACTGCTGCAATACTCCGACACGCCTCCTCAGAGCCGTGAGTTAGTCTAACATCCGATAAAAAGACACCCTCTTATCTGTCCTGATGACATCATGCATGGAAAACATGATTTAGAAATACAGAACCCATCAAATTAAAAGAAAGAAATTGGACATCAATGCATTATCCTGGGAATCTCTCATAATAAAAACAGTACAATTTATGTAAAGAATAATTACTTTTTTTAGCCAGTATGACAAAATGAGTTTCCTGGGGACTTGTACAATGATGAAAAAAAAAGAATTTCTCCATTTCACAAGGTGGTGTGTCTAAATCTAAAACAAACTCATTTTAGCTTAATTAAGTCATCAGGACAGACCGAGAACTGGTAACAAGCCACGTTAACCTTTCTGCTGTCAATAGTTGAGTGATAAAAGCTTCATTAAAGACAGAGATCAGAGTGAAGTTCAATCTTAATGAGAAATGAAAAAAGAAATGCCTTAAAAAACAGACAGAAGTAGAAGTAGTAGTAGTTAATAATAAGGATGAGAATTACCGTGTAGCATCTGCAGTGCTTCAGTCCAAGACCATGTAGCTCAATTAAACTGTAGACTATGTCACACAGATCAAGAATGAGTAGATAACTGCAGTCAATCCTTTCCAAAATGATCTTGTTATGATAACATTTTAACATATTAGTTCAGGCAGCCATTCATTCTGTAATTTTTCATTGAAATGAAAAGATGAAAGCATGTTCTTGTCCTTGGGAGACACAATTTTGTTGACAAAATAAAGTCCATGGACACAGTACTTGCTTTTCTTACAGGACCCACAGACACTTAGATTGGACAATTCTGAAAGTTAAAAGCTTATGCTACGTTTAAGTTTCAGCGGCTGGACCACTCAAGCAATAACGTCTATGTATACGTTGCATTGAATTTATTATCAACATTTCCACTTTATACTTAAAAAGCATAATGTGCTTTCATATAAATATGCTACTCACCCATCAACCACATCCTTTTGTTCCACCTGTGTGAAGGTGATACTACTTCCAATGATCACACTAATTCCAGCATTCCTCCTGTCATGATATACTATGTTGACTATGTTATATACTGAATGTTGGCCTTGTTGGCATTGTAAGAAGAACATCTGGAGGAGGAGGATCACCAGACCAGGATGAAGACTGTCAGCTCAATAGAGACCAGAAACATTCTGTACCAATCACATATTGTGTAGGTGTACAGCGATTTGTGATCTTTCAAACAGGGAAGCTCATATTTGTACATAATAAAAACATTTATTTACAGACATCCCAAGTTCCAAAAAGTCATTTCAGGGAGATGTTTATCGCAATGCAAAAGTCATTGTCTTGCCTGCATGCTCTCACTCACATTCTATTAAAAAAAAAAAAAAAAAAACACTCCCTGGCATAGTATAAAATCCAGGATATTTTATTCGACTCATGGGCATCATGGAGCCACTATCAATATCAGGGAGACTCCAGGAACTTCTGGGAGACTTGGGATGTCTGTATTTATATGAAAACTCTGCCCCTGTTAGCATTGTTTGCCAGCTGGTCAATCGGACCTAGCCAAGTATGGATGCACTATCGAATAAAAGGTAATTAAAAATAAAGCTTGGTTAGGGTTAGGGTTAGTGCTGGGTTAGGGTTAGGGTGCGAGTGTTACACCACTACAACACAGCGATGTGGTGTGAAAAAACATTACTTTTATTTTCACGGCGGGACTGGCAAAAAAACACACAACATGTCAGGTAGTTTCTGTACGTGTTCCCACGCTTTCTTTCTCTTTCCCAGAATGCAGTACACCAAAAAAACACTTCCGCGTTGCCAAACACTCATACTGCCCCCTGCTGGCTATCATCTAACAGGGCGCTACAAAACTCCCCTGCTAAACATATGTTGTCCTCAACATTAGCATTCATAGTGCAGTTTGATACAAAGAATGTGGCATGGAGTTAGTGTGAGGCCCCACCACACGATGAGTGGGTCGGCCTAATGAGTCATATGTCAGTGTCTCTCTAGGTCTTCTCTCCCTCTGTGACCTGCGTGGCAGATTGTCAGGGGACTCTGGCTCTTGTGTGCTGGGCAGGTCTACAGAAGGAACAGTTTGTGTGATCTCGGGAGTGTCCTGTTCAGTTGTGGCATTTTCAGTCACATCATGGTCCACAAGTATTTCCATACTGAACTCCTCTTCCTCAGCATGAAGTTCAGGCTGAGGTTCTGGTTCATGAGTGATAGGAGGTGCAGCACTTTGCTTCCTATGCTCCTCATGATGATGATGGTGCCTCAGTTTGTGAGCCCAGAAACAAGCCTCCTCATCTGAACTCTCCTCTGATGTTTCCTTTGGTTTACTGTTCTTGTGTTCATTCTTTTCCTGAATCTGAGGATTTTGTCTTTTCACAGTGCTTTGAGCTGATTCCTGGAGTGGCAAAGCATTGCATGGCATCAGCATGTTACGATGGAGAACTCTGCCCCTTTCTGTGCCATGTTCAGGTTTTACCTCATAGACTGGGCTGTCTTCCCCCTTATGAGAGACCACTATGTGTATTTGACCCTCCCAATATAAACGCAATTTACCTGGTCCTCCTCACTCCGACATATTCCTAACGAGGACTCTGTCACCTAGGGAAAGCACTGAACTCAGTCTCTTTTTATCATAATATGTTTTCCCTCTCACATTAGTCTTTTTAATGGTTTTGGATGCTATGTCGTATGCTTCTTTCATCTGCTGTTGCCATTTTTGAGCGTATTCCTGATGTGAAATAATTCCTTCCTTTTTATTTATTCCAAACATCAAATCAATGGGCAAACGGGAATGTCTACCGAAGAGCAGGTAAAAAGGAGAATATCCAGTTGCCTCGCTCGTAGTGCAGTTGTAGGCATGAACAACTTTACCAACATAATCACTCCAATTTTCCTTTCTTTCCTCGTCTAAGGTCCTCAGCATCGACAACAACGTGCGATTAAATCTTTCAGCTGGGTTCCCTTGCGGATGATAGGGAGTTATCTTTGAGTTTGTCATGTCTGTGTATTTTTGCAGCTGTCTGAACAAGTGATTCTCAAATTCTTTCCCTTGGTCATGATGTATTTTTGCAGGAAAGCCAAATTTGAGTGAAAAATCATTAAAGATTTTTTCTGCTGCTGTCTTGCCTGACTTGTTACGGGTTGGATAAGCCTGAGCAAATTTAGTGAAGTTGTCAATGATCACTAAAATATATTCATACCCTCCCCTGCTTTTTTCAAGGTGAAGATAGTCAATGGAGACCATTTCAAAAGGTGCTGTAGCAGGTAAGTGACACATGGGGGCTCTGCTATACACTGTGGGTTTTTTCTGGATGTTACATTTACAAACTTTAGTTATGAAAAACTCAATGTCTTTTTGCATCCCAGGCCAATAAAACCTTTGCCTAGCCAGGTTTACCACCCGCTCTACCCCTAAGTGTCCCATCTCACAGTGAAGGTACTTGTAAACAAAGTCTTTGTACTCTTCTGGAAGCACGATTTGAGTGAAAGTCGACGTTTTACGTTGCAACAGTCCTTGGGAAACATACAGTCTCCTCCATTCATGAAGCAACCGTTTGGTTGTCACTGTTTCTCTGTTCATGACACTTTTGTCTGGTTTTTGACCAGATGCCTTCCACTGGAGTACACGGGATATGACAGAGTCTCGTAACTGTGCTTGCAGTAACTCTTGCTGTGTTACCTTTACATCTGGCTGACTTACAGCGGTTAACTCCTGCACATGTGGACTGCAGGTAATGACTGAGATCCAGTCCACTTCCTGTTGTTTCAATGTTTCAACTGTGCTAAATATTACACTTAATGCTTCAGGGGAGCACTGCTCTGTACACTCACTCATATAAGAGTCCATGTTCACAGGCGCGCGAGATAGGAAATCTGCATCCACGTTTGCTTTCCCTGGGCGATACTTGAGTGTTATGTTGAAGTCAGCAAGCTCGGACACCCAGCGATGTCCGGTGGCATTTAATTTAGCTGTACTCAAAACATATGTAACTGGATTGTTGTCACTGTATATTGTTACAGAGGGCGCAGAGTAACAGCCCATTTGAGCGCTAGAAACTCAAGCTTACCTGAATGTAAGCGATAGTTTTTTTCTGCAGGTGTCAATGTCCGTGAACCGTACCCAATAACTTTGAGCCTGCCTTCCTGCCTCTGATACAAGACCGCCCCGAGTCCCTGTTCTGATGCATCAATGTGAAGAATGAAGGGATCTTCAAACCTTGGATAAGCCATAACAGGTGGGTTAGTTAAAACATCAATCAAATAGTTCAAGGCTATTTGATGAGTGCCAGTCCACACTATTTTGTGATGTGGGGGGAGCTGTCCTGCCCCTGCTGACCGGAAGGTGGGGTTTGATCCAGTAGTTTGGGCTCCACCCCCTGAGAGAAGGTCGTACAAGCACTTGGCATGACGAGAAAAATCCTGCACATAACTCCTGTAATAGCCTAGGAACCCAAGAAGTTTGCGCAGCTCTTTGATGTTAGTTGGAGGTTTTGTCTTTAATGCTTGTACAGTTTCTATTTCTTTATTGTCCATTTTGTAGCCTTCAGCTGAGATCACTTTACCAACATAACGGACTTCATTTTTGAACAGGTCACACTTGTCTGGTCTCAATTTTATTCCACAAGCTCGCTGTTGTTTGAGGACAGATCTCACATCTTCTACATGCTGTGTGAAAGTTTTGCTATAGACCAGCACATCATCTAAGTATGGAATACACATTTTGTCTCTGAGACCTTCGAGGCTCTCCTCCATACTACGCTGAAAAGCGGAGGGTGCATTTGTGAGGCCAAATGGGATCCTGTTCCATTCATACAGTCCCCACGGGGTGGTGAAAGCTGTGAATTTCTTTGAGCCCTCGCTGACATTACCTTGATGGTAAGCTTTACCTTGGTCTAACACACTGAACCAAGCATTCCCTCCCAGACCATCAAGTATCTCCTGGATCCGTGGTATGGGATGCCTGTCTGGGATTGTTTTTTTATTAAGCCCCCTGTAGTCAATACAAAGTCTTAGACTCCCATCTCTTTTTCTCACGCAAACTACTGCAGCTGCATATGGGGAAGTAGATTTGCGGATGAAACCTTTATTCAGCAAGTCCTGGATGTGATTCTTGACCTCATCATACAATGGACGAGGTATGGCATTGTATGTTTTGGCTACTGGGATCTCATCAGTTAGATTAATGTCCATTTTCAGATTTTCAATGTATCCAATGTCATCTTTGTTCCTAGCAAATGTTGCTGATTCCTCTCTGAGCATTTGCTTGACCACTGCTTGCTGCTCACTGGTCAAGTGATCCAGTTTGACAGGTGGATCAAACAGTTTTTCGTGGGGATCACCCTGAGGTGGGTCTGTGGTGGAGTATGATGGAGCCTGGGGAGTTTCAACAGCGACTGAATTAACCTGTTGTTCTTCTGGCAGCACAAGGTAATTGTCTGATATTCTCTGTATGCCCCCTATCCCAGTTTTGCCTGGCATTGTGATGTCATGTTGTGTGGTATTTCTCACAAAAATGTTAACTTTACGTGTGGAACAGGAAACATTTAACAGCTGACAGTTAATTATGAGTCCCTCGTCCAATGACAGATTTACCTCAGGTTCAAATAACATTTTAGCTTTCACTTTCAGATCTGTTTTGCAAGGACAGGTGATACACCTCATTTGTCCTGCTGGAACTACAGTAGCTGTGCGCCCTGTACTGACAAAGTAAGGAACATTCTCACTTGAAGCTCCCTGAATGACACTTAGTAGTGCTTCTACCTTCCCTGATCCTATCCTCAGTGAGTTCCTTAGCACAGCAATGTTGTCACTCGGCTGAACCTGATCATTTTTGCTTGACAACATCTCGACAATGGCATTAAATCCTATGATGGGTCTCTGAACTATGTCCTTACTCACTAGCACTGGAACCAGTATGTTGTCAGACACTGCCGATTTAACTTTTGGGTCACACAGACTGAAACTAACTGGTACCCAGCCCTGAAAAGGGATTTCTGAGCCATTTGCTGCTCTTACATCCAGTAGCTCATCATCACTTAACAGTTCACTGATTGGACGGATTTTTGCATCAGGTAAGTTTTGAGATTTCCATGCCTCACTCATGATGGACACTTGTGCTCCTGTGTCCGACAAGGCTTGAGTCTTCACAGTGTTCATTTTGCACCAAACAAGACATTTTTTTCCTATGAGCTGTGCAACTCGTTTGCGTTTTTTAACTGCGATTGAATGGGCCAGAGGGTTTTTCTTCTTTGAGCTCCACATGTGACTTTGAATGTGCTGTGGGGTGGTGAGTGGGCAATGTCTTTCTTAACCCCTTCATGGTGCCTAAATTTACAGGTTCTGCTTTAGGGTTCAGTTTTGGGTCATGTTGGGACTTTAACTCTGAGGTTATGCCATGTCCCCCTGTCACAACCTCTGCGAGTTTCCCGACGACTTCTGTCTGCCCCTGACTCTGCACCCTTTAGCCCAATGTGTGTTACTACCACATTTAAAACAATGGTTGCAGTCCTTTTTGCCCTGCTGACATGCTACACATTGTCTCTTAGGTCTCCTAAACGCATTAGCTGGAGCTTTGGTCTGACTGGCATCACTGTTTTGCCTTCCACATTGGACAGTTTGCACAAGGGATGCTACTTGGCCTGTGAGTTCCCTTATTGCTGTGTTGCTCTCCTCTATTTTTGCAAATAAAGGATTTTCTCGAGTTGGTTTGCTTGGTTTAGCTGTTACTGTTGTTGTGAAAGAGTCATTATCATCACTTTGCTCTACTGTACTCAGACTTGCTCTATGAGTGGCTTTATGCGTGACTTTATTCTTTTGGACCCTCTCACTTTCATTATGCTGGACTATCTGCATTTTCAGAAGAAGCAACTCATCACTACTGAGCTCATCCTGCAGATACATCCTCATTTCTGCTCTTATGTTGTCGTTTGATAAGCTTGTCATGATGGACTGGAAACTGGCTTTGTACAAGTTCTCGGTTATATTTCAGGCCAGACTGAGCTCTCTCAGATGCAAATATAACTTTTTGCCGCAGATCAAGTACTCTGACCAGGAAGTCAAGTGCAGTTTCGCCAGGGCTTTGTACAGCTTTTGTCAGTTGTTGGTACAGTACAGTTGCATCCTTTTCAGCATAATGTGTTCTTAAGATTTGTCTGAGTGTGGCTAAAGTGAGATCTCTTTTTCCTTCCAGGTAACTTCTCAATTTCAAGCCAGGATTTACAGCACGAATCACAGCCTCCATTATTTCCATTTCCGTGTAGCCCTTCCTTAAACCTCCTTCAATCTGGTGTTCAAGACTGCTAAAGCTGAGGGTGTCTCTTGATGTGGACTCACCAACATGTCCATTTATCCGGAAGTCCTTTCTGAAGCCACTGGAAGCACAGCAGCTGTTACTGAGGGAGTTTCTACCTCTGCCTGGAGTCACCTTCTCCCGCGCTGTCTCCGGAGCGGTGTGTGTCTCCAGCGTCTGCACGGGCAGTGTGAGGTCTCCCCGCTGTCCTTCCGACGTGGGCTGCGCTGACCGTGCTGCCTCGACCTCTCTCTCCTCCGCAGCCGCAGGTGCCAGGACGAATGGCGGCGGCGCTCCCCCGTCGTCGGTCTCTACCGGGTTCTCTCGCAGAGCGTCGAGTGCGTCGTTCAGCTCCAAAAGCACCGACATGCCTTCGTCCTCCCCCTCCAGAAAGTCCTCACGTTCACAAAACTTTGTGATATGCTTGACCAAAGCACGACGAGTCTTGTTTTTAATGTCTCCCGCTATTTTACAGAGCTCACAGACTCGGTGCAGTTCCTTCACCGTCAGTCCGAGCAGTTTAGTTTCTATCTCCATCAGGAGCTCTTCTCTACATTCCGACATATTGCGTAGCATTTTATTTACTGTCAACACTATAGAAAAAAAAAAACAACAAAACGGGACGTGTCGACCTAGCTAGACTTCAACTGTTACCTTAAGCTACCGCTTCTTCAGTTGACTTGCTGCTCTCACACGTGTCCGACGTTTTCAGTCTTTTTCCGCAGTTGAAACGAGTCGTCCGCCCCAAAATACACTTTCAAAAATCTCGGTAGGACCTCCAAATTGTTACACCACAACAACACAGCGACGTGGTGTGAAAAACCGTTACTTTTATTTTCACGGCAGGACTGGCAAAAAAACACACAACATGTCAGGTAGTTTCTGTACGTGTTCCCACGCTTTCTTTCTCTTTCCCAGAATGCAGTACACCAAAAAAACACTTCCGCATTGCCAAACACTCATACTGCCCCCTGCTGGCTATCATCTAACAGGGCGCTACACGAGCAACAACACCTTATTCAGCTAAGCAAGCAAAACAAAAGGAAGTTGGAAGAAGTAAGAGAGAGTCTGGAAAAAAACATGGTATAAACCTTGGTTCAGCATGTGAGCGATTGAGAGAACTGTGGGGCACCCTCAGCTTGAAGTTGGACATGGAGTTCACTGTTTATCTCCTGGAACAGTAAGCTGCTAGCTTCATTTTTCTGTCATGTCTAAAAATGTTCTAGCATTACTGTGTGATTTGATAGGTTGCTTAGGTAAAGTTACCATGAAAACAAGTGATGGCTGTGCTAACTGATGTTGTTAGCTTCATGCTAACTGTCAACACTCTCTTGAGCTCAACTAGCTGTGAATATTTTTTCCTTTGCTGTTATAACTGTTAGTGGCTTACAATCTTGTTCATGATATCAGTAATTTGAGTTGTGTGCTGTAGCATCATACTAGCTTGCAGATACACGGCAGGCAGAGCAGTAGCACAGGGCAGAGCTATAAAGGAGAAGCATGGAAAGGAGAGGAGAGCAGAGCTCCTAACCCTAACCCACAATACAAGTAATGTATAGACACTTGATAGCAGTTGCTAAGCAAGTGGTCTTTGTATAGGTCATTAACCTTTGACATTGATCTATAAGCAAATCGTGCAAGAATAGATGATGTTACACAATCTCCAGTAACTAAATAAATGAATACAAAAGTAATTAACAACTAAAGTGTTTAGGCATTGTTACACAGGTGCAAAATTCTCAAAAATGAGCACTCAAAAAAAGAAGACCAGTGCCAGTCAACATAAAACCATACAAATAAATGAAAACAAAGATATTGGTGACAGCAGCAAGGTAGATTAATAATGAATCCCTTTTCTCAACGGTTTTCAATCCTCGAATGGAGACAGGAACAAAGAGTTCTTGTACCTGTTTTTTGTGCCCAATAGTGAAGGCCAGATGGGAGCAGCCTGTACACAGAGCTGAGTGGGTGAGCACCATCTGAGCGGATGGACAGAGCTTTGTAAAGTTGTCTTTGGACATTTTAAATGTGTTCTTTTATTAGTGAATTTGACTAATTATTCGCACAAGAAAACATATCCTTTTTTAAAAGTAAATTTGCTATTTCATTCATCATCGACAGACTGACTGACTGAATGTGAAACCATGTTAACCCGATCATTGCTTTCATAACAAAATCAGTTGGACACATTTGTGCAACAGGTGTTCATGATACTAACCAATTATTAGCTCTGGAAAGATTCTTTTCAGGTGATTGGCCAGCCGTCATTGCTATGGCCCATCAGGAATTTGAGAGAGAGAGAGAGAGAGAAAGAGAGAGCGAGAGAAAGAGATGATTAATTGTAGCACTGAGTTTTTAATAAAAAGTATATAAGCAAATATTAACAAGCAGCTTTGAGTAGAAATTATATCTATTTTTATCTGTACATCCCCAGCTGGACCAGAACATCTAGCCAGAGCCTTCAGGTAACAATGAGTCACCACAAGAAGTGGAAAATCAGTGAAAGAGCAAGGCTGATGACAAGAGACTGAAGAAATGCCAGTAACCTCAGTTTGTCTGTTCTGACCAAAACCGCTTCATTTGAGCCATCTCCACAGCAACTGGTGAAAATTCATTAGCTGTAAAAAGTGTGTGGGGTTATGTTCATAAAACAATACACACCTACACTAGAGTGATGACATGTATTCAATTAATCATTGCTCCTTATCTAAAAGGTATCCAAGGACTCAATCTTTTGGCCTAGATGCATCCAATCATAAAGATAATCATTCTAACATGTTCTAATAGTCAAAAACTAGACCAACAGTTTGCATTTGTAGCTCATCTGGTTCAAGGGTTATAGCTAAAATCTTTTTTCAATCATGGCCATGTTGGAATTATTCAAAATGGTGACCCCAAGGGTCACAGGCTTGGGTGCCCTCGCTTTCTCATTATAGCATGCTACATCTGTGCAAAATTAACCCTTAATACTCCAAGCCATGTATTGCTATTTTTTGTGCGCCTGGCCTCTCTGTCTATTAATGCATAGATAATCTGAACCCTTTTTATGCACAGTCAAGTTATGAACATCTTTTTTTTTCAGGACAACCTGGGCAGTAATAATATGTATTCTAAAATGATGCCACATGAATGGATCAACAGTTATGAGTATAAAAACAAAATGCAAATTGAATATCATTGAATTTAATTAAAAAACTACAGATCAACAATGCACAAGCTTTTTCATTTTAAAATATGTTTCTCTCAGGCCTTGGCTATCAGGATAAAAAAAATCTCAACATTCTACCACAAACACAACCAAAAATATTCACATTTTTTCTCTGTTCATTTTGTCCCTCACTTCCTCAGTCACTTGTGCCAGTCTCTGAAACAGTTTCTCTCTGGAACCAGACAGAGGGCTACATCACATCATACATCACACAGTTCACACTTGCAAGGGCTGGACTGTTGGACCTGCCTGTTTATTCTGCAGAGGATGCATTTTTTTTCTCCCAGCTGTGGCTTTATTGCCCTTGTCCTCTACATGGGAGATTGGCATGAGGATGTGTGAGCCCTATGCTCTTACAACCCGCAAAATTGCAACCCATGATATTATGTAATACACACACGTAAAAACATACATGCACCATGCATAAAGTGGGCATAAAACCTGTGCATAAAACGCATGTACATTTCCTCATTTCAGGGATTAATCATTTGTTTTTAATACTGGGCAATAACTATTTCAATTCATGCAGATCTTTGGCTGCTCGGATTGGATGTTGAAGAAGAAACTGGAGCATCTGACTGGTCGAGAGGCCACCTGGAAGTCGTTTTTGTTTACATCAAGCATCAAGATAGCAATCCACTAAAATAATGTTTTTATAAAAAAAATATAATGAATGACGAATGTATTGCACTGGAGTTCACGTGCGAAGGTCGCAGAAAAATGCCGAACTTAAAGGCTGGATTAAAAACGGCTCGAATTCCCCCGACCAAATCATACATCACTCAAAGAGTAAACTTGTGATAGCAATTCACCCCCATTAGTTTTGTTGTGTGGTTCCTAAGATATTCTGCAAAGTACCTACACTGTAGCGTGCCTACAGTTAGCATGGCGTTAAAGGTTAAACTCCTGGTTTTCTGAAAATGGCAAAAAGGTGAAAACTCTAAATTCAAAACTGTTAAAATAACACTCCAACTTTGCCTTTCTTTCCTTTCAGTGCCAGTGATACGTTTTAATTATGAGTTAATGAATACACATTCTGTGTGCTCACGCTTCATTTTCACCTGTATTTATCACATTTATGTTTTATATTTAGAACACATGTATTAGTTCCCCCAATCAAAACATGGAAGAAGTAGGACTTTTAATTAAAAAAACTATAAAACACTATAGCTTTACACATCGATAAAACTTCTTCTTGTTTGCTAGTTTGCTAACTAATCTTAAAGGGACAGTTTTGTCTACTTCAGTTCGGTATGAGTTGTCAAGTTTTGTGGCAATTGGCTTGTGGTGCTCAAAGAGGAAAAAATATACTTGAAATATTTAACAGCACTGTCCTTTTTCAGAAATCATGACCCATTTACTCAAGGTAATCCACAGACCTTAGTTTTACTTAGGGACTAAGTAGTTCAGTTCTACTGAACTACACCATGGGCAACACGGTGGTGCAGGGGTTAGCACTGTTGCCTCACAGCAAGAAGGTCACAGGTTCAAGACCTCCTTGGTCCTGGGTCTGGGACCTTTCTGTGTGGAGTTTGCATGTTCTCCCCGTGTCTGTGTGGGTTTTCACCGGGTACTCCGGCTTCCTCCCACAGTCCAAAAACATGCTGAGGTTAATTGGAGACTCTAAATTGCCCGTAGGAGTGAATGGTGTGTGTGCCCCACGATTGGCTGGCGACCAGTAGACCCCTGTGACCCTAATGAGGAATAAGCAGGTATAGAAGATGACTGACTGACTGACTGCACTACACCTGCCAAAGTCTCACTGAGCAAAGGGAAATGTAAATTTCCTCATGGACGAGAGGCTGGCATTAATGCTTGTACTTCAGTATGTAGTGAGAAATATTTCAAATAGATTCTGCGTGGTTTCTCATGGTTCATCAGTAATATGATCAAGTTACATCTTGAACACTGTTCCCACACAGGTGACTCAAATCTTGAGTAAAATCCAAACAGTTTCTATATTAAAATGATTAAAATATCTGATGGAACCAAAATGAAGACACCTGTGTTTTAATTCACAGCAAGCCAGTTCAAAATAAATAAATAAACTTCCTTCATCTGCGTTTGTTTCTGTTAAAATTGAATCATCTTCCTTAGAATTTAGACTTGAAGGAATGTCGGCTTTTCTTTGTGCCTCTCCAGCACTTACTGATGAAATGTTATTTATTTTACAGGGATATTTTATGTATATTCAATGAAATTGCAAGAATACAACTGAAGATACTTCTAAGAAATGAATTATACAACTACTAATTTTATATATTTTTTTGGGGAATACATGTGGTGATATATTATAATTATAAAATATATTGTATATTCAGTTTTTCTCCGTCAAGTATTGTGCATCAGTATGTAGTGAGAAATATTTTCCAGAGCTGTATATATGTACATGTTTGTAGATCTATTGTCTGTAAGCTGATGAAACCAGACTTACTTTTTTTGACTTCGCCCACATCGACTGTTCAAAACATTTCCAAAGGGAGGTGTGCAGCTTTCATTTAAAAAAGTAATAATGTTGCAACACCATCTGGCGCGCACATTGTGAGCCACGTCTCTGTCTTCCGCTTGTTGGTTTGAACAAACAAAGGCTGAGAGGATTGGCGGTTGCTGGTGCTGAACACGCAGCAATTGCCGGGAAAAGACCAGTGACCAAAGACAAGGTCAAAAAAAGAAATAAAAAGAGAAAAAAAGAGTTTACACAATTACACATGTTGGGTCACACGGTTGAAAAGAAGTTCAGTCATGTCATTGTAGTTCATACAGTAGACAACATTTCTTGAATAGAAGATAATAGTGCATTTGTTGGTGACTATTTTTTACATGCTCTGGTGAGATTTTGCTTGTATTCAGAAAGTGTGTGTGTGTTTTATGAAAACAATACTTTATTGCAAGTTTGAGTGCTCAATTTAGATTTATATTTGCTTCCATAACAGTCATACATCCAGCAACATAATTGATAAATCATCTATTTTAAGTATCACATTAAGCCATACATTAAGCTTAACACTGGCTTGATGACAGCTACTGCAGAGAGGCTGACTTCTTATTAGATCTGCCGCCTCTAATAATACATTCCTCTATCTTATATATGTGTTTGCGGCATTGAGTCAAATTAAACTACATCGTGTGTGTGTTCTTGATGATGAAGGAACTTGCCACCAGATCAGCTGCTGCAGCTCACTGATGTGTTTTTTTTCCATAGTATTTGGACAACGAAGCTCTGTGGTGCAGAGGAATCATCCCCATAGGATTTGTTGGAAAAACAAAAATATATCAACACATGTATTTCCTAAAAAAAATATTTAAAATTACTAGTTTTAGTTATTAAGTTTAGTTATTAATTTCTTTGAAGTATCTTCAGTTGCATTCTTGCAATTTCATTAAAAATACATAAAATATCCATGTAAAATGAATAACATTTCATCAGTAAGTGCTGGAGAGGCACAAAGAAAAGCCTACATTCCTTCAAGTATGATTTCTAAGGACGATGATTCAATTTTAACAGCAATAAACACAGACGAAAGAGGTTTATTTATTCATATATTTATTTTTAACTGGTTGGCTCTGAATTAAAGAAAACAAACAAAAAAAAAAACACAGGTGTCTTCATTTTGGTTCCATCAGATATTTTAATCATTTTAATATAGAAACTGTTTGGATTTTACTCAAGATTTGAGTCACCTGTGTGGGAACAGTGTTCAAGATGTAACTAGATCATATTACTGATGAACCATGAGAAACCACGCAGAATCTATTTGAAATATTTCTCACTACATACTGAAGTACAAGCATCAGGTTCTGAATAATATATAAACAAAGCTGTCAGTGATAAATCTTCAGAGTAAAGTTAGGAATAAAACTGGAAAGTTTGGTGGATGTAATTGATGCAGCACTGGAGATTTATGGCAATGGTGTATTTTGAAAAATGTCAGAAGTTGACACCAGCCAATGAGATTTAGACTTTAACTTTAAACCCTCTTTTGTTGTTTGATTACAAACAAAAAAGGACAAAACCATATTTGGATGTGACAGATTTGTGCAGGAGTAAAACAGTTTTACAATGAGAAGTGTACGAGTACTTTAAATGATTATTTACCAAAGTGAAAGATGCAACCTAAAATGTATTTATTTGTCCCAACAGTCCACAAGCAACCCACAAATTGTCAGTTTACAATTATATGAAATTAAAGAAACCATGATTTAGTCTGATTTGAGAAGCTGGAATCATAATAATAACTTTTTTCTCAACAATGACCTAAATTGATCAATCGATTATCAAAATAGTAGGCGATTAATATAATAATTGGCAAGTTAAGGGAAAAAAAATATGTAAGTAGGAGGATTTAGTTTTGTTTGTATGACTCTGGACACTGTAGCATCAATGTGGAGAAGAAAAGAGGGTTTGAAGTCATGTAGCAGAAGGTGTGTGTGTGAGACTCCGTTGAGTAAATTTATTCAGTTGGGAGTCTGAAAAAACAAGATGAAAGATGAATTAGCGATGCAGCATATACAGCTGCACTTGTTTGTTAGCGAGCAGCGGGTTCAGGGATCCCTCCTGCTGAGGGTTTAATAGGCAGGACGTTAAGGAGACTTGCAGCATCCAGCAATCTGAGGAATCGCAGGCCACTTCTTCTGCTGTCTTGGAATCTCATAAGAAATGGCTGGCAGCTCTTCAGCTGCTGTTAAATGCCTGCAGCCTGGCAGTCCTCTGTTTCATCTCAGTTGATCCGATGGAGAGATGGTGAGTTCAGAGGCAGTCTTCTGCAGAAGCAGTGTTCCAAGCTTGTTGTCAGTTGGAGTTGGCTGACAGGCTTGACCCTGTGAACCGTTTCCAATCCATACTGCAAAAAAAAAAATATATATTAATACATGAAAATGTCTTGTTTTTGGTACAATAGTCCAATATTGAGTAGAATTATCCTGAAATATCTTATTCCATTGGAATATTTTCTTGATTTGGGGGAATTAAATTGACTATGTATCCCAATTCTGACTTTTTCTCAAATTCATTGAAAAACTTGGAATAAGTTAAATTATTTGCCAATGGAATAATAATTCAATATGACTCCACTAATTATTAGGCTAATTGCACTAAGTACAAGTTTTTCCTCCTGATAAGATTTCATTTTTTACAGTGCAGCAGCACATGCAACACTGAAAAAAATGTAGACACATGCTTGATATCTTAACCCTTTATTCTAATCCTCTTGTTAAATCATGAAATACAAGTGCACACTCATTGATTCAGGCTCTGTTTAAAGACCTGGTGTTCTGGCATGAAAGCACCTGCAGTAGAACCAAGTTAACATGAAATAGTTATGGACCTGAGCCCAAAATGCCAGGAGCAGTTAATCAGATATTCATACAATTACAAAGATGAGTTAGACATTCAAGATTCATAACTCATCTGTATGGATATTTCTTACATTATTGAAATTTAATAGAGATGCAATAAATTATTGATACTATTAATTACAGATTCTTATTCTGTTCCAGTTATCTGATTATACTGCACATTTTACCTTGCTGAATATCACTTTTTGCTGTCACCAGTCATCCTGGATCAAAAATGTTAGGCTCAATGAAGTCAAGTCACCCAGAGGCCTGAATTTAAACTAGCATGGAGATATATTTCGCATGTCCTACCTTATGGTCAACATCATGTTAGTTAATATTTTTTCTTGTAAAGGCACATATTGGACTATCCAACCAAGAAGAACAACACAAATGTGTTTCTCTTGGTGTGTGTGTGTGATTCCAGACAACTCCACTGCAATGTATGGAGGTTCCCTCTTTGATTTGTAGATGATGTCCCCTCCTGGAAGTCAGTCAGTCATTTTCTATACCTGCTTATTCCTCATTAGGGTCGCAGGGGTCTGCTGGAGCCTATCCCAGCGTGTTACGGCGAGAGGCAGGGATACACCCCAGATGGCCGCCAGCCAATTGTGGGGCACACACACCATTCACTCACACACTCACACCTACGGGCAATTTAGAGTCACCAATTAACCTGCATGTTTTTGGACCCACGCAAAACCCATGCAGACAACATGTAAACTCCACACAGGAGTCCCCGACCCAGGACCAAGGAGGTCTTGAACCTGCGACCTTCTTGCTGTGAGGCAACAGCGCTAACCCCTGTGCCACCGTGTCACCCCCTCTTGGAAGCATCTTAAAAACTAAATACATAAATAAATCACATTTTCAGTAATATTGTGGTAAAAGACCTTGGAAGTAATATTTCTATTCAAGGTTTGATTTTTAAAAATGAGCAGAAATAGAAGTCCAGTCTGGATCAAAATATAGAATTATAGTCCCCTGTTAGCCATGGTTACATATATATGGGTGTGTCTCTTGGTCTCTGTGTGATTCCCTCCCTCTCACAATGGACAATTTTTATTTATTTATTTTTTTAATTTGCTTTATTTTGAAAATTGAATGGATGCACTACATAGTTTCTAGCGTTTGACTTCCTGTCCGGTGCGATTTTTTCATCTTGACGAATTCACTCACAAAATGTTTGTATTGGTGTGTTCTCTCACTGTTATGCCTTGACTGTCTGCGTTTGGTGCCAGAGGAGAAATGTTTCAATCTGTGTAAATCCCTTGAATTTAGCATAAGACCCACTTCGAACAACATGTTGACTACTGAAATACTGTAGTCGTGAAATGCATGGCTGTTGGATGCTTTTGAACAACCCCGGATTATTATTTCTACCTCTCTCCAGATGAGATCATGGTTAGCATTAAAATAAAAGGCAAACATTCATTTCAGGGACTGGACAGAAAGCAAACTCATCCACAGCCGCGACCTCTCTGACCTTACTATCTCATCAGAGGACACCAATTGCGTTGGCACCGAACGCTGGCATCAAATGTAAATCGTGAAGGCCTGGAGTCATCCAATATGAACGCGATTCCTTGAGCTGTATAATTAGAAGGTGCTGTTCTGGTGACCACAGACATCATGAAGGATAGCACGGCGTGCAAAGCTCAGCAGCTCCGGGGCAATTCGTACGGAATTGAAATTTATTTTATTTTTTTTAAATCGATTATTAAACAAGTGTAATGAAGCTAAAATGATTTGTTTTTTTTCTTTCTATCAGGCAGACCTTATTATAAACTGTCAGGGCTGTCTGCCGTGTAGACCTTGGAGTGTTACTGTATGTATGGGTGTGTATGCCTATGCATCTATGCGCAGAGCTGCAGAAAGGTGGAGTCATCGGAGTATAGTGGTGTAAATGTGTGCAGCTTCTCTTCGGTTTCTCTGTGACGCTGAGTGAGGCACAGGCATCTTTTTTTTGAGTGCACTTTTCCTGACAGACGTTGACAGGTCCCGCTGGGCTCTTTTACAGTGCTGACTGCTGACAGGAACATGCTGGAAACAATAAAAAAAGGCTCCCAGTAGCTTCCTATGTGATTTCTACTCTGCCTGTACCCATACCTGGGCAGGAGAAACATGCACCTCTATTACAGCCTCTCTTTGTGATTGACTGATCTCAGCTGCCAGATGGGGATTGAATGCCGAACCAACACTTGCTGCCACAAACTCAATGGAAACATGGTTGAGTCACCCAAAGTTTCAGAATACTTAAGTACTTTGTACAAAAGCTTTGACTCCAGCTGCAAAACAATTCTCAGTCTCACTGTCAGACCTTAATTATTTTATTACCTTAGGTATAAAAAACAAAAAAAACAAAACACAAGAACAAACATAATTATCTCATTTTATTTTTTTTTTTTCCTGAGACAACGAATTATGTTTTTTGAGGTGCTACAGCAGTTATCCGAAGACAAGATAGTCGTTCGAGATAATGACAAACTTATGACTTCGAATTGTCATAATAATGCAGGAACTTAATCACTATCTCAGGCAGTGGCTGTTGTTTAGAGAGAATAAGTGAGAAATAGGGATTCAGGTGACAACATGCTAAATAATTTGTGATCTAGAGGTAATGAGCCTAAACCTTTTGTCAATCCAGTACTCAGTCTGTTAAAGTCAGTTTCATATTGTTTTTCCCAGCTGTCATTCAACGGCTATGGTTATCCAGACACATTATGTGCACTGCAGTGAGAAATAGGAGCAGCAGAGAAATAGAAATATGTGCAGAGGTGTCAAAAGTATTCACATTCATTACTCAGGTAGAAGTATTGTACTGCTTCACCCACTGTGACTGATGTCCTGACTGGGATTCACAGACAGCTAAACTCTTTTTGACATGTCTTCTTCCAAGGAGCAGGAAACATTGTGATTTGGACAGAATGTATTGTCGGAAATTGTAAAACTGAAAGTATACAGAAAATATTGATTACCACAAAAATACAAAATACGAGAGGAGATGATGGTTGTAGCTTATAAAGCTCTATGAAAGAGTCTGCATTTGCAATATAATCTTTGTTTATTAACAAACTACACAAACAATGTTAATACTATGGAGGATTAAGGAGGCAATGATAAAAAAAACACCCTGATAGTTCAATTACTTATATTACCACAACAAAGGGTGACAAACAAATAGCTAGATAAGAATTTGCTCCAGAGCTGAACAGCAAACCAAACATTGTGACGTTACATCACTTCCTGCTGCTATTAGCTGCTACAAGAAACTTTAGTAAATGGAATGTGCCCTCCACTGGTATAAAAATGGGGGGGGTGCTGGACACATACAGGTGCTGGTCATATAATTAGAATATCATGAAAAAGTTTATTTATTTCGGTAATTCCATTCATAAAGGGAAACTTAAGTGTTTATCTATTTTAATTAGAAATAACATCTTAGTAAATCCCTAACTGGGAATTTCAGAAAGTTAGAATAATGTTGAAAAATTCAATTATTAAAGACACCTGTTGCCACACACCAAACAGTTAAATAAACACCTGCAAAGGCCTTGGAATGGTGTCTCAGCCTAGTTTTGTAGGATACACAATGATGGGGACGACTGATGACCTACAGTTGTCCAAAAGATGACCATGCACAGGGAGTGCAAGACACAAAAGGTATCACTAAAGAGGCTGGCTGTTTACAGAGCTCTTTGTTCAAGCACATTAATAGAGATGTGAAGGAGAGGAAAAGATGTGAAGTCTAGAAGCAATAGGGATAACAGCTCCATAGAGAGGATTGTGAAACAAAACCCATTTAAAAATGTGGGGGAGATTCACAAACAGTAGACTGCAGCTGGCGTCAGTGCTTCAAGAACCACCACAGACATATGCAAGACATGGTTTTAGCTGTCACATCTCTTGTGTCAAGCCACTCTTGAACAAGAGACAGTTTTAGAAGTGTCTTACCTGGGCTAAAGACAAAAAAATGACTGGACTGCTGCTGTATGGTCCAAAGTTAAGAATCCACTATGCTTGAAGTCAAGTGTAAAGTTGCACAGGCAGTGATGGTTTGGGGTGGTATGTTGTTTGCTGGTTTTGGTCCACTGTGTTTTCTTAAGTCCAAAATCAACACAGCTCTCTACCAGGGAGCTTTAGAGAATTTCATGCTTCCTGCTGCTGACCAACTTTAGGGAGATACAGATTTCATTTTCCAGCAGGACTTGGTACTTTCACACAGTGCTAAAATCACCAGTACCTGGTTTAAGGACAGCAGTATCTCTGTTCTTAATTGGCCAGTAAACTCACCTGACCTTAACCCCATGGAAAATGTATGCGATATTCTAAAGAGGGAGATGTGTTACTCCAGGCCCAACAATGCTGAAGAGCTGAAGGTCGCTATCAGAGCAACTTGGCCTCTCTTAACGCCTGAGCAGTGCCAAAGACTGATTGACTCCATGCCACTCTGCATTGCTGCAGTAATTCAGTCAAAAGGAGCCCCAATGAAGTATTGAGTGTTGTACATGCTCATACTTTTCATGTTCATATGTTTAATTTGTCCAACATTTAGAGAAATCTTTTCTTTGGAATGGTCTTAAATAATATTCAATACTATTCTTAAATATATTCTGAGATACTGAATTTGTGGTTTTCATTGGTTTTATGTTATAATCTGTTATAATACAAATTAAAAGAAATAAATATTTGAATATTTGTCTGTGTGTAATAACTTTTTGAATGAAATTACTAAAATATATCAACTATCAACTTTTCACAATATTCTAATTATATGACCCCCATCTGTATATGCCCATTGAAAATGACACATTAATAGAATATAAATATATTAAAGAACCATATGAACTCCTGACATGTGTTTCATGGAGCATAATATATGATGACTAGTTGTGTGTCAGTATTGTAATAGTTCAAAAAGTCAATAGAGTGATGGAATAGTATGTTTATAGTACTCCATCCACAATCCAAATTTGCTCTATCCCACATCTTCTCCTTCCTACTCTTGCTCGATTTATCTGGATAGGATTGTTTTCTTTAGTTTTTTTGAATAATGACAAAACCGGAATGACATAGCTGTAATGAGGCTAATTTTAAAATGTAAAGAGTAGAAAGTACAGGTCCTTTAGCGAAAATGTCAAGAAATAAAAAGTCAGCTGAAAATTAATTACTCTATTAAAGTATAGATACAACAAATTTCTACTTAAGTAAGGTAACAAAGTATTTATACATCATTACTTGACACCTCCGTTTGTGCATTTTGTGTGTGGATGCACTGTATGTGTGGAAGAAATGGATAAAAAGTGCTGAAATGTGGAATCTTGTAATCAGGATTATAATAATAATACTTATAGATAGTTTATAATAATGTGTAAGGGGACCTAAGCCTACCACATTTTCCAGGACCTTTAATAATAGGAGTAGTACAATTCTGCAAATCCACAGATTATGTTCAATAATGGCACCAATACTTAAGGTTCTTTGCCAACCCTGACCCCCATGTCACAATGTATAATATTTTATGTCTACTGTAACCAATTAAGGTTCTATTTAAATACAACTTGAACTCGTCAGTTTCACCTTTTGTTAAGATTTTACACTTTTATCTCTGGTTTCATTTGAAGTTTGATATCGTTAACAAGATATATTTGTAGTTTTTAGAACAAAAAAAAAATCATCTCAACATAATATTACATCTGCTCTCTCAAGCTTCTCTCTGTAGCTCATTTTATGTATGTCTCATTTATATTAATGAGCCTCTTGTCTGATTGGCTGATTTGAATGGCTGTGAATGGTCGGTGGGTAGGTGGTGACTATAGTTGTGACATCACAACTTCACATAAGTCCTTACAGCTAGTTTTAAACAACATTTATTGGGAAAATTGTCTCAGCTGTTCTTTGAAAGGGCTCTTCTACAGCAGATAGCCTTCTTCACCATCTGATATCATCATGAGTGTTAAATGCTATAAATGGTTCTTTCCTTTATGTTAAGTATCAACCATCTGAACTCCAGATAATACAAAAATTACCCAAGTGTCTCAGTCGAGGATTGTTATCTAGAGGACAGATGATGAGATCAATATGCAGTGATTATTATGTGTTGAACTCTCAGCTCTGTAGCTTTGGTTCATAAGAGCAACAGCTACAAATGAGAGATAAAAATGAGATGTAAGAGTGAAAGCACTGGCACTGATGAAAACTCTCACCTCAAATATTTCATACATTAGAGAATATTTAGAAATGTTTCCGTCCCTTGCTGTAATTTATTTGCGTCAAATGCACAACTAGATGACCCTGCGAGCATTTAAAGCAGAAAGGCAATAAATAACATTATTCAAATTGAATGCATTTAGCTAGCGTTGAAACAAATTATACAAATATGGATGAGCTATCTTTGGACGGAGGCTTTTCCCCATCCGCTTTATTGCATTAAATTGCTCGATAGCTCAAGTGACGCTCGGATGACTGTTTAGAAGTCTGCCTTGAAGAGCGGGCAAGTATCGCTCTCCAGGCCTTGGTCGGGGGACACGTTGGCTCATCGACACATGGGCTAATTTTCCCATGGTTTACCACTTCTTCCCTCCCCCACAAGCTTCCTTAAAATGGAACCTTGCACGCAACGCGGACTTCCACTTTCTTGAAAACATAAAGTTGTGATCTAATATCCCACTGGGTATCTGCAGTAATCTGGTGTTGGGTGGAGAAGGCAAAGGGGTTAGGAAAGCTTAAAATTTCCGCTCATACCTTTTGGACGTCTAGGGAAACCGGTCGGCTTATAAGTGAAAAGGTTTAAGAGGACAGCATTTTCGCTGATGGACGGGGTGGCTAAATGAAATCTCAGTCCCCTGAATAAGGGGGAAAAAAAAGATGGAGGGCTCAGCTAACTGACAGCTCAGGAGTGTCTGTAACCCAAAACACATTACAGAGCCATCAGACTGAGTGACACCCTCCCTTCCCCTCCCCTTCACCCACCTCCTTTTACAGGAGCTACAATGAATAGCAACCCCTTGTTCTCCCTCTTGAAATGACAACCGCAGAATATCAAACGCCAATTAAAGAGGAGACAGGCACGGCCGGAGGAGTGGCATCTAATTCTCATCAATGTGATAGGTGGCGGGTGGAGGGGTGGTGGTGGGGAACAAGAGAAAAAAAAAAGACAGCGGAGAGAAGGGTCACTTTGAGAGGGTGATCCGGCCATTCAGCTGCGCTCTGAGATATTAAAAGGGAAAGGCAGTGCACAGGTGCTAATAGAAGTCATATCAGAGCTGCAGGGACCAAATCAGAAGTGAAAAGTGTACCGAATCTGGTGGCAGATACGGGCAAACGCAGGACTGTGTTTTTGTACGTGATGGCGCAGTTGTTTAGGGAGCTCTGTGAAAAGCAATTACATTTTCAGAGTGAGGACATAATGGCCGGGGCCTCACTTGTTGGAAGCGGGCTCCGAGAGGTTGAGTTTGGTTCGGTTTGTGTCGGCCTGTGGATTAGCAGCAGAGGAACAGCAGAACATGTGGGGAAACAGTATTGTTGCCTTTAGACTTAGCCAAATGAAAGGACAAGTGCAAAATTTATGTATTATATGTGCCAATGTATCAATCAAGGGACGATTCTGGACTGACCATTGGACCTGCCTTTAGCTTTCATTTTGGCACGCATTACTTTTACCTTGTTTCGATAAGCTTCTGTGATGTCACAGTATTTATTTCCATAGTGTTGCATTAATTTTTCACTAGGATCTTGTAATGATGATGGTAGAGTCAGACCACTGCAAAACTCTTCTCCAACACACACCAAAGATTCTTGATGGGATCTGGACACTGTGGTGGCCAATCCATGTGTGAAAATGATGTCTCATGCTGCTAAACCACTACAAACCACTGATGTGTTCAAACCAACTAAGAAGTCCAGTTGCTTTGCTCTAAAGATGACCTGCATGACTGAGAACCTGCACAGACAGTTTAGCAGTTTCTGAAATCTCCTTAGATGTTTACTCTACTTGATGCCAATGATTTGACCCTACTCACTAGTCTCACAGACTAACATATTTTCCACAACCACAGGATATTTTCTTTCACATGGTTGCTTAAGAAATGAGAAGCTACGTATTGCATCAGTTGAGGTTAAATAACCTTTTGCTAACTGAAAGATAATCACCCATGTAGAAAATATCCAATAGGAGACTCTGTTAAATCCAGGTGGTGACACTTTTTTTGTTGGCCTGGACAAAAATGAGTGTAAGACAGCCATAAGACTCATCAATCACTGAATGAATTTACTTATTTAAAGGGGTCATATTATGAAAAAAAAATCAGTTCTTGTGTGTATATATTTAAGTTGCTGGTAGTACACAAACTATAACATATCTACATTATTTCTACAAGACCATGCACTCATTCTGACCTCCTCTGTAGTGTTGCTGAAACCTGGCTGAACCCAAGCTGTTTAGAAATGGCAAACTGCCTTTGGATCCATGTAGCCTCCCTCCTAGTTCTGGAGGCTTGTACTTGAGTTCTGTTTGTCCAGCTGATCTGAGCTCTCTGAGGGGGGTGACTGAATCTCTGTTGTGATTGGCCAGGCTCAGTCGCCCGACTGAGCCTGGCCAATCACAACAGAGTGGGCGTTTCAGTAGAGAGGGGAGGGGCGGAGTGTTTTTTCAGTGAGTGTATGAGAAGGCAGACTGTATTGTTGCTTTTGGACCATAGATATATGTGTATTCTTATAAATATACCTTGAAACATGGCAAAATAAGGTTACTTTAAGAATGTCCTTAGATAAATGGCACTTGCAGTTTACACTCAACACACATTTGACAATAAAGAATTTTCAAGAGTACACGTTAGGATAGACACATTGGAATTAAAGATCAAAACATTTCTGGCACTTTCAAATCATTTCTGAATTATAAGTTCAGCCCAACATTACTGGCACTCATAAAAAAAGAAGTATGTCTCCTTAGTGTCACTATAACACTTGAGAGACCACTGGAGCTGTCCGAAATAACTGTGAGGGTAAAAGGGATTCTTAGCCTTAGGAAATGTAATAATTTGCATTTATGCTTAGGTTTGAAAGTAGGAATAAACCTCAAATTGTCAGCACTAAAATGGCAGATGAAAATTACACTTTGATAAGCTTAAATACAGGCCCTGATATGGAACAATATTCATATATATATATTCAATATTCATGGATAAACACCTTACTTACTACTTTAGTAGTAGTAGTAGTTTTTTGATAAAGTATCAATCTGATTGAAATCAGATTGATCTCAGTGCTACAATGAGTCACGGACCACAGCCGATAATAATTTTATGAATCCCTCTTGAGTTATGGGTCTGTTCCATGATGCTGATCAGGCAGGCTGAGAATGCATTGTGCTCAGTTAAACCAAAGCAGACATATTCCGATGGGGCATGTGAACTCACTGAAACATGAATGACGACACATTGCAGAATCGTTGCAGGGCTGTTTGCGGTTAATCATCGACCTAATTAGCCACCGGCCCCAAGGTCTATAGCTCATCTTGTTAAAATTAGAACATAATAGAATATGAATGTCAACGTATACTGCAATTTCCTCTTCCATTCAGAGCTGTGAAAAGTAGCATGAATCATTAGTGGGTTGAAAACTTTGCAGTGTGAATCTTCCCAAGGCCAGTGCAGTAAGTTCTGTAGATGCTGCATTAAACTCCTCAGCTACAGGCTGTGTGATGGAGGGAAGGAACAAAATGTATGCAGCTTGACCTTTATAATAAAAGACATGGGTCAAATCCTGCTTATTTGTCATTAGGAAAGAAACCGGAGGGGCCGTTGCTCAATCAAAAACAACATTTGTCACGTGTCATGTACAGATGTTTGTTCTTTATATGAATATGTTAGGCTAGTCGTGTAAATTGTTGGGATGTCTTTTTCCCTACTTTCCTGGCAGCCATGGCAGACAGGAAAAAAAATACCAAAAATAAATATTCATCAGACATCCAAATCACAGTGAGCAACATCTGATTTTGGTTTCCTCAAACTCCTGAGGCCCTTCAGCTATTAAATGGTTAAATTTATGAATTTATATATCATCTTTATCATAAGAGCTTCACAATTTTCTTAATTCATCCATTCACACACACTCACACAGTAATAGACCAGTTCTTGACCTAATATTTTAAGACAGTGTCAGCATTTTATTTTGAAAATCTTCATTCAGTAAATGTGTATAAGATTTTGCTTGTTATTACATTAGTTATTGCAGAGATTCTTTCAGGTTTGTATCACTGCTATGATGGTTGCTCTGGACTCTGCTACACAACCTTTAGTGTCTATAGGAGATGCATTCTCCCAATGCTGGTTTGTTGAAAGTGAGTTTCAAAGGAAGAAGCATCAAGGTCTAGCTAAGGCTATTCCAACACAGGAGATGCATTTGGATTCTGTGAGTCACTGGTCAGTGGTTGAAAGTGAGTGGAAACGCTGCAAACACCCAAAATGTAAAGAACAGACTGTCGTCAAATGCTCAGTGCAATGTTCATCTATGTCTCAACAAGCGCTTTCGTGAATTCCAGAAGTAAGGGCCAAAGGGTCTAATTCAGCACGAGATGACATTTCAAAGTGCACAGATTGTTTTTTGATACCCCTGTTCTAGTTGGTCTCTAGTTACAGTACAGTAGTTAGTATATACAGTAGTCATCATTACTTAGTTGTAGTATAAATAATAGTGTAAAAATTTGTAAACAATTTTGTGGCTACAATAAAAAAAAAATTACCGATTATTTGGTTACCGTTAATGCCTATTGTTGCTACTTTGTATCATACCTAAATGTATATCTGTTTTATGTGCTATAGACAAATTTACAATTTCTACTTAATTTAGCAACAAATTAAAAGCAAAAAACTTAAATAATTATTATTTTTTATACAAATATGTTCAGGCATCAAGGGGTTAATAATAATGATGGATAAAGTACTCAGATTACTTACTTCACTTAAATAAGTAAGAATAGTCAATCACAAGTAAAGTTCCTGTATTCAAAATGTTACTTAAGTAATAGTAAATCACTATTATCAGTAAAATGGTCTCAAAAATTCAAAAGTAAAAGTATTAAGTAATATAATACAATGTTATTATAGTATATTATATTATTTGTTTTAATCATAAACAAACACATGAGAGATTTTTTAAGTTGTAGTGGGCACAATTTTAGTTAATTTTGCTTTGATGGATTAATAGCAAAAGATATTAAATTATAGAAGTGTGTGTTGTCCTGTATATAGTATATAATAATATATAAATACATCTAAGAAAGTTTATATTTGCTTAAAAAGATTTGTGTTAATAATATACTTACTGAGATATCAAAGAAAGTGTTTATATTTTCGTACCGTTGTTTTTACCAGTTTTAAGTGATATGTTTACGGTGACGTCACTTTCAGTTTCACGCAGTGACGTCACTTTCAATTTCAGGAGATCGCTAACGGACAGTTGGACAGTTTTTTTTTTTTTTTCTTTTCCTCCGCATATTCTTCACACACATCGTTTGTAGATAGGCAATGCTGTAAGTACTAATATGTGGGATTGTATGTTTACTTTTACTGTGTTTATTGTCAGTTAAAAATCAGTTCGGTTGTTGGCCATTATTTGATTCACCTGAGCCAATTGATTAATTTATATCTGCATGTTTGTTTGCAGTTTTTACCATTCATGCATCAGTTCAATACATCAGATGCCACTCTACGCCTCTGTCATCTTTATTGAATTGGAGTGAAGGTTAACTCGATGTTTATTTTGGTTCAACTACAGCCAAAAGAGAACATTGCAAAGTGTATCATGTTTGGTTAATACAGGTTATACAGCAGCTTTACACAAAGCGCATAACACATTAAAGAAAAAAAAAAAAAAAAGAATGACAATTTAAACAGTGAGAATATTAAAATATTTTATTTTGTGTCAAGTCTTCATCTGTAAAGTAACTGAATCTTTCAGATAAAAGTAGTAGAATAGAAATGTTGAGTAAATATACTTAATTACATTCCACCAGTGTGTGTGTTTACATGCGAGAGCAAATGAAGAGAACCTGTTTATGAAGGCCATGATGTGGGTGAGCCACGGACAATGAAGGACCCGAATGAGTTGAAGAGTCACTGAAAAGGTTCGGCGAGCGGAGTGACGGAAAAATAATTGGACAAGACATAAAACACAGGAATGAAGCTGCCGTACGAGAAAAGCCAGTAGAGCTTCATTATGACCAAAGACAGGAGGAGATGGCCAGTCTGTGGCAAATAATTGCACCAAGCACACACAAAAATAAAGAAATAAAATAAATAATAAAATGAAAAATAAATGCAAAATATGATTGCATTAGCTGTAGGGCTGAATATCAATTGCCTTGGACTATAATTTAATAAGTCACTAATTAAGTTACTGTCCAACTTTTTGGAGCCCGCTTTGTCTGACTGACTCATCAGGGAGTTTGTCCCAGCCTCTGTAGATTCCAAGCTAAGCCAACCCCCCTTCCCCCATTGATGACAGCAGCAGCATCAGAGATAAGAGGACTTTGGGAGTCCGGCCGGACTAGTTGTCATTTCCCAGAGCTCCGCGCTGGAGGGGGAGGGACACATCAGAAGACAATTTACTCTGTTGTGAGACACATCGAGCCTAATGAGCCACAACCGGTTGGCATCAGATCAGTAATACTTAACTACTAAGTAGTTTACTAAGAGTCTCCACAGATACTAACTGATGTGAGATAATGTTATTTATCCCTTATGTTGTGTTCCTTGTCAAATCTGACCATTTCAGAGATTTTGTATCTGAAAAATGTGGTTAATTTGATCAGATTCACCTAAGATTCCATAGCTTTGTCCACAAACAGGATTTCAGCACACAAAATAGATTGTATTATTTACATACAATTTTGTGTATATATAACACAACAACAATAAAAACACAACAAGAGGTAATAATATATGTATAATTACAGTTTTTATGATGGGTCTTAACCCTCTATTGCCATATGGAAACAATTACTTTATCTTCATTTTTCTAATCAGCTGCGATATAAAATCTATGGTTTTACAGTTAGGCCTTTTTGAAGGACATACAATGTTTGAGGTTACATGACCAAGATATCCTTTTTACTCATGGACATTTGACATGTGAGCATCATTGTCTCAAGACCGAAGGTTGTCTTTTATTCAGAATTTTAAAAAATTTAACTCACTATCTAGGGTAAGTAAACTTTTTTTTTTTCTTTTTTTAAATATACCTATTATTTAGGCCATTTTATTTAATATAAACATTTAAAACATTTTTACAATGTCTAAGAAACATTTCATCCAATAGAGGGTTAATGAAACGGTCAAATTTGACTGTGAACAACTGATGAACATGAAACAAACACAACATAAGGGTTAGTAGTAATAAATGCTTGTTATAATGCACCTTTCAAACCATGGTTACCAAGTGCTTAGGTGCAATATAAACTGTCACTGTTCCAAGTTGTGGGGGAAGCACAAACTGAACTCAAAACAGAGTTTAAATATACAAGGAGCTCTACACTGAGGAGAGACCGGTGTGGAAAACATCAGACTATAAGGAAGTAAAAGAGAAAAGATAGATAGGGTGCAATTAATTTCAAAATAAAACAGGAAATAGACGCACAAGGGAACAGTGAATAAACAAAACACCAGGAAATGAGACAAGACAGCAACAGATCATGACAGTAAACAGCATAATTCAGTAACGCACTGAAAATATAGATATGAATATCTTATTCTTCTATCAGATCATTTTGCATTTGCATTATTTCATTTTTTTTTCTAGATTTTGATCAATTTAGTTTTGTTTTCCTGTAATGAGATACAAATGTTTAACTTTTTATATTAAAGTTGTCCTTTTTATGTCATATTATGGTCTTTTTATCACATAATTCATATTATCTCAAATTCTTTAAGAAACCCAAAATAAATAAAATTATCTGCCAATGGAAAAAAAAAGATAATTCTACTCAATATTGGACTAATTGTACTAAATACAAGATATTTTCCCTGAATAAGATTTCATTTGTTGCAGTGCATGACAATGAAATTAAAATATATAAATTAATAAAAAAAAATAAAAAAAATTAAGCTTACAAGACGATAGACGATTACAACAGAATATATTAGACACATACATCATGTGTGTTTTTAAAGGAAAAAAGGGAAAAAGACTGCTGGTGTCCTTGGTGCTGAAAAATCACAATTTGTGCTGGAATCTTTCTGTCCTAAGCCAATGGAATGAATTACTAATATTACCATATTACTTAATGACAAATCTAATTGTAAGTATAACTTAGTTAGGTCATTCACTGCAGGCATAACACAGGACATTAGTGCTTCTGCCTTTTTTTCTTTATTTATTTTTATCAGAATATAAGTCCCTCACCCATTTTTGTATTTCTAAATATATTTTACTTACAATGACCCTAATCCTCTTCTGAATCTTCCGAGTCTGAAGTCTGGAAAGATTATGTTTTCTTACTCTAAGCATGAGTAAATTGAGTCACACTAGTCTGAACAGGATGTGATGAATGGATGAATGTATTTCCAGGTGCTGGAGACATAACGAGAACATGCATCTGAGTGATGCTGCTGAACTGAAGATTAAAACAAGACTGGTCGATATGCTGATGAAAAAAAAATAAAAATAATGACATGAAGCTTTCTGCATCTGGAGGTAATGCTGTGAGCCTGTGATAATGGCTGGTGATGGGTGCATGATCAAGAACTGGCCAGGTCATGTCCTTTGTATTTTGTCATATTTTTTTCACAACCACCACAACATGAATCCAATAACTTGACTGATATTATAAGCAGTCAGTGGCTCATGGGACAGAAGGGAAGTAATGCTTTCCTATTAATATACATTTTGTGTCTAATGTGGGCTTCTCTTTGCCTTTTTTTTAATAAATCCAGGAATATAAGCTGTGATCAGGAGCAGGTTTGATGTCAAATTACTGAGGTGTTTTTTATCTGTGGCATCATTTTCAAATTGAATTCAGTTTATTGAGCTGTTGGGATTTGATCCTGTGAAATGTGCCCTGCTGACCTCTGACCTCTGAGGCAGCAGATCTGACACAAGTAGTTGATGCATTGTTTTAGTATGAAGCTACATCAAGGTATATGTTTTTTCTATAATAACAAAATTGCACAATATGGTTTACTGTCTTCCAGTAGACATTTGGTTTATTTATATTTAAGTAAGGTGTAAAAACGTATAGGATAAAGGTATCCTACATTTTTACATATGCACTTTCAGGCTTTATGTTAATTTCGGGGTAACTCAGTCATAGTGATAATTTATAAGCCTAATCTGGCTTGTTGGACCTTAAACACCTTTCAGAATCAATCAGTGTGTAATTTAGAATCAATTCAGATACGATCTAATTGACTTAACTAAAGAGGGAATAAAGTGCCCTATTTTAGCCATCAAAACAGATCAGCGGATGTGATAGATAAATACTCAAAGACAATCACATCATATCTCTTATAGCTTTGAAACAGTTGTACCAGTTAAAGGTCCCATATCTGCATTTTTACCTCTGCCAAGGAGGTTATGTGATCGCCAGCTTTTGTCGGTCTGTTTGTTAGCAATAAACTCAAAAAGTTTCAGCAGTTTTAACTTTTAGGGAATGTTGGGAATGTAGGGTGACCATACGTACGTATTTCCCAGGACATGTCCGTATTTCACGTCCTGTCCTGGGTGTCCCGGTTTATTTTTAGAAAATGAGGAAATGTCCCGGTTTTTGTAAAATTACTTTCATTCAGTTCCTTCCCGACACGTCTTTGCTTACATCGGACCAGGCACTAGGACACTGCGCACGATGACGTCAGCCCTGAGCAGAGTCAGTGCAGGCAGCCTTCGTCAACCAGTTAGTAGACACTAGACAGCGTGGTTGTCAGTCTCCACCACCATGCCCAAGCGCAAGTGCACGTTTACAGACGAGTTACAGAAAAAATTCCCTGCATTCAGACCGGGGCGAGACAAAAGTGAAGCACTGTGCACTGTTTGCAAAGCAGGCACGTATGTCTCGCTCTGCAATGGTGGTGCAAGGGACCTAAAATCCCACATTGACACAGAAAAACACAAAAAAGCTGTTCGAGGCGATAGTAGCGCCTGTTCGATATCTGAATATTTCGTGAAACCAGGGAAAGATGATGCAGTGAATGCAGCGGAGGCTGCCTGGTCTTTTCATACAGTGAAACACCACCACAGTTATCGCTCGATGGACTGTTCTAGTTCTTTGATCAAAAAAACGTTCAATGATTCAGACGTGGCCAAAAAGTTTACTTGTGCCCGTACCAAGACGGAGGCAATTGTTGACGGTGTGCTGGCCCCCCATTCACTCGAAATAGCGCGGCATGAAGCTTTAAAAGATATCCCATTCTGTGGTGTCAGTACTGATGGGAGTAATCACGGGGCAGTGAAAATCTTCCCCATACTCATCCAGTACTTTGATTGGAAAGAAGGTGGTGTACAGAGTAAATTAATTGAAGTGAAAGATACACCAAATGAGACTGCTAACATCATCGCTAGCTACTTGATGGACACATTGACAAAAAACAACCTGGCTTCCAAATGCGTCGCATTTACTGGTGACAACTGTAACACAAACTTTGGTGGAACCCGGCGTGACGAAGGGGGAAATAATGTGTTTGCTCACTTGAAAAGATTCTTGCAAAAGAAAACATTGATTGGCGTTGGTTGCCCAGCACACATACTCAATAATTGTGTCCATCACGGGGCAGACACACTTGATGTGGACATTGAGAATGTCATTTTCAAAATATATCAGTACTTCCACATATACACTGTGCGTACAGAGTCTCGAAAAGAATACTGCACTTTTGTTGACATAGAGTACAGGAGGATGCTTTCTCACAGCAAGACAAGGTGGCTCTCTCTCTTCCCTGGCATAGAGAGGATGCTACAGATGTTCCCTGCTTTAAAGGCATTCTTTCTGTCTCAGGAAAAGCCACCCAAGGTGATAAAGGCGTTTTTTGAAAACCCTTTTAGTGAGGTGTACTTGTGGCACATGCACTCACTCATGTCAGTCTTCCACAATCACATTCAAGGGATGGAAAGGGAGAACAACTCCATCATGGAGGTGAAAAAAATACTGAGCAGCATCCATAACATCCTTACTGAAAGAAAGGAAAACACATTCATGTCCCTCAAAGTTAAAGGACTGCTGGATGAAAATCGCAGAGATGGACTTGAAGAGGGCTGTGTCAAGTTCACAGATGATGTGCTTGGCATGTACACCTCATGTGTTCAGTACCTGGAGAAGTGGATGACCCCCATGGAAGAGTTCTCTCCATTTATGTGGATGGACATGAGTGAGCCACCAACATGGGATGATGTGGAGGCCTGTATAAAGTACCTTGGAGAGAAGGGGGTGCCAATTGATGATGTCAAATGTTTTGATGAAGTTGTCAATCTTAAGAGATTTGTGGAAAGCCGTGGTGATGACAATGAGTTCATGGGCCTACAAGTGCACCAGAAATGGGCCAAATACTTTGAGAAGGCCAAAAGTATTGCAGCCTACTCAGAGCTGCTGAAGATTGCACAGTTTGTCTTTGCACTTCCTGCTCACAATGCAAATGTGGAGAGAGTTTTTTCTCTGATGCAGAGTCAATGGACAAAGGAGAGGAACCAGCTGTCCGTTCAGTCATTGAAGGGGATCTTGTTTCTGCAATACAATTTCAAAGACATGTCTTGCAAAGACTTCCATGCTCATATGTTGAGCAACAAAAAAGTACTGAGAAAAATCAGCTCTACAGCAAAATATAAATGGGCTGACAAGAAGGACGAGGAGGAAAAACCGGACGAAGAGGAGGAAAAACCAGATGAGGAAGAAGACCAGGATTAAGCATAAATGGACTGACAATAAGGAAGAGGAGGAAAAAAACGGACGAAGAGGATGAAAAACCAGATGAAGATGAAGACCAGGATAAACCAGGAAAGTAAAGAAGATCCATTTATATTTTGGTTAGTTTTTGGTACATTTTTAGTTACTTTCTAAGTTGTTAATATACAAGAGGATTTTTTGTTAGATATTTTATTTTCATTTTTCCAGAAGACAATTGTTAACCTTCTTTTTCAATAGCCTACAACAGACATTGTTGCATTCATGTCTGAAATTGAGGCTGAGTTTCAGTTTTGCTGTTCAGAGTTGTTAACTTGTGTCTGAGAGAAGTTGATTGAGACATTATTTCTTTCTTTAAAACAATCATAAATTGTAAAGCACTTTTTGACTTTTTGAATAAATGCATTTAAATAAAACCTTTCACATTGAGTAACAGAAATAATTTGTAATTGAAGTTATTTTTGTGTGTGACTTTTACTTGGGGAAAAAAAGGTCGTGTCCAAAGCCCCCCCCTTCTACATGTGACTCATCCTCAACTTTTAATTATTGCAGTCTGAAAAGATGTGTGGTTACATATAAAACTGAGTGATGTTCAATTTTAACATCTCATCATCTGTTGTATGTTTCAGTATCTGTTGCATCTGACCTGTTGACCTCTGGCCTGGAGCCACTGGTCATTACATACACAGTGTAAGTCAAGTGATCAGGAATCTGTTCATCATGTTTTATTTAAAAAAAAAAAATCTTCTTGTGCCTGACTTACTGCCTCATATGGTCTTTCTTTTCTCTGAAACCTCTTATCAGTCTACTTTTTTGTCCTCTTGTTTCTTGCAGAAACAGAATGCGCACACAACATTGATGTGTATTCTCTTTTTAAGTTGATGCCGTTGGAACTTGTTAGCGCGGTTGCCCTAACGGCCGCTTATTTACACATCCAGCAGCTATGTGGTAACATTAGCATTGATTTGGAGTCACAACTGTGTCGGCTTGGTTTATGTGTTTCGAACATTTACTTAACAACTGCTGAGAGAAATCTCTCTCTCTCTTTGGTTGCAGCCGGACAGCTGAGCAATGAGCTGAAACTTGCTATAAAGCTCAAATTACAGCCACTTAAAGAGAATACAAGCTATTAGACAAAACACAAGGAAATTAAACACATTCACCAAATACAAAACCTTAAACTCTGAAAGTTGTATAGTAATAACTGCAGTCAAGGACTAATCCATGGTGTTAGAAAATTAGCCAAATGTGTTTATTAAGCATTACACTAACATGTTGACGTTAATAATTGCACACTTCTTTAGTTATGATGGTGACTACCCATGACTATGATTGGGTACATTATTTCAGCACAATATTCAACATAATCCTTCACTTGTTGAGAGAAAAGCACCATGTTGTTTTTTTCTAAGGAATCTGTGTGTGTAAGACTGTTTTTTTTTTCTCTCGATTTTCTCAAGAACCATTCATCTGATCGACTTCAGAATTGGCTGGTGTATTGCCAAGAATCCAAGGAAGCGCCGGTGTCAAATTGTTTGGATGAGCGGCTCCTGAGAAACCAGCACTGGAGGCCAAGCAATCGGCCTATTTTTTTCTTTTTCTACCCTTCCATTTTCAGTTTCTTTCCATATGTATTGTTCTATCCCAGCTTGCAGAGGGCTGTGCAACTTGAATGAATCACTGGTCTACACAGTGGGGACCCTCCAAGCCTTACTTTCCATGGCACAGAGCAAACAAAAGAAGGTCCAAGCAAATCTAGAAACTTCCCCGCAGATCCCTCTTGAATATATCACTGAATCGTTTCTGCGACTGGACAATGATTCTCTTGGGCCAAATAAAAAAAGTAATTAGAATTGTCATCTGCCACCAAGCTGACATAATTTAAAGTGAAAGTATACAACTCCTCCCTCCTATATATTTTATGTTATATTTTATAGACTGTCTGATTTTTAGACAAAATTTTACTTTGTCGAATAAATTAATAATCAGAAAATTATGATAATCATGATGATAATAGTTCATCAGACTTTGTTGCTCAAAACACTAAATGAATGAATAAATGATATATATCAAAATAACTGATAATAATTGAATAAAAAACGGATTAAATTGAACAATAGCAATAAAGTAAATACAAATAAAATAATAATAAATAATAAATTAATAAAATCTATCTATCTATCATATTACAGACCATAGAAACACTTAAAAGACAAATGTGTAAGATGTAGTTAATACATTTTAATAAGAATTGCTGTGTATTTATTACATTAGATTGAGCCGTTTTTATCTACCAAAAAATGACACCAATAAATGATGCCATAAATGATACACTGTACCTTTAAGAAATATTTAAGATGTTTTTTTTTGTTTTTCCCTGCCAATGATGCAATGTTTCCTCTTGTCTTTGTGATTATTATCAGTATGTCTCAAAAACCTGTTAATAGATTTCAATTAAATCTGGTGGAATGGCAGGTCATGTACCAAGGAAGTGATTCATTTTAGTTGTGGAGGTGAGATTATATTTTTCGACAAAGAAGCTCTGCAGACAAAGCATTTGTTAAAAAGCTACTATGAGAGAGTTCTATTAAACACACATTCATGTTGATGTATTTCATAATAAAAGACCCATTCTTGATCGGTGAATTCATGCATGAAAAGTTTTATCTTTTTTCACAAGGGGTACTATTTAATCCTCCCACAGAGTTGGGGGATGCTTCTTCTGCCCTTGGAGTTGAATACTTCAACAGGAATTTTTTTTTTTTTTCTTCAAATTGTCAAATTAACGTTTTGGTGGAATAAAGGGAAACACACACACATACACACACACAAGCAGCATGATTCCAAAGTCTGGCTCACATTTTGGTGGTGGCGGTTCTTCCAGCCGCAGCAGGGATGCAGAGCAAATCATATCCACTGGCAGTGTTGTCCTTGAATCCCAGTTTTGGAAGTGCAGGCTGGTGCCCAGTTCCTGCTCGTAAAACGCTGCAATCTGTGGGATTGCTTAACATGCGTGGCGCCATTCCGCTGGCAACCGCACATGACCCCTGATCATAAAAACAGGCTACCTCTGTAATGCGCCTTGAGACACTGCCATGTCATCAGCTGGATGCACGCCATCTAACAAAGAACCTTTAATAGAGATTGGATTATCTATTTATGAGGATTTATTTATTGGGAGAAAAAAAATATTTTTGTGTCAGGCTTGATAACAAGCCTTCAGGGAGGTGCAGGTGGCTGCTGTGTGTGTGTGTGTATGTGTGTGTGTGTGTGTGTGTGTGTGTGTGTGTGTGTGTGTCTTGTCACCCGGAGACTTAAATGTATGTGAGGGACTGTTTGCATTTTTCAAGGACACAGGCTTTTTCGCAATTGCACACCCATACAAATAAGAGCTACACATACACACACATGTACATGCATGTATTACACCTGTCATTTAATTTTAGGAATGTTATTTAAAACACCCTTAGCCATTATTTGTTATTCAGGATCGTCCCCAGAACACAAGTAATAGTTTTTGGATGTACTATTTTTGTTAGTATCAACCAGAGGTGGGACAAAGTCATTGCTGGGCAAGTCCCAAGTAAGTCTAAGTCTTTTGCAATCAAGTCCTAGTGAAGTCCCGAGTCAAGACTATCCAAGTGCCAAGTCAATTCCGAAGTCAATGCTCACAAGTCTCAAGTCGAGTCTAAAGTCTTAGCATTTTAGTTTCGAGTCATTTCGAGTCCCTTTATGAAGAAATAACATTTCTACAAATCATACCTGTCTATAAGATGTATTCATTCAACCTATTTTATACAATATCAAATACATTACAAAATAAATTAAAGAATCCAGGTGTGAAAAACATGTTATAATATTCCCATAGTTGTATAAGCTCAAAGGGGTGTTTCTACTAAATACTGAAGAAAAGGTCAGAATACTTATGACAGTGATTTCAGTTTTTATTTCTCAATCAATCTGCAAATATTCTGCAATTGTGCATTTCTTTGTCAATATCGGGTGTTTCTGAACATTAATGAGCAACAACAAAAACTTGACCTTAAAATGACTTTAGCTAATGGCCGCAATATAACAGACTTGGAAAACTTTAAAGGGTCTGAATACATAACATGTATCCGAACTGTAATGCATCAATAGAGACTAGTGTGTGTGTGTGTGTGTGTGTGTGTGTGTGTGTGTGTGTCAGCTAGTTGTTAGCAGCTAGCCCCTGCCGATAAATCTAAACATGCCTTGATAGACATTCATTTCACAATCACAACTTACCTTTCTTTATGCAGCTTCAGGTGTCGAACAAAGTTGGATGTTGTGGAAACTCTGTAATCTTTGACCCACAGGTCCTGCATATTGCCATTCGTATTTTGTTGACAACTTCGTAATTTTTATAGCCAAACGAAATTATCTTTGGCATCATTTTGCACGCTGACGCGTCGTTGTCGTTGATGCTTGTGTCAGCTTCATTGGTTGTGCAGTTTGCCTTGGACATGTGGAATGAAAGCAACACTCTGATTGGATGTCGTGCAGGTAGTGCGTCTATGCTCTTTGCATTCACACATTATTTTTGAAGAATCACAAGTAAATTGAGTACAGCATTTATTAACATACTTTAATCTTTCGGATTTTTTTTTTCATGGGATGTAGCAAGTCATCACAAGTCAAAGGGTAAAAGTCCAAGTCAAGTCACGAGTTATTGATGTTAAAGTCCAAGTTGAGTTGCAAGTGTTTGTACATTTTGTCAAGTCAAGTCTAAAGTCATCTAATTGACGACTCGAGTCTGACTCGAGTCCAAGTCGCATAATTCGAGTCCACACCTCTGGTATCAACTGCCAGGTAAACAGAGAGCTGAAGTGACACAGTTACATTTAGAGTTTATTATAGATAAACTACATGTTAAATTATAGTTTGTTTTTGTTTTGCTTTGTTTTTTTGTTTTTTTTCAAAAGATATAAACATATTTCCAGAAGCTGTGGCACAGTTTCAGAAAATTCTAAACAAGAATTATAGTTAACCACTTCTTCCCAAAATATTTTGGAAAACAAAAGGATGCGCTCCAAACCATGTTCTTTTTTCAAAACAGATTATTTAGACTATAATGATATGGACGGCAAACATATGTTTATGTATGTCTTACTTCTTCTTAAAATAGTGAAATATGACTTAGCTTCACTACATTACCATCGGAGAAAGGAGGGCAATTTGCTCACTATGCAAGGATGTGGACATCACAATCCTGCCAGTGGTCTACAGTCATCCTCAACTCAGCAGAATACCATACTAAGATAAACTCTCTTCTCAGTGGCTGTGACACATATGAGGCTAAAAAAAGACCCCACCAACAATTACAAAAAGAAGGGCATAGACTGCCTACAACAACCGGGAAAAAAAATACTACTGACCATCCAACTTACTACTGCCTGTACCCGTGAGAAATTACTTCAAGATATACAAGGCAGGAACTCCATTTCAAATGATTGTAAGCAGCATTAACTCAGTGACATGTAACATCTCTGTCTACCTCTCTGGCATCCTGTCCCCTCTAGTGGGAAATACTCAAGACTGCATCCATAACTCCATAGACTTCACAAACAAAATCCATGACCTCATTCTGGCAGCAGATAAAACCATGGTCTTATTTGACATCACTTTCTTCTTCACCTGAATTCCCACCAATGAGGCAGTGGAGGCGATCAGTAAATGGTCAGTGTGTGTGTTTGTGTGTGTGTGTGTGGGAGAGAGAGAGAGAGAGAGTTGTAGGGCATGGGGTTTGTTGGATTGGGGGGGGGGTAGTTGGGATGTTTTAAACTTGGATAGCACTTTGTGCTACATTTTATATGTATGAAAAATGCTTTATAAATAAAGATTGATTGATTGATTGAGTAAATGGCTACAAAAGGATAGCACTTTACACAACAGAACCGACTTCAGCTCAGATCATATTTGCACCCTTCTGCACCTCTGACTTTCCACAACTTACTTAACATATAATGATGTCTTCCACGGACAGAAACATGGCTGTGCTATGGGTTCCCCAGTGTTTCCTATTGTGGCTAACCTCTACAACAAGGGGGTGAAGGAATGGACTTTGAACTCCTTCAGAGAAACAGCATCCAGTCACTGGTTTAGATATGTGGATGACAGGTGAGTTAAAATCAAAACCCAAGAAGTGGAGCCCTTCACCCAACATATATATTCCTTTGCCAAGAACATCCAGTCCACCAAGAAAGACACCGAGGACTACAGGTTGCGTTTCCTGGATTGTACAGTGTCCCTAGACTAGGAGGGCAACCTCAGCACCAAGATGTATCGCAAGAAAAGTACCTTTTGTTTGATTCCCACCACACACTGGAGCACAAACTAATGGTACAACACTGGGCCCAGAAAGTGAAGAAAGAGTACAGATGTCAAACGGAAGTAACTAACACACATCAGGATAGCATTTCAAACCTGTATTTAATTAAAGTGGACTTTTATCAATTCATCCAAAAGATGCAACAATGAAACACCCGTGGCAGGAAAAGAAAAAAAAAAAAAGTAAAACATTGTAATTTTTTTCACATGTGAGAAATTCAGGAGTCTGCTCAAGCACAATATCCAGATTCAAACTGGGCCAGATGCTAAGACAGAGACTGGTCCATCGCAAAGACAAAACAAAGCAAAACGTCAGCAATATTGTAAGTAGTCCAATGCAGCGGGGAGTACTCAGACCTCTACATAGGTGAAACCCCTTTAGAGTCACCTCATCAGGACAAGGCTCAGCTGTATATCTGTATCTAAAAGGTAAAGGTCATTGTTCTGAAGACTCTAATGTCCTTCTTTTGGACAGGGAAGACAGGTGGTTTGAGAGAGGGGTTAAAGAAGCCATATGTGTCCACTTAGAGAAACCTGCACAAAACAGAAGTAGTGGCTTATAACACAATGTCTGCCACTCAGTTTCATCTTTGTTTAACTGGAGAAAGTTCTGGCACATCCATTTATTTTCTTTATGCATTTACTCTGTGTTTGTATAGATTTATAAACTCCTGGTGATAATTTATGTATCATCTGCATGTTTCAGGTAATTTTTTTTTTGTTTTCTTTCATAATCTTTGTGAGTGGAAGCATGTAAATGTTGAATAGTAGAGGCCCCAGAATTGAACCTTGGGGGACCCCAATGGTTATGTCTGTATGTTCAGATGTGTAGTTACCTAAGGACACAGTCATGGAAAGGACAGTCTCTGTCCTTTAAGTAGCATTCAAACCACTTTATTGCTGTGCCAGTAAGTCACACCCAGTTCTCCAATCACTCTAATAATATGTCATGGTCAACTGTGTTGAATGCAGCACTGGGATCCAGTAATACTATGACTGAAATTTCACCACTGTATTTAAATGGATGCCATTGAAGGCCTTAACAAGAGCCATCTCAGTGCTGTGGTACGGGGAAACCTGACTAAAAAACACAGAAACAGTTGTTCAGTGCACTAAAATTATTCAGATGTATAAAAACTGCTGTTTGAATTATTCTACTTAAAAATGGTAGATTTGATATGGGCCTATAGTTACTCATTAGTGAATTCTCTAAATTGTTCCTTTTTAGAAGTGGCTTGATGGCTGCAGTTTTCAGGACCTGTGGGAATGCACCTGAGACAAGAGATGTATTTACAATGTGTAGCAGACCTGAAGCCATGCAGTTAGAAACCTTTATAAAGAAGCCTGTTGGCAGAGAATACAGACAGCAGGAGGGGGATTTCAAATGTTTTATAATGTCATCCAGGTTTTTATTGCTGATTGGATCAAATTTAATCATGCCATCACAGTTAATAATGAATTCACACAGGGACAACACACATCCTATACCTGGCATAGAGGTGGTGACTGCTTGTCTATTTTTCAATATTTTTGTCAGTGAAGAAGGAGGCAAACTCATTGCAGGCCCTAGTGGGTAGAAGTTAAGTGGCTACTGACACAGGAGGGTTTGTCAGCCTATCAATAGTGGCAATATGGGTTTTTGACATGGTGTGAGTTAGATTCCAATAGAGAGAAGGTTATTCATCCTGAGTGGGGTGCTGGGTGGGGTCCAGGAAGGGTCGTTGCATTTTCTCTCAGGTGAATCTCTGCTTTGATGAGAAGGGCTGTGTTTAGCATTAGTTGTTGAATGTGCATGAGTGATTTACAGTGTTATTTATGTTGTATGTCCAGTTCCAATATGTAGCTACTGTAATATTGTTCACAGTTGTGCACAGCTCTACCCTAAGGGAATTTGTGTTTGGTGAAAATAAGAGTGTTTTTTTTTTTTTTTTTTTTTTTTTGCACAATGCAGTGGTTAAATTAGAATTGCAAAGAGCATGTGCAGTAAAAATGTGAAACATATTCAATGTCTTTTACTCAGTTGCCTCACTCAATACAGTAATGTGGAACTTTACTGTGGTTTGTGAATGACTGTGTAAATAGTCATTAGTTAAGCATTTTTGGCAGTGTCACCAAGATCTGACTTTTTTGCATTGGATAACATTTACAGAGTAAACTGTCGAAGCTCTTTTACTAACTTTTTCATAAATACTGGTGTCAGGACTTTTCATTTTGATGACATTGACACTTTCATTGACATGATTAGTTGCTTTTGCGGAATAAACTGTCCATTTTGAGCAAGTGATACACTGTCTGAAAAGCATTGACTGTTGTCTGAATAGAAATAATGATAGAGAGAGATGCACCCAAGTGACTGAGAGAAACTGTAATCAATGTAAATCATTTTTACAAAGAAAATATCCAAATCGTCGGGTTCCAGCTTTTCAAATCTGATTGTTTTCTGTTTTCTTTCATTGTCTATAATAGTAAAATGATGCTCTTTTCATGAACCAAACAACTAATTGATTTATTGTTTCAATATTCAGTAGATTAATTAACCATTTGCAGCCCTAGTACTGAAATATTGTTAAATTCTGAGATACAAAAATGGTTTTGGAAAATAATTGCACTGAGAAATAGAATGAAAGACAGTTTTGGAAAAAATTGGATTTGTGGTCAGAGTTTTGCAGCTTGGATCCATGTTGTTGATACATGAGCTTCATGTTTTCAAAATTATATGCATAGTTCCTTTTTTTCCATGTTTGTGTACATAATGGAGAAAAACTGTGATAGACAGAATTAGATTCATCATATTTTACTTCTGTGTGCTACATTTCAATTTTATGAGCAACCCTGAAATTTGATGATTTGACTTGATTTGATTCGACTTCAGCATGCACACTGTATATGATTTGAAAACTGTAAAAGTGCTTTTTATGCACAATGGGATTTGAACAAGCTCTACAAAAAGGTGTGAGTGCTGAGGTTGGAAATAGATGATCAGCATTGTTCAGCATAAGGGCAAAATACTGTCTAATAGCAACATTAAGTATATATACCTTCCTGGCAGTGATAAAAAAAGAAGAAAAAAAATTTAAAAAAAAATTCAACAATGTGTTTTAATTATGCCTGAGAGGAAACCGGTGAGACTTCCTCCCCCTACCAGACAGTAGACTGTCTGTTATATTCTTTATCAAAGCTATTCATACATAATTTTATATAGTCTTTTTTGTGTTGCATTCTGCTTTTGCCTGGACAATTCCTGCAAAATCCATGACACTCAAGGACAGCCGATAAATACTTGTGCTGCAAATGTGTGCACAGTATTTGTAATAAAATTTAACTAATCGCATTCTAAAGTATGTCCAGGCTAATTTGTTGCAATATCACCTGAGCTAAAATTACATGATTAAAATCAGATTTTAAAGAAATTTAAACTAATGGAAGCATAGTAGAAGCGTAGTAGTGCTCAAAAATCACCCAGGACTCAAAGAAGTCAGAAAAGAAAAACAAAGAAAAGTTTGCAGGTAGCGGTAGAAGAAACATTTTTTGGAAGCTTTAACACTAGAACCGCCAAGGGGGTCATTTTTACCCCCTGGCGTTTTCAAATGCTTGTATTTCTGTCAAAATAAAAGCCCTGCACCTCTAAGTTCATGACTTTTCCTAAAATGGTATTATTAATCATTCTGTGAATTTTGGTGAATCTGTGATAAAGAGAAAAAAAAATATGACCATATATACCTAGAACCGCCGAGGGGGTAATTGTTACCCCCTACAGCTGTCACTCGCAAGCGTCTCGCGCTCCACATCTGGTTGCTTAGCAACGCTCATTTTTCGCGCCACACCCTTCGCGCCACGTCATCCGATTTTGACAGCTCTTACTACTACTGTCATCAATGAACAAACCGGCACGAAACATGGACCCGTCAAAAAGATATATGACAGCCAAAGAGGCCTGGCTGTTGTACCAGGATCTGAGTGAGGCAGAGTCGGAAGGAGGGGAGATAACGGTGGGTTTGAGTGGGACGGAGTCAGAGGGGGGGGACGTCAGTGTGGAGGAATCGGAGGGGGACGGGGAGATCGACGACCCATCATTTTTACCGGGTGATGCGTCATCAAGTGACGATGAGGAGCCGACTTTGCGGAAAAAGCGCCGGCTTCTAGTGACGAGTGAGGGGATTCCCTCCGCGCACACTCCGCGCTCTGACGCAGCTGGAGCCAGCGGATCCGCTGTGACGGGTAAATGCGACAGTGTGTCATTTCAGTTTCCGAGTGTCCCAATCGCGCTGCATACAAGCAAGGCTAAACTAATAATACATATTTCTATTGTTCAGCGCCAGCTCAACCTGTGTGTGAGCCATATGAGACGGCCAAAGATGGAACCATATGGAGACCCATGCAGCCAGGACTGCGGACTGGAAGAGCCCAGTCCCAAAACATTGTGACAGAGAAAGGTGGCCCCACTCCATATGCGCGCCGCAACATTGACGATCCGATGAGCGCGTTCATATGTTTGATTGATCGAGTGATGCTGCAGCACATCTGTGACTGCACTGTTGCAGAGGCACGTCGGTGTGGACAGGTGGGCTGGGAACTGAGCCTGGCTGAACTAAAAGCCTTCGTTGCACTCCTCCTAGCCAGAGGAGTGCATAACGGGATGAATATTGACGTGGAAGATCTGTGGTCCAAAGAGTGGGGGCTCCCTTTTTTCAGCACCACCATGTCACGCAACCGCTACAGGGAGATAATGCGCTACCTGCGGTTTGATCAGAAAGACACCAGACGCATCCGGCTGTCTCAAGACAAGTTTGCTCTGGTGAGTGAGGTGTGGGACATATAAACCGGGGGCGGAGATAACCGTGGATGAGCAGCTGTTCCCGACAAAGTCACGCTGCACTTTTACACAGTATATGCCAAATAAGCCCGATAAATTCGGCATAAAATTTTGGCTCGCCGCTGATGTGGAAACAAAATATTTACTAAATGGTTATCCATATTTGGGGAGGGATCCAAGTCGCCCAGCAACAGTGAGCCTAGGGGAGAGTGTGGTGCTCAAATTGATGGAGCCTTTTTTGGGGAAAGGAAGAAATGTCACAACAGACAACTTCTTTACTTCTCTCCCCCTTGCCCACAAACTACTGGCAAAAAACACCAGCCTGGTGGGGACAATGAATAAAAACAAAAGATCTCTGCCTCCTTCTGCGCACCTCCAAGCAGCCCTATATGACACCAAAATAATGCGGAGCGACAGCGCAACGGTGACCATATATCAGGGAAAAGAGAAGAAGAATGTGTGCATCCTCAGCACCATGCACACATCAGTGGAGATCCACAAAGACCCGAAGAAGAGGCCAGAAACAGTCTGTTATTATAACAGGACAAAAGTAGGGGTTGATGTCCTGGATAAGATGCTGAGGCAGTACTCCACCCGTGCTGCAACCAGAAGATGGCCAGTTGCAGTTTTTTACAACATATTGGACATTGCTGCGATGAACGCTTGGGTCTTGCACCGAGGCTGCACGGGCTCAAAAATTACCCGGCGGGATTTCATCCTGGAGCTCTGTAAACTGTTGCACACAGAGCACATTTCGAGGCCAGCACCAAAACCTGCTGTAACACAGGCCAACCCTGAGGAGAGGAGAAGAAACTGCGCTGTGAAGCGTAAATGCGCCAAAAATAAAACCACAAAGGTGTGCATGAAGTGCCAGCGGGCGGTATGTGGACAGTGCACAGTCAAAATCTACAGCGTGTGTGCTGACTGTGAGGAATGCGAGTGAGAGCGCAGCGTTAACCAAAAAAATAATTGAAATACTGTAATCTGTTATTTTGTTATTGTGAATACTTATTTGATTTTTCTTTTCATGTTTGTGGTAATCTACAGTTGGTGAATGTCATTATTATTATTATTGTTGTATTATCATTATTATTATTGTTATATTATCATAATTATTATTGTTGTATTATCATTATTATTGGTACATTATCATTATTATTGTATAGAGAAATATGCTGTTTTGTTATTATATTATATATATTTTTCTTCGTTGTTGAACAGTTCCTACAGTTTGTTGTTGATGTGAATATGTTTATTTATTTAATATTTATCGGTGTGCGAGCTAGCGAGCGCCGGGCATCATTAGGCCACTTAATCGTTTTTTCTAAAATCATTATTCATCATTATTATTTTGATATTTATTTATTGTTATTTATTATTTATTTATATTTGTTGTTATTATAATAGATAAATCTGGAATGTTGTTATTGTAAATATTGTGTTATTTGATCGTTTTTGTTGTTTGTTGAACCGGTTTTAAGGTGTGTTGAGTTCGATCAAAATAATTATTTATTTGCAAAAAAAAAAATCAATATATATATTTTAAACAATTATTTTGTCAAGTCTTCATTATTATTTTTAAAAAAAGATGAGAATAAGCCACTTCACAACTTGTAGAAATGACATTGTAACATTGCTGACGCTATTGAAGCTGGGGGGTCAAAATTACCCCCCTCGGCGGTTCTAGGAGTATTGGAATCTTGGCGGTTCTAGTGTTAAATAAGAATAGCAAATTATTACAATTACAACATTTAACTGTAGAAAGGCAGGCAGAGGCTAATTTTATGTGTGGCTAATGCACCTATGCGTTACAGCATATTGGCATGGTGAATGGGCTGCATTTATAAAGTGCCATCGCAGTCTTCCAAATATTCAAAGCGCTTAATACTGCATCCCAACATTCACCTATTACACACATTCATACACTCATGGCAGTGGCCAGTGTTGAGTGGCTCCAATATTGAACTTTGTAGCAATTTTCCTTTGACCGGAATTTCAATATAATGGAAATGAACAGGGCAGATTTGAATACTTGTAGAAAAACCTACTTAACTTTGTGAAAAACAGAATAAACATGGATAGGAAGCTTGTTATGTAATAATACCCATCTCAGTAAGCTGAGTGGTGTAATGTTTCCCATTTCATTTATTTGTACTTGCTTTGAAAGGCTTGGAAATAAGTGTTGCTCTCCTATCTGTGACAGAGTGGCAGAGGCTTACCAGAGCTATATTGTGGTCTTCCGGAAATGATCTAGCTCCAGTTTTAATATTTGGTTAGCAAGTCTATAAATTGCAGGACAACATATTGACAACAAGTAAGAATAAACCATGAGCTTCCCGTGATGCTTCCTGTTTGGAAAAGTGCTACTGAAAATCTGCCCTGTGCACTTCTGTTATATTGAAAATCCAGCTGGAACCCTCAATACTGAAGCGATTCAGATACATGCCACAAATGTGGGGAATGGGGCTATATGTCCAAAATACTGAACCATCCCTTTAAAATATTCTTGACACCCCATACCTAAGATAAAAATAACCATATTTACATGTTCTTACATCTTACTTATCCCAGGAGCTCCTGAGCCCAAATTATGGTATTTGAGACAACCCTAGAATCTGGTCTGTTCTGGATCCAACGGTGTCTTTAAAAATATTGGATTTCACGATGTGACTGCAAAAATTGGATTTCCCACATGGATGATTACCTGTTTGTTTGATGAACCAACAAGGCTTAGTAAAAGGCCAGGGTTCTGCATGCCAGGAGAAGGCTGGGGGTGGTGGAAGATCTCTGTAAACACTTCACACAGCATTCGGTCACTTTAATCATGCTCCAGTTTTGTTTTATTATGTCCTTAACACAAGCTGCTTCTTTTTGCCTCAGTTGCCTTCTTCTTATACCATATGAGTGAAATATTGATTTGAAAACATTTGCCAAATAAAACATTTTGAAATGGAAATTGATCAGAAAAAAGTGCAGCAGGTAAAAGAACTATTTATCGCTCTGAAACTTCAGTGGTTTGACTTAACTGCTGCAATGATGTAGAATTGTTCTGACAGCTTATCAGGTGAAGCAATTTTTGAAAGCACTGCAATTCAAAATTAATGATGAAGGTTAAAGCATGGGCTTTTTATAGCCATTGTTAGGTCTGCCAGTATCTCCAAAACTGTTGTAACGATTGCCATAAAACATAATGCAAGCATTCATGTCCACCAGAGGATGAATCCCAATGAATGTGTGATCCCCTGAACCTTCCCCCAGTGCCACCAGCACACTAATTTTTCACTTGGATGGATTGGTACAATGTTAAGTACAGATATGTATGGTTCCGAGAGGATGGTTCCACACAGATCATGGAGTGACTGCACAGCTCAGGGTTCAATTAATTTCAGCTTTGTGAGTCTGCTGCTCATGTTTCAGTGAGATAGGGAAAAAGCGGGCCCTGTATTTGTAGCTCTCTGCACATACAGCTTACAGAGTTATGGTTACTTTCAGTAAGATTACATGTGTCTGAGAGATGGAGGTGTTTATACGTTTTCAATGTCTAGCTAGCTAGATTTTGGGAGTTGATTAGATTCCTTCTGAAATTCGTCTTGAATTACATATCATGACACAACAGAGCTGCTTCTGTGTTAATAAGCAGCACAGGTCTCATAACTGTTATATATTTTCAGGCCTTGAGCTCAATTTCTTCTAATTTATGAACATGACTACAGTGATTTTTTGTTGAGCCTTGACAGCTGCCAAAACACGGGTGACCTACACTCTGCGGCGCACCTGAAAGCATCTTGGGTGAGACGATTAAGGCTGCCGCCGCTTTGCTAATGTGCCGCTTTCACAACACAGCCCGTCTAAGTGTTAATGGGGTCTTAAACGTGTACACCCTGCATAATGCAGCGTGCACTAACTCCTCGAGCAACGGCAGATTTGGCATATTGTACAAATTAAAATCATTGTCTCATTGTTGCCTTTGACATGCTCTAACTGGCCGCTTAAATCGCCCGCACTCTTAATTTACACGCTCTAATTGACATAATTTTCAATTATGCATGCTTAAATGCATTCACTTATTAATTTGATAAGTCTCTTTGAAATTGCTGGTAGCCTTTGCATGTTTAAAAGCAAAGGACCTAAGTAAACAGCCTTGCAAATAATGTTTTGTCATTGCTTTTCTTCAGCTTATAGTCAGTTCTAGCTCTGTATTGGCTTGGAAAATGTGCCTGTCCAGGCAGGCCTGGTGGTAATCATGCCGGCTGACAGGGCAGGAGCCCATCTGGACACTGCCGGCAGCCAGGTTAAGTAAGGTCTGCCTCTCATCGGCATTAACAACCTGGTGGGTGTTTTTTTCAAACGTCTTCTTTAGAGCCAAGAAGCAGCTCAGTGAAATCTGACAACACCATGTCAAAAGTTATGAGCAAACTTCTTGCCATTGTACACCAGGTGCAAAGACTTAGAGCCGCAGGGACCAACATATTCATACTTCAGCTCCCAAGTCATTTACATGTGGGAGATAAGACCTTAGTCCACTTCCTCTACCTGAGGCCCAGTAGGCAGTGTACAGGTTGTGTGCACTTACAATAACTTACTATTTTGCCTTGGGTATGTTGAATGGACAGAGTCTTGTCTCACACATGATTTCGGGGCTTAAAAGTGACATTTAATAGCATTAAAACACATATTCTTACAATAAATATATCAAATTTCAAACTTATATTTTAGAGAAAAGACTACCCATGTAATAACATTGCCAATGCAAGTCAAATATTCAACTCTATTAACCCTCATGTTGTGTTCCTGGTCAAATCTGACCATTTCAAAGTTTTTTGTATCTGAAAAATGTGGTTAATTTGATCAGATTCACCTAAGATTCCATGACTTTGTCTACAAAAGGGATTTCAGCACGCGAAATAAATAAATATTAATTTAAATACAATTTACTGTTTCATTCAACTTCTGTACATTCTTGGTGTTCCCAGTCAAAACTGACCGATCATTAGAAATGACACACACACACACACACACACACACAACAAGACATAAGGTGAATGTATGTGATGTATTATTACAGTTTGTATGATGAATTTTAATGGAATGGTCAAATTTGACCAGAAACACAAAACAATGTCAACAGGAGGGTTAATAATAGACATTGTTCATGATATAAAATGACAAAATTTGACAATGACAAATATTGATTAAGACATACTCAAAAAAAAACATTTATTACATAAGTATATATTTATTAAAACATAGAGTAACTGACAGTGAATGAACCCAAAACTGAATGTGAATCCTGAGTAATCAGCAGCATAAACTGCTGGAATCTGGCCAGTAGAATGTGGACTAGGTTAATAATGGTCTTTAGATCAGTTTAATATCTAAAAAACAGCATTTATTGCTGATTGCTAAAGACACAGCACAGGTGTAATCTGAAATCCCAGAGCGAAGCAAACACACAAAAAACTAGTTCACAAATTATGGATGTTTCACAGCAATTCCACATCAAATAAAAGCCTAAATGTGAGTAATATAAAACATATGTTACATAAATGGTAACAACCGGTCAACCACAGCAGATTCAAACTGTGAGGTGGAAAATATGCTGCACTACCCAGGGGGTAAAACATGTTTTAAAAAGCCAAATAAAAAGCCATTGCAGAAAATGAATAACAATAAATGGAGGGAAAAGACTATTTAAAAAATATATATATATTTATTGTGTACTGAAAAGAATGACAAAAGTGGCCAACAATGAATCACTTTACTGAAATACTTAAAAAAAGAACAAAAAAAACTGTGATTGTAAATGAATGTTAATCGTGAACTCCACTCTGTTCTCTGAGGTAAAAGGTCACTTTTACAAAGTCACAAAGTTTAGCATTTACTTGAGTAAAAGACCAAAATCACTCTGAAATAGCAAATAAAAATAAAGCCTATTGAGCTATAAGACATAACACTCAGTTTAGTAATAAATTAGTTATTATATATATATATATATATATATATATATATATATATATATATATATATATATATATATATATATTAGGAATAGTTGACATTAATTGCTTTTAATTAGGAATTGACCTAATATAAAGCTCAGTAAACAGAAGAAACCTATATATCAAATCAAGATTTGCTGTGAGCACCCTTCTCCTCGTTCTTCAAGGTGCATGACAGAAAGCACTTGCCACAGTTCCTTTGCGGATTAAGGTCACACTGTGGCTACAATTCCATCTTGGGCCTTGAGGTAATGGGAATATTTTTGAAACGTTGAGTCTCCTTCCCTAAACAACCCGGAGCTCTGCCAAGCTCCCTTAAACAAAAAAATGTGTGTGTGAAAGCTCTAGATCGTCAATTTCCTCTCGCTTTAACTAGAAATGCATTGATAAATAATTTAGCCAAGAGAACATGTTGAATAATATAGGATCCCAAATATTAGAACATTTATCATGGAGTCCGCTTCTCAGCCACCTTTTGTATGTACAGTAGCTTCTCTTCTCTATTCACTCACCTTCAGGCAAAAAAAAAAAAAAAATTGCATTTTTCAGTCAAGTCTATTCTACAATGTCAGTGGCTCAAACTCCATCACAGAGACGTCTCTCCCGCAGCTGCTGGCAGAGACAATAAACAGCCCCACCTCCTCCCTTTACCTAACACTTTCCAATTAAATCTCTTCCATTTGTCGACTTGGAGACACCACCTTTAAGTGAATTATAGGGCAAAATGGAGACGGAAAAGGAGGGAGGGGGTTTGGGCGAGAAGAAGCCTCTCTCGTGCTGTGTGTGAACTTAAGACAATGTGTCCGCTCGGTGCTGAAAGGAGAATTGATGGATGGATGGCGGGAAAAACAATGGAGGAGATAGACGGTGAGCGGGGGGGGGAACGAGAGGGAGAGTGATGCATGACCCCCAATTTCTCAAGGCTTTGTAATAAAAGGCTGCTGTGCAGTGTTCTCTGTCTCTGTCACATTAAAAGTAAATAAGACTAATAGCATGACGCCGAAAACTCCACAGGGCTGTGGCGCCGCAAAGTGAAATGTGTGTGTGCGTGCATGTTTTTCCAGCTTGGTTTTATTGACGTTACCTAAACAGCTCCAGCCTTATCAGGAATTCAGGATTATGAAGCAATCTTATGCCTTCTGCAGCCCAGGACATGAGGATTTTTGGCTGTTGGCGAAATGTCCACATGAGACGGTCCTCACAACAGAAACTTTTTGGGTTCTTCGTAGCACTGTAAGCTTCTGACAGAAATTGTGAGATGCATGAGGGAGGAAGAATTTTCAATCTTGCAACCAGCAGACCAATGAAAACATGGCCACTTCTCATCAACCGCCTCTCATCAACCAATATTTGAATGACTTTTAGCCAGTGGCTCTAGTTTGGAAGAGATTGAGGTGAATGGTAAATTTGCATCTCTTAAAATTATGATCGTGAGACCTTAAGTAGAGTATAAATTAATATATTAAATCATTCATATGAATCACTTTTAAAAAAGCAATGACCAATCACTTTTCTTGGCTTTTAGGTATGAGGAACACTTGAAGCCCATTTCAATTCCCATGGTGTCAAATAATGCCTTTGTCACACCCCCTCTATATCACTTTTCAGTGCTCTTAGTACCCCCTTAGTACCATTTTTCCATGTGCAGGGTAGTCAAATATACATCTATAAAATTTTCACAACATCTGAAAGAGAGGCAATGAGACTGATAATATCTGTATGTCCTCATTTGGAGGTGATGATTGGTTGGTGGTAGAAAACAAAGATGCAAAAAGACCACATAGTTTGACACATTTACTATCTCATCAGTATTTTACTGATCACTTAAACCCAAACAATGATCTTTCCCTAAACCTACAAGACCTGACAACTCACATCATAAACTCAGAAGCATACCTACAGTATGTTTCCCTGGTTCTATGTTCCAAGCTTTGTTCTGTGACCAAGGAACATCGGACCATAACCCTAAAAATAACCCTAACTCCTGTTGCTAACCACTAACCCTTTACCTTAACCCCTAACTCAGGTGTAGGTGCAGGCTTTCGTTCCAAACAAGCAGTAACACACCTGATTCTGCTAATGAAGCTTCTTAGCAAAGGCTCTATGGTTGATTAGTAGAAACAGGTGTGTTGCTGATTGGTTGAAACAAAACCCTTCCAGGACCAGGATTGCCCGCCCCTGCCTGAACTCCTAACCCTAACAAAGTGGGTAAGATAGGACCTTTTTTTTCTGAAAAGGTTTATGTTCCCTGGTCACAGAACAAAGCGGGGAACATAGGGTTGACCCCATTATAATCTCTCTCTATATATGACTACATAACAGTAATGCGTAACAGCTGGAAAAGGCATTCGAAAATGATGTGGAAGTTGAAAGCCTGGTGTGTCTCATACAGACATTAAAAGATACCTTGCGTATCAGGGGATGGGGGATAGAGGTGACAAAACTGCAATATTTGGCAACCTGAGATGAGAATACATTGAAACATATATTCACTGTTGGACCCATTTCAGTTCAAGTCAGGTGACTTTATTCATTGTTTCCTTGATTTCTGCTAATATATGTTGCTGCCTATGTCTTGGCTTTGAGTCTGTCTTCCTGACTGAGGCCAGGCTGAGTGGCAGTGTAATCACCCTGCCTGCTACATGTGAAAAGGCTGCTGCTAATTGGACCCATGAGAGCCAAGATGGTAGGCTGAAGGAAGGTTGGGTTGAAATAAGTTGTTAACATATTTGGATATTTTTTTTCTTTCAATATGTCATTCCCCTTGTTATTTCCTATTGAGTTCTTTGTCAGTTCTAGAATATTCAAATTGAGTTTAAGCACGAAGGGTTTTGACAGTGACTGTGAGCGGAGGGAAGTCTATTATCTCAATTTATCTAAATTGATCTTTTTGTTGCAGAAATGGGTAGAGCTGCTTTCTTGTACAGTTTTGCTCTACTTGTTGTTTCTGCTACTGTCACTGTATAGAAGAACAAGAAAAAAGTCATGTTAACCAGCTTTAAATGTCGCCAATTTTTTAGTCAGGTTTGCGAATTGACATTTATGAGCACACCACTTCTCTGGCTAAATTCCACACAACCTTCTCTGCATGCCGCATCTTCTTTACTGGCAGAGGCAGATCAAATTCTGAAATGGATTGCAAGTGACGTGGTGGTAATTTTGTTACATTTCAGATTTACGTGCACCAAGCTACATCTATTAGCCTGTTGTCACTGTAATCCTATTGGGATATATGGTGCTTTGTTTTTTTTTCCTACTCTGCAAGATGATGATAAATTTACATTGATTTCAAATTTTAAATAGTGCTAATTGATTTTTTTTTTTGTTTAACCTGATCTGCCTATTTTTACCATCTGCTTTCTGGTCTCGGTATGATGGATTTGTCCTCCAACAACTTTGTCCTGCTTTTTTGGGGTTAAACCTGTCAGTACCAGTTAACTTCACACATATACAGTCTATGTCTGCCTGTGTGTGTGTGAGAGTGAGAGTGAGAGAAACACCGACACTAACGAGTTCCCTGCTGAGCAGTACAGTATGTTTTATTTAACAAACACTCAGACCACAGCTCCGTTGACACCAACAGCCGTAAACAACCACAGAGCAAAACTGCAGCACTCAGCCACAGCTACATTAGACGTGACTGGAGCCACACAGATGTAAGGCTGAGAACTAATTTACAGCAGCCTTCTCTGCAGAATAGATACAGCATCCATTCCACCCGCAGCTCACTTCTACTGGCATGGATTAGAGTTAAACCCATTACAGTGAAGGTTCTTGTATGAATTGGTCAAATAAGGGAAAAAAAATCAAATATTGTTTTAGTGCAGCTGCACCAGCCATCTGGAGAAGCATTGTGGACTTTCCCCAGTATCGTCTCCAGGTACTGGCGAGATGAACAAACAGGATTTAGGAAGGTTTCAGTAATAAATCAACACATTTGAAAGGCTTATCTGACACCTAATCACTGCTTGCTATTGTATAATACTATAAGACAGGATTTAATAACTTATTTTATCATTTCGGTGCAACGATAATGTGATAAACTGCAGAAATGCTCCATTCAATTATTCTGCTAGGGATGTGCACTTGCATCTATTTAATTGGACACTCGCCGAACGGCATTGCTTTGCAAGGTCCATCTGTTTTTAAACATAGAGTAAAAAAAATGTAATATTACCTCTAATTGGCAACAAAAATACAGCAAACTGAACTGCAAAAAACTAAATTCTACTGAAATTCTACTTTCAAACAGTTATGGCAGCTGGCATCCATGATGTTGCATTGCTGCCTTCTTGTGTATTAAAAAAGTCTCAGAAAACTACACAGCCCTCCAGGTTTTTACACTTCTTTCCACTTTGTTTTATAGTTGTTGGCCAAACTCTAGTAAGAGATGAGTACAGCTAAAAAAAAAAAAAAAAAAAAAAAAAAAACGTAAAAGTAAAGTAAGTGAAGCAATCTAATTGATCCCAAATCACTTCCTTTCAGAGTTTGATAGGCTTATTGCACTTCAATACAATTTGTCCAATTTTGATTAGAATTATCTTGAATTATCTTATTCCATCAGCAGATAATTTGACTTGTATTAAATTTTTCAATGAATATGAGATAATAAAGTCAGAAATGTGAGACAAAAAGTCCACAATATGAGATAAAAGTCATGAAAATAAAAAGGCAAAAAATTTTGTATAAAAAAAAAATTACCAAAAACACAAAAAGAAAAAAAAATACTTGAATTAAGCAAAATGATCTGCCAATGAAATAAAATATTTCAAGATAATTCAACTCAATATTCGACTTACTGTACCAATAACAAAATATTTCACTTGTTAGGGTTTGATTTTTTGCAGTGTGCACCAATCAAACCAATGTCTGGACTTGCAGCCTTACATAAGCCTCATATTTAAGTTAAAACACCAAAGTCAGTTAAGTTATTACGGACTATTTCATAATGAAGTATCTGTGCTGTGACGACCATATCCTTCTTCACAATGACATCCTCTAGCACTTCCATGGGAATCCTCTGGTTTTTCCAGTCCTGTTGGAATATGAAATCCCTGGATGTGGTCCAGTCCAGGATCCCCTTGAAGTTAGATGAACCCAGAATAATGTGTAATGTTTTACTGTCTACCTTTTAACTATAAAGGATGAGAGGCGCTGTGATGTGATTGGCTATTGGCTATTCTTTTTTTTTTTTTTTTGCTGCACAAAACACATTCCATCAACAATGATTCTTCAACCTTTGACCTGATATTATGCAATGTTTGTTTAATAATTAAAGTAAATCCGGTCTCTGTATAGTTTGAAAAGAGAAACGATTGTTTCCTGCAACCCCCTGAGGGATTTTTTACCACCAAGTTATTCAAAGTTAAAATGCAGCCACATAGCCCCCATCCAGGTGGTCGGGATAATGAGCTATTTCCTTTCCACTTGCTTTTATTTTAAACAGTAAGAGGTGGGGTAGTGGTTACTACTTCACAAAAGCCTTTTCTAATGTTTTTCTTTCTTTTTATTATTGTTTATTTTTTTCAGCATGCTATATGACTTCTAACAAGCCATATAGCTGTGAGCACACCGGCTTGAAAAAGCTTTTGTGGCATCCACTTGGGGATTAAGTAGGGGGAATATGCCACTGCAGGCTTAGTAAGGGAATACCCACCAGACCAGGGATTTCTGTTTTGTATAAACATTGCTGGAGGTGTACACATAGTTCAATCGGCATCTGGAGACTCTTCTTGAGATGGTCTGTATTGAATTTCACGTAATACACAATTCATCCCCATAGGGATGACCTTAAGCAAGATGGTGACATTCCTGTCATTCTCAGTGGGAATAAGGCTATTTTATGATAGTTTCAACATTACGATGTGTATTTTATTTTCTTGAACTTTGTTGAATCAATATGACCTATAGTTTCTTATTTTCTCATTTCTATAAACCACACCAGCTTGACTCAGCATGATCAAATGGAAAATATCTTGCTTTTGGTACAATTAGTCCAATATTGAATAGAAATGTCTTATTCCAATGGCAGTTCATTTTGCTTATTTAATTGTTTTCTTGATTTTGGTCAATTTGACTTATCTTATTATCTCTATTTAACACATATAATGAAAATTTTATCCCATATTCTTTACGTTTTATCTCAAATTCTTTGAAAAACTTAAAATAAGTGAAATTGTCTGCCAATTGAATAAGATAATGAGATAATTCTACTCTATATTGGACTAATTGTGGTAAATGCAAGATATTTCCCCTGATATGATTTGGTTTTCTGCAGGGAATCTGTTCAATTTACAAAAATGACAGAAAATAACAGCTTGGTTATGGCACATTAAACAAACTGCTCAGCTTAATTGGAACCAGTAGCCTAGCATTGTTGCATAAGGCCCTAGAAAAAAAAAATAAATCAAAGTTGAGGTGGTGGTGTGCCATATGTCATGACTTTCTATTTTTAGTGGAAAAATCACACCCCATTTTTGGGGCGCTTGAGGGTCCCTGATAAAATATCCATCATAAAAATGTGTTTTGTAAGTCCTGTGTGACGCCATCAGGGCTCTTTTGCTTCACAATGTAAGGCATATAGATTTAACTACAGTACACTACAGCAACTTACGGAACGTCTTTAGAGATGAACTTTGTAAATACTTGAGGAGGGGACTCAACATCATGAGATCATGAAAACAATTCCTTCTATTCTGAGTATGCATTATGGAGTTTTCTCCATTGGAGGAAAGATCTGGAACCTTAACCTCAGCTGCATCTTTGTCTTTATCCACAGACTCAGTCTCACTGTTACAGGCAAAATACACATTTGAGCCTGCATGTGAGGTGGTAGATTAGTGTAGGTATTGAGTCTTTGGGTGTGCCTGTGCATGTCATCGTTATCTTCTTAAGTTCAGCACAGCATTAATGATGGGTTCTTGTAAAGCGTATGGTTTGATGACTGATAGTGATGACGTCTTGGGGGTTTTATGCAAATCTTCCTTGAATTTGACAGAACAAATTGGTGTGACAACAAACACATCTTCTGCCACTTTATTTTCCCGAGCTAGAGAGACAAGATGGAGCTACTGAAAACCTGCTTTGTTTTACAAATTTGCTCACACGAGGCTGCCGCATTTCACTAGAATTGCTCACATCACTTCCAAATGGTCCATTACTTATAAGACTGATCACATTTATTAAGTTTCCTCAGAGAGGCAAACAACAGAGAGGTGAACCAAGTGAACGTCTGATTGGGAAAAATGTTCTTTGCATTCATGAGCAAGAACTAAGTTTTACTTTTAAGTGACAGTGTTTCTCCCTCCAGAAACTTTCACAGTCAAGACTAGAATTAAATTAGGGGGACATCGGTAGTTTTCTTAGACTGAGCATTAGGGTTGAGACCAAACAATGTACTTTTAATGGTACTATCGAGTATGTTTTCCTTCCAGATCGATCGATCCCTCCTAATTTCTCTCATGTAGTCCCGTTTGTACTTTCAGATATCAGTGGAACTCTACTATATCCAACTACTACTGATGAAAAACATTTCCTGCTTCATATTAAAGAGTTTCCACTAAATGTAGGAAACAAATAGGAAACAAAATGTGTTTATAGCAGAGCTAGCAGAGCTTCATTTGGAATAATGCAGAGAGCAACATTAGGAGCAGAACCAGCCATAAGAGTAGCAGACAACAGCACATCGCCAACAAGATCTAAATCACAGGTGTCAAGCATAATGGGCCAGAACTGGCATGCTCAAGGATCGAATCCAGCCCACTGGATGACTGTACAAAGTGTGACAAAAAATGGACCAGTTCCTGTTCCTTCACAGAAATGTGAAGGCAGTAAGCATCTTCCAGAGCTCAAGGTATAATATATACAGTTTTGATTTGTTTCTAAGGCAGGAGATAACTTCAACTGCTTGTTTAAAAACTAAATAGTGTTCAGTGAGTAAATATTTTGAGTTGAGATGCTAAAGTAGACTGACTCAATGTGGAATAACTGAGACATATTGTTAAATTTCACCTTTTTTTCTTATGTCATCTCTTCTGTTTTATAAATTGAAGATCATTTAATGGTGTAAATATTTGTTATTTATTTCTTTACATAAAAAGGAGAGGAGAAATTTGTAGCTGTTACATACGTTTTTACTGGTCTGTCCCACATGAATTCAAATTATGCTGGATGTGGCCGATGAACTAAATTGGGTTTGACTCCCCTGTTTTAAATAAATAACCTCATTGAACAAAGTGAAAAATAATCTCTAAAAACAGATCTGAATGTGAATATGCAGAATATTTAGGCAATCTGCCTAATATTGACGAATTACATTGGTGTGTTGCATGTTTGCATGTCCATGTGGGGAGATTCATAGAGCCAAATGGTATCATGGGATTAGGAGAGTTTTAATTTACTCAGTTTTTTATTAGCTTTTATCTCTGGATGTTAATAATGCTGGAGCTCAGCCGCAGAGGCTAATCAGTCATCAGATGATAGGCGATGGGTTGTGAGATTGAGTTAAATGTGACCTGACGATGCCATAAGATGGAAAGTTGGAGAATCACTACAGTTTTTTGTAAAACTTGAGGGGAATATGGATGGCAAGTTTAATCACAATCTATCCAGTAATTGTTGAGATATTTAAAAAAATGTCAAAGCTCATGTTGGCACCTGATGAAAGACCAGAATGATAATCAAAGTCAGTCTTATAGTATGTTATCTAGGGAACATAAATATATTTCACTGTTTTATCACAATTTCATTCCTACATGTATAAAATGAAAACATCCAAATGTTTCGGAAATATACCTAGCGCCCTATAGTGAGGACCAAAAATACCATAAATTGACCTTGGACTTATGGACAAATTGTAAAACACAGAAATTTACTTCTTTAATGTTTGCTTTTCCCCCCCGTCTTGTCTCCATTATAAAATACATAAATAAAAATACACTTCAACAGAAGAAAAGTTCTTCAAATGTATAAAATATCTATTTTTTTTTTATTTCAAAAAAATATGCTTCAACCAAGTACTTTATGTTTTTGACATAACAAATTTTGGTAAAAAAGTAGTAGTAGTTGTTCAATGCTGCCTACTGCTAATATCATTCTGAATTACTCTACACTGCACTGTAACTTGTTCTTTGTTTTAATTTCAAAGTTATACATTTTAATTCTTAATTTTTATTTCTTATTTTCATTTTATATTATATCTATTTTTTTTTTATTTTAATCAACTGTTTTAAATTGTTTTAATGTTTTATGTAAAGCACTTTGAATTACCTTGTTGTTGAAATGTGCTATACAAATAAACTTGCCTTGCCTTGCCTAGTAGTGAGTAGTGTAGTGAGTAGTGAGTAATGTCTCACCTTGAATTATCCACATTCAAGTTAGCAGAGGGCTAACTGGAATCTAACTGGTTCAGCCAGTGGAAGTCTTCGGTGAGGATTACTGTAATTATTACGCAGAACAGAAAGAAGAAAAAAATCAACAGCGCAAACAGACACACGGCTGTACCAAAATATGAGTACAATCAAACATTAGCAAAACGTATAAATAAAGCTGTCTCTAATATATTAGATGTTTACATTAGCAACCTGAATCCCTATGCAGTTAAATAAAGGCCCAGGCCACTATTAAAAGTAATACAGTTTGTTCACTTGGTTAAAATGTAGACTGGTTTTAGAGAGAAGCATTTTGAATTCTGTTTTTTTTTTTTTTTTGTTTCAAGAGTTTAATCTAAACAGGACTCAGATGTAACCGATTTCCAATACACAGTTATACATATTTGTATAATTACTGATTGGAGATCTTTTATCTACATGGAGGTAGAAACAAAGGTAGATCTATTAACAGAGGACTCAATATGTCAGCTGTTGTCTCACCATTACCTTTGATCCAATTATACAGCATCAAAGGATATGATCATTTAACGCTCATGGCACTTTTTTTCTGTTACTAATCCTACTAATGAGCATGTGTGAAGTTGCAGCTGTTGCCTTTATAGTCTCATTGAGTGCGGGGAATGTCTCTGAAAGGGAATGAGTGTGTAAAGATGTATCGGAGCACGCCATCAGGGTGGCCCACTGATAACACATCTCTGTGTCCCTGATTGCCTGTCTAGAAGTCAAGGAGATTAGACGGAAACAGGCCCTCCTGAATCCAGCAGCCATTACTCTCAAAATAGAAACAGTCCATGGAGACCGGGACGGAAAACACACACACACTCCTTCCCACACACACATACAAATGCCTCTGAAAGTCCAGAACCTGTACAATCTATCAGGAGAGATGATTTTTGGAGGTGATAAAGTCCTGTTTTGTCTTTTTTTGAAGTCATTCTCACCTTTTGATCTTTTGATAGTCTTTTTTTTTGTCTTATGTGTTAGTAGATCATGAAACACAGATTCCAAAGTTCAAAAAGATGTAGAGGCTGAATCAGATCACCGTCGCGCTTTCTGACTTTTCAGCACCACATCACATAGGTTGAAGCACAATTTCTCCACCTCGTGGCTTCGATTGGCTGCAAGAGATCACGGGGAAAAAATGTTAACTTTAATACCAGATAATCCTGAAAGGCGATGTGAGTGCACTGCCGCGGCTGCTGCAAATGTGCGATTGCTTCATACCAAAGGGATGAGGGCGGAAAATGATTGAACGCCGGTTGTTGGATGTAGAGGCGACTCGCTGGCGTTGAGGGGACAGTGCTGGGTTGTGCTCTTTGGTCTCAGATTGTCCTCGACCTCCTGTGGAGATTTACAAACCTGAAGCCAGAAGGGGTCCACTTTTGCCATTTTCCCAGTTTTGTTTGACTTTGCTGTATTGAAAAAAAAATACAGCAGTCAAGTAAAAGCTCTCCGGTAAAAGGGGACAGCTGCATGGATCCATGGATAGTTACTATTAACTCCTGTTGTGACATCACAATGTTGCTATGAGCAAGTTCTTCCTTGAAATGATTAATCATGAATTACTTGAATCCTAATTAGTAGTTACACTGCTGAAGACAAGACAGAAAAATACAGATCAACAGGAGCTCCACATATTCACTGAAATTCTTAATCACTATCTTATAACCAGCAGAACACAATAAACTTGTACTGTCAAACACATCACTACAGTAATACTGAAATACCACCAATGACATTACTGTTTCTATAATTATATATTTTCATCCACTCTTTTTTTTACCAAAAATCTATTTCCAACTGAAAGCTTTACACCCAATTTAACTCAGCATCTCTGTCAACATCTCCTGCTATGACACATTTACTGCAATTAACATGGGTTTTGGCTAGGGTTGTCCCCATCCGATCACGTGATCGGAAATCGGGCCGATCTCGTGGTTTCAGACTCGATCGGAATCAGATGTTACCTCACGATCAGCACTCGGAAATATTTATTCTCATTACTTACTTTAAAATCTAGTTCTAGTTATGCGATGGCAGAGTGAGACGTCTCATTTCCACAAAGAAACAGCGTCACATGTGGAATGACGTCACTGAGCGTACGTAGTTTCAAGCGAGGGTGGGGAAGTAGGTGGAGTTGCCTTGACACTGCTCTGTGGCTTGTTGTCAGTGAAAACGCCAAAAAACCATAGACAGTAGAAGAAGAAAAAAAAAAAACAGAGCAAGAAACGTATAGAAAAGGCGAAAAGGCAAAAGACACTTGAGAAGAAAAGAAAACTTTTGAAAACCATACAGGACTATGAAGCAGAAGACGAGCGGCTAAGAGCTGCAAAGAGACGACGTGTGAGGGTAAGCTAACGATTGAGTTGTGTTAGCTTTTCAGTATGTCAGGTATATTCATTTGTTACACTTTTGGTACATTTTGTTACACAGTTGTAGATCGATGCAAAGTACTAAAATACGGACCGAACCTCCGAATGCTGGGATGTAATTGTTTCACGAACGTGCAGTGGACTGAAAACTTCTGGATGTCCGAAGTATTATTAAGTATCGGATCGGGACTCGGTATCGGCAGATATTCAAAATCAAATGACTCGGACTCGAGGGCAAAAAATCCTGATCGGGACATGCTTAGTTTTGGCCATAGACTCATGCTTTTCAGTCGTTATATGCATCTCTCTGTAGTTAGCTTAAGTCATCTGAATTCGCATAGATTTCTGAATCATTACCACGATTGCTGCAGGCTGTGACTCCGACATCTTTTTATACACAACATGACGGGTTGCCTTTACAAACCCATGCACTCGCCAGTTCACTTTTGAGCTCCACATATGTTACACTCTAATGCACTTACGGTCTACCACTACTGTTGTCTAGTGTTTATATTTTGTTTACAACCCAGTTTACTTGCAAAGACAGAAACATTCAGATCAACAGGAGCGTACACAGAGTGTGGTCTGGGCGCTATCGCTCTACGTAGTCAATGAAATTTTTCCGCCAAGCAACAGTTACTGATGGGTAAGAACGACTGCCCTCTGCTGGCAAAAAATATACTGCACCGTCACTGCAAAATAGTTAGTTGCAATGTAACAATGTATATAATGAGTGAAGTTTATTACTGCATTATCCACATACACCCAAAATAAATAAATAAAATAAGGAAAGTAGTTTACATATGCTTGCATATCTGTACGGGTTATTATATTGCACAGTGATATGATGGAATGAATTAAATTTGTGTTTATAACAGTATATTTAATATCTCAAACAGGTCATAATTCTAGGAAGGTCAAACCCTTTTCCCCAAACTCTTTCCCTAGAATTAGGGAAAAGCGATCAGTGATCACTGAGTATAAAACTATCACATGTATCTTTAATGAGCCCTGTATGGAAAAAAAAAAATGTTTTTTTTTGTATGCTTTCTTTGTTTACTCTCTTTTTAAATGCAATTTAGGCTTTCAGTTTGAGCAGCTATATTTAAAGTTTTCTGTCTCGAATGAAACTTTCTAGAGCTTTTGTTACCCCTGAGGATACCAAGATCATGACCTCAGCATTTTCCCGACCTAAAATGAAAATAAAACTAACTAATTTTTCGTATGTGTGGGGAAATTATGTGGGAGAAGTGTCATGGAGGTGATACAGTGAACATCTAGAAAGTATGTCATTTTGTGACAGTGTGGGTTGCTTGCTTCTTGTAATTCTTTCTATGTCATTCATTCACATCACACTATCAGACGTGTGACGAGAATTATTAACTGCAGGTAGCAGCTGTGCTTCCAATGAAGGAAAGAATAGTGAACAGTGTGATGGCTAAATGGTTGAAATTAAGTCCCACAGTGATACAATGAGGTAGGTGTATTTAACACAGATGAAAAACATTGATGCTTAATGAGGAGGTAAATAGCAGCTATGTCAGCTCAATTTTGCATATTTATGTTATGTTTTCTATTTATTCTCAAGAATCAACAATAATCTATGCCAATTACTTGTGATGAATGAAATCTCATCAGGGGGAAATATCTCGTATTAAGTTCAATTTGCCCAGTATTAAATAAAATTATCTTGAATTATTTTATTCCATTGTCAGATGATAATTTGACTTATTTCACAAATTTAAGATAGTCAGAATCATAAGATAAAAATTTCATTATATGAGATTAAAAAAAGGTCAGTACCAAAAAGTCAAACAAAAAAAATCATATTTTAATTTAGGACAATTTAGGAAAAAACTAAATTGGCCCATTTTAATAGAAACAAATGAACTGAGCAAAATGATCTGCCAATGACATAACATATTTCAAGATAATGCGACTCAATATTGGAATAATTGTACCAAAAACAATGTTTTCACTATCTTGTTTTTTTCAGATGTCATTATTTGCAGTGTGGGATTCTCCACTGCTCTCTCTATAAGTGATTTTTCTATTGATCTCAGAAAAGATGATATTGATCTAATAGGTATAATAGATCTAATCTATTAATTCTTAATTTTGCTCTAAAAGTGCACCAAATTGATGCTGGTTATTATAAAATGCATTTGTCTATTGACAACATTTTATAACCATTCCACAAATAAATGACCTTGGAACAAAATCCTGCATACAGACCTGATTACAGCCCAAGGGTTGTAAAGTGACATTTTCTGTGTCTTATGTGCTTTAATTCCAAACAGACTCCCCACCTCTGCCTGGTGAAGCTGCTGTGTGTGTAACAGGCTGCAGGTGAGCCTCTGATTGGCTGTTTGAGTGATTGTGACTGTAGCTTGTACTTCGGGGCCTTGAAAAAACAGCGTCTTTAAACCTTGAGGTTTTAGGCAACTCTCTTTATTTCCATCCAGCCAGACTGTAAACAATATCTACAGTGAATACTGTGTGTACAGTAGCTCTGGGATCTATACAGGAAGGTGTGTAGCACAGTGTTTAATCTCTTTTCTCCTGTTTTAGTAGGAGATAAGAGATGTTGTACAAATTCATGTGAGCGTATGCACTGTTGGATTTCATGCATATTTATGGCGGTGGTAAATATCTTGTACACATATACTCTTTGTGCACCCTGAGGAATGAGATACTGTGTTTTCCCCAAACAAGTCAAATTACCACCCTGCACTGTTATACATATGTGTTTTAAACATTTACAAATAAGTAATCTCCCATATATGCAAAGAAATCAAGAAAATGTTTTTTTTTTTTTATTAATTTATTAAAATGTACCTTTGGCTAGTATATATTACATACGAATTTGTGCATTAAACAAGGAGGTTTAACGCACAGCACCACATTGATTAACTCACTAATGGCATCATGGATAGTTTAAATGCATAACTCATGTTTCCTGGTAACACCTCAGGGCCTGACTAATACCTGGAACAAACGTTACCATCCTATAAGATCTGAATACCTTATACAGGGGTTAACAAATGATTCTATTTTGTTTCATTACTGTGACTCATTACAAGTATTACAATTAAGCTTTAGTGCTTCTAATAGACCAAATCAAAATATTTAAATAGGAAATATAACTACCAAACAGATGCTCATTTAATGGTTTATATTTTATTCTCTATTTCTTATTTACCTCTGCTACTTTCCATTAATTCAGTCAATGAAAAACGTAGCCTATCCTCCAAATAAATTGAAAGAATAATTCACCATTGGTTTGTTTTCCTTCCCTGTCCGATAGAAAGTTGATAACTCAGCTGTGCTCTTTAATATTTCTATGGTTACATAGCGGGTAGCAGATGAGTTTATAAAAGCAAAATAAACTTAAACAGGTCTATGAAATGGAACTCAAAGCATAATTTCTGTTTCCCAGTGATTCAAATTATTTGAGGTGTGATCAGGGATTTAAATCTAATCCTCATATGTAATTGGACTGCAAGAGGGTGAATGAAACTCATCAGTTAGCTAAGCTGATATTTCTAAATAATAAGGTAACTGGATGAACTTTTTGCAACATTTGAAACTATTTACAGGAATACAATATATATATATATATATATATATATATATATATATATATATATATATATATATATATATAATTTTGATCAATTTTGATGTAAAATACTCAAAAATGTTATAAGGCCTTTAGGCCTAGCTACATGGATGCTAAATGGTTTTGATGCACACCTGTGGACCAATCAGAAAAAAAGTTATACCCAGAATAACCTTCGGGGGAGTGGCTACTGTTTCAGCTCAACCGTACATATGATGACGACTCCTGATGCGACTCATCAAGGCCCCTGATGAACCTTAACGACTACTCCTTCACCTGCCTGGTTGGACCTGCCCCTCTACCCCACCTTTACAGCATCTCTACAGACTGAAACATCTTTACAGCCCAATATGTCATCATTATAGACTAATACTTCATCATCAGATGGATGTCTGTCAGTCCTGGTTCATCTATAGCCTGTCTGTCCATGGGAGTGGATCTCTCCTTCACTGTGGTTCTCCCTGAGGTTTCTTCTTTCCCACGGGGCTTTGGAGTTTTTCCTTGCTGAGAAGGAGGGTCTAAGCACTTTGAGTCACTTTGGACTGAATTTTGTGAAGCACTTTGAGACAACTGTGTTGTGATATTGGGCTATACAAATGGATTGAATAGACAAATAACATGTCATTATACAGTGCATCCGTAAAGTATTCACAGTGCTTCACTTTTCCACATTTTGTTATGTTACAGCCTAATTCCAAAATTGATTTTTTTTTTGATTTTTGCAAATTTATAAAAAAAAAAAAGATGTTAAAATTAATTGAATCCATTTTGGAATAAAACTGTAACATAACAAAATGTGGAACGAGTGAAGCGCTGTGAACACCTTCCGGATGCACTGTATCTGTGATATTTGCAATAAAAAAAGAAGCACCACATTTCCACCCACTACTACTGTACATTGGAACTGGTGTAATCAACCTGCTCATGTTCACTATGTCATTACTCTGACCAAGGTATTGTAAGTACCTAGGTATTGTAAGTACCTTGAGAGATGTTATGCTAAAAGGCAAGAAAATAAATACAATGAAATACAGAGCAAGCAAATTGTAACAAGAGACTTGCAGAAGCTATTTAATCAGATACTAAAAGTGGCATTTAAGAAGGAGGTCTTGTTTCCCTACAGCGTGTTTCACATTTAAATCAAAGCCATGCTACAGGAAGACAGGACGTTGGGTTATTGACTAAGGCCTGATGGGTTCAGTGCCTCAGATGTTAGGTTTAGGGAAAAGGGAGAAAAAGAAAAACAACAGCTCCAGGCAGGCGGGTGGGTGGGCAGGCGGCGGTGGTGCTTCCCCCTATATGAAGGCGCCTGAAGCTAACCTGTATGTGGATGATAAGCATCCGCTCCAACATGGTTGCTTAAGAGCACGTTAACTTAATTCAACATATGTGATTTGGTCTAACGCATCACATGTTGCACAGAATAAGTCCACTTTCAAAAAAAAAAGAAAAAACAAACCTTGTTAAACATTTGATTTGATAACTCTTCCTTTTGTAGTCTCTAAATTAAATATTAATATAATATATTATTTGGTAATTTCCACTGGCAATAAATCCAGTAAAACTACAGCTGAAATACTAGGTATTTACCTGGCAAACATATACAATCATTGGGTAGATACCATTGGTAATATGTAGGTAAATGATTAATCTATAACTGAAATATGAGGTATTTACCTAGTAAATATATGGTGATTATATTATATTGTTAGGTCATTGTTAGGTCATTATATATATATATATATATATATATATATATATATATATATATATATATATATATATATATATATATATATATATATATATATATATATATATATATATACCCCCTACCCTTCCCCTCTCCTCCTCCAACTAATCAGACTTTACCTACAACTTTGCGTTTGTTTTTTGTGCACCAATAAGCCCAAAAACACAAATTCACAAACTATCTGGCTTACATTTATTTATGTTTTAACATCTGATTAGCTCAAGTTTTCCCAACGTGTCATAGTTAATCAAAATAATATTAATTTCTCTCTTTCTTTATATCTTAGAGTTGTATGCCTAGCTGTTGTTTTGGTTGATATTTTTAAACAGAGTACATCATTAATGTTAAGGTATAACATATGAACATATTTTTTCTGCGGTTTACTGATTATTTTCATTCTGCTAATTGGCATTTCACTGAAATCACAATAAAAAATATAGTATAACTAATATATGAACTACTAACATAATTTAATAATATCAGAAAAAAGTGCATGGCATATTACACTGTACAGTATAGTCTACATCATTCATGTATTTCTCAAGTTTTCATTTATATTATATTATTGTATTTTGTTTTATTTTATTCTTGAAATCATGAGTATATTATTACTGGTGTAACATTCCTCTTCTCTCTTCAGGTACAATGCTGATATTCCTCAGTCCTACTAATGCAAATCCTCCTGTCACCTCCACCTATTATTGTTTGTATTTTGAATTTGCATTTCTTTATTTAAATGAAAGAATACTAAGGCAAAGCTGTACAGTTTCTTGTGAGTATAAGTACACTAGCAGTGGAATTTACAAGGGGGGCGCCACCTAAAATCTTGCCGAGGATGCCAAATTGTTTAGGGCTGAGCCTGGTTAAATACACAGAAACTCAGACTGTAATAATAGGTGTTTTACCCAGTAAAAATATAGAATCATTGTCTAATTTCCACTGTTGTGTAGGTAAACACAGAGAAAATAATACCTGATTTATGTGGTAAATAAAAAGGAATGGATATTATTTCCTTTTTGAAATAATAACCACAAATTTGTACTATATAGGTTCTTATTGTAGGCTACATGTAGATTATTATTACTTATTAAATTTATAAAAATAGACAATTTACACAGTTGAAACTGTACTGTAAAAGGAAGTCCTCTTTATTTCCATAGTATTACCATATTCTTACCATGTACCTAGAATTTCAACTATATTTTCACTGTATTTTCCTAATTATAGCCAGTAATTAGGGGACTGTAAAAGGAAGGATTACCTTTGATTTCATTCCATTTTACAATCAAGGGATTGAAAAACACAGCACGAGCTAAGGCAAAGAAAAATGTCATCCATCTGTACTTTGTAATCTAATGCAAACACAATCAATATGTTCTGAACAGTAGCTTCTCCACTGACCCTGAGACCACCTGCAAACAAGGAGGGAAGCTGGAGGAGAGACGGGGGCTATTCCCTCAAGTGAGCAGCTTGCTTCTCCGACATATGAAAGACAAATAGTGTGCATGGTGCAGAAATTGAAAGAACAGTGTGAGGCGTTAGATGAGATAGTGTCAACAAAACAAGCATGCTGTGTCTGGAGGAATAAGCCCCTGAAGTAAGACCCTTGGCAGCATGGATTTTTTTTTTCTTTTAAAATCACATACAGTACTTTAGCGCTCAAGTAATACTGACAAAGGCGGATTGTCCACCAAGTAATTTCTGGCTGAAGTTGCTGATGAAAGATGTGAAATATATATATTTTCAATAGGGTTGTAAATCTCCTGAAAGAAAATGTAGACATGACACAATACATAAGGTTCATCTGTTTGCTAAAACCACTCAGGCAGCTCCTCCTTCCCACTTCTATAATAATCTGCAATGGATATCATTCACTTACATGTCCCGAAGATATCATTATCGCAGATGTCCAATAAACCTCCATAAATCCACTTAAGAAATAAGAGGGCCCTTGGAAAGACCTTCACTTATGATTCTGGTATTTAGGACGTGGAATTAAGTCAGAACAAGCCCCAGTATCTTGAAAAGTAATATTTCACTTAATGAGTGTCCCAAGACTTCAGTGGTGAGACTGCTGCATCTCATGTGTCTGTGTGATTTAAAATGAAGGAGCTTTATAAATTATAAATCACTTTAATCTATGTTTCTGAAATGCAGCTTCAGAGCTGAATTAACATGACAGTCAATGGGGCAGTGAGTCATCACTCTCTGCACTGTTGGACCATTTATGAAAAAACAAGAGTCATATTTCAAAGAAAGTAACATTGATGGAGACACAGAGGTCGATAGGGCTATGTGCCAACATACCTCAATGGCAGCCATATCCAGATGCTCCACCTCTGGCTGTAACCGGGTTCTTATATAAAAACAAAAATTTGTTCATCTCATCAAAACTTTGAAAATCCTTGAAACTCTTGGGCAACATTATTTTGTTTTTCTTTGTTAAATCAGAGTTTAACTATATAACTTTAAAAATAAGTTGTTTTGCAGTACATTAGCATTAATGTGATTTGTAGGTATAGCAGATACTGCATTACAAAAACAGAAACATCCGCAGACACACATTAATCTAATACCCACACGTAATAATATGGTCCTATTCAAAATAAATTGCTCATACTTGGGCTGTTAAGCAGCCGTTTCAGCACCAAAACAGCCTGGTATATCCACTTTCAGGAAAATAAATATTTCCAATTATTTCAAATACAGTGCATCTAACATCCAGAGCCCAAGTTTAGATAAAATAGTTATTAGAAAAGCTTTAGTTACTACCTATTTCTTTGGTATGGTGCCACATTTTCAGTGGGTAATTTAAAGCAAGTAACTGCAAAATAAGGGTAAAATATTAAATAAAATATGAGGATAGAATCAATAAGGTAAGAAAACTGCCACATCTGCAATAATCAAACTGAAACTATTTAGGCAGGACAAAAATATACCTTTAGAGTCATTTTATTGTAATTTTTCTCAGTTCCTGCCTTTTTGCTTTGTAGGGCACAGGTGATGCCTTCTCGTGGACTTGACAGTTGGTGTTGTCACTATGGCAACTCTGGTGCAGTTGAACAATCATTTAAAGCCACTAACAGACTAAAACCATGGTTATGTGAATTTCATAAGCATAATCCTCCCAAAAATGTAATGGATTCAGCCATGTACATCTGTACATCCTACCAACAAGGTTCACAAAAACTGGCCCATATGTTTTTTTTTTTTTTTTTTTCTGTAATCTTGGTCACAAACAGCTGAACAGACAACACCTCCTTGGTATATAGATGAAGAAATATCACTTCAGAATGTGCCTGACATTCATTAGATTTTCAATTATTTTTCATAAATGAAGTGATCCCGTTATCTGGGCACATTGCAAACAGTTGCTTGTTCAGCTATCATAGATTAAAAACAGGCTGAAGAAGAATAGGAGTGTCTACCTATAGCTGACATTACAAAATAAATAAACCTAGTCTGAGTGGGGATTAAAGGGCAGAATTATAGTTAAGCTGGTTCTTTTTTAAAATCAATGACTGGACTGTTGTGAATGTAAATTGAATAGATTTTTAGCATTTTCCAATGCACACCATAGAACGTGTTCTAAATTGTTTTTTTTTTCATTGTCTTACATTGTACATATGGATGGTTTGTGTGTCTGTTTCCTGTGCTGCTGCTGCTGTTCAGTTGCCTGTCTGGGACAAATAAAGTATGAATCGAATTGAATCAGCTTCATCCCACTATAATTTGATATATTGCAAATGCTTCTGCTGTGTGTTTAATAGGGTCAGTGCTTTCTTTATATGCATGTTTGGTTCATGCTATTACAATGATATTAATACAATGTAGGCCTGGGCAATAAACAATATCAATATCTATTCACATCATCAATATGATGAGAAAATAGTTCAATATAATATTAATAGTTACAAACTAATGCTGCTCCCTCCTTGATTCATTAACATCATATATCTCTTGATAATGGATCAATTATTGAATCAAGTCATTTAACAGACAATCATGCTACATTTTACATGCTTAAAACAATGCTGGCAAAACCACAATGTACAATTACTCCATTACAAGTAAAATGCTTGAAATACTTAAATAAAATTGCAAAATTATAATTATTGCATTTATAGTATTAAGAAAGTAATCCATTTTGCAGAAATCATAAATTACATTCACGTGTGCAGAGTCCAAGTTCAGTCTCAATGATGATTTCCCTGAGCAATAACCTGGCTTCTCAGCTGCCTGTGCAGGGGCAGCAGTGCTCTCGTCATCAATGATTGAAAACGGGCCCGGGCGGTGAAGATTAGAGACGTGGGGTGGGGGGTCCGGTCGGGGCCCTGGAGGCACCCACTGGAGGTGGTGCTGTGGCACGGAGAAAGCAAGCACTCCCCTCAATTATATGTGATAAGTGTGCTGCGACAGGTGGGAGGCAATCCCGGAGAGATCCACGGGTCAGCACTGATGATGAGGAGTATCTGCCGGTGTGACGGTATCAAAGGCAGCAGACAGGTTCAGGATGAAGAGGATAAGAAACAGGAGCAGTTGTAGGAGAACTGCAGGTCTTTAGTCTCAGGTGAATCAACCTTATTGAAGCCAGAAGGGAGCTTTTTTTTTTTCTTCAGTTTTATGAAGAGAAAGACTTGTCCTCTGTAGTTTCTATGGGATCTTGTCAGGAAGCAGTTTGTAATATAATGTAAACTGCTGGGAGAAAGAAGGAAACATTAATGTTTATTGGTAAGGCAAAGGTTGTTTTCACAGGTTCACACATAACCGCAGAAGTGTCAAAACCAACTGTGTAAAATGCCACCGTCTCTCAGTAGTTCAACAGTTATCCCCGCGAGCAGCTTCTCCGCATGAATGAACTTCACTTTGCCAATTTCTGGCATGAGCATGCATTAAATTTGAAACAAAAAAAATAAATAAATAAATAACCTTTTATCTTCACGTAATTTTTGTCATTTGAAATAGATTTTAGCTTCAACGCTTCCTTGTTTAGATGCAAAACACTCCAGGCAAAACAAATCACATTCACACGTATCATCTTCCCCTTCAAATTGGTTCATTTACACACTTTTAATTTCTAATGTGGCCATTTTCTTGCGCATGAGAAATGATCATTAGGTGCGAACTCTGTTGTGTGGCAATGATGTGATTATAACACTTCATTACGTTCCAAGGCAGCGCGAACGTTTTAATTCAGTGGGCCTTCATCAAAAATGACTTTTCTCATTGTTTCCCTGTCGCATCATCACCTCCTCCCCATTATTATTTCTTCAATAGGGACATTTTTATACTTGATAAATACAAGTAACAGTCAGCTACTTCGGTGTGTCACATGCAGCATTACAATGGAGAAAATAGCACTATAAACAATAACATAAATTTCACGGCACTCCAACTGTAAAATTATGGTATGAGTTTGCATGAAATGTTGAGGGTTGTGCTAGGAATACAATTACAAAATCGTGAAAGGGTTTCTCCTCTGGGGAGCATGAAGACACTGCATTAATTGTCAAATTATATTATTTCAATTGTACAATATATACAATTTGATGCAGTAGTAGACCTATAGAGGAAGTATGGTCATTAAAGTTAGCTTAATGTTAAGGTTTGCTAATGATCTCTTGTGTGAGATCAATTTGATTGCGTTATTTAACCATTTGTCCACAAATAAAATGTGTTAAAACAGTGTTAATGTGTCTTGTATTCTTATGGAGTAGTAGAATAAAGCTGGACTTGGTGGAGATGGTTTGAAAGAGGAGTGACGGAAGCCATCTATGTTCACTTAGAGAAACCTTCTTTAAACAGAGGTGGAGGCATCAGACACAATCTATCAAAAACCTACAATGCTGTATTGGGGGCTCTCCCCAGGAAGATTAAAACACATTCACACCTGAGGGCAAGTGCGGCCTAGGCCCTGTCCACATAATGATGGAGCTATGTAAAATCACCAAACTTGAAAGCCGATTCCGCCTTGGGTAAAGATGGCTCTGGTGTTGTCGGCGACCCCCTCCGGTATTTTCTGGCAACGGGTTCCAGAGTGGAAAAATTGAACAATGCCGTTGTGGACTTGCCATGTTTACCCGGCATCGTTGCTACTGGTGATGTCACTGTATCACATGACCAGAAGTAGGCGCTAACAGTTGCACCATTCCAATGCTGCCTTCGGTGTGCTCGTAGCCCGTGTAAAAGCTTTTCTATCCACTCTGTAACTCGTGTCCCTTTCAGGGGCTTTGTAAAATAAATCCATACCAGTAGATCCAATAGTCACCATTTTGTTGTCCATATTTTATAAATTTTCCATCATATATTGCAGTTAGCATCATCTGGAATGGATATATTTGCTTCCCATAATGCTTTGCATTTTGACCAATCAGAGGCTGATCCAATTGGAAATAACTCTTCTTCTCTTCTTCTTTTTATGCCCAATTAGGCCACCTATTGGCACAGCATATGTATTACTTCCTTGCCACTTGTTATCACTCTCATCATGTTACCATGTGGATGCAAATACTTCCGGCAACATTGCATGTGAGAACACAAAAAGTTTACAATCCGCAAAGAAAAGTCTTACGTGCTGTCGTGTGGACAAGGGCCCAGCCACACCTGGGGCATGTGACACTTAATCATATGAGTACCCCCTAGTTTTGAGGGTGTGGTCATGTAAATTTGGTTTCACAATGTCTCTGGGTTTTAAAACCTGGGTTTCCTTGCACTTACAGTTGCAGTTACAGAACTGAAGACGCCTCTTGGATGAGAGGTGAAATGTCTTCAAACCAACTAAGAAGTCCAGTTGCTTTGCTCTACAACAATGTGCTATTTTTCTCTAATGGGTCACATCCTAACTCGGTGTGTTAATTAGGAAACTTCCCCCTAAGGCAGATATTCATGTTCATCTCCCTTATTATGAGTTAATCATTACCTGCAGCTGGTTAGAGTCCATACAATAATTGAATTACTGAGGTTGGGAAGCACGTACATATTCACTCAAGCAATGTTATCATGATTTCATGATCAATATCTATTTGAAACATATAATCATGTTTATCGCCTCCATAAGGAGGAGGTGGGTTGGTGGGCCAGAATATTTGAATTTATTCTAAGCTATCTTGTGTTACAAAAATGTATTGATACTTTGCACCATTGTATTGATAAAGTACCACAAGTGGAAATATTGCAATTTTTTTAATTTTTTGAACTTGCAGTTTTTTACATTTTCAGTATTTATTTGACTTTTTTTTATAAGTTATCATGGAAATCAAGTATGTCTATGTCTCATTCTGATTATTGGAATAACAGGTTCTTACTAATCCATGTTATTCAACCAGTGTTACGGACCCATATGATCACTTTGAAAGTGTTAGAAATAAACTTTAATCATGTTAATTTTGTCCAAAAGCATCATGCTTCATCCATTAGGGATCCATTAATACCACCAGAAAATTTCATTGGATCTAGTTCAAGCTCTGACAAACACATATTCTCGGTCCAACCTGCATTGCTCTCCATAGGGTCCTCACACTACATATATATATATATATATATATATATATATATATATATATATATATATATATATATATATATATATATATACGGTTCTGGTCCTGCTGGATCTAAGTGCTGCGTTTGACACAATCGACCATAGCATCTTACTGCAGAGATTGGAACAGGACATAGGCATTAGAGGATCCGCTCTCTCCTGGTTTAAATCCTATTTATCTAATAGGTTCCAGTTTGTTAGCGTTAACCAGCAATCATCATCATACTCAAGAGTCACCTATGGTGTCCCACAAGGGTCAGTCCTAGGGCCCATTTTGTTTACTCTATATATGCTGCCCTTGGGTAATATTATTAGAAAACACGGCATAAATTTCCACTGCTACGCAGATGACACACAGCTATACTTATCAATTAAACCCGATCAGATCAGGCTAGTACATAAACTTAGCGCCTGTGTTAGAGACATAAAGACCTGGATGTCTGTGAACTATCTGTTACTTAACCCTGATAAAACAGAAGTTATTATATTAGGCCCTAAAAGTGTTAGAGAGTCCCTATCTGAGCAACTAGTAACTCTAGATAATGTGAAAATAGCCTCTAGCACCACAGTTAAAAACCTAGGAGTTTTATTTGAGCCAGACTTATCATTTAAAGCTCATATTAATCAAGCCTGTAGAACAGCCTTCTTTCACCTGCGTAACATAGCCAAAATTAGAAATATCCTATCTAAAAATGATGCTGAAAAACTAATCCATGCGTTTGTTACATCTAGACTAGATTACTGTAACTCCCTATTAGTAGCGTGTCCTAAAAGTTCCCTAAAAAGTTTTCAGCTGGTTCAAAACGCAGCGGCTCGTTTACTAACAGGAACTAATAGAAGAGAACACATCACCCCCATACTCCAAGCCCTTCATTGGCTTCCTGTTGAGTTCAGAATTAAATTTAAAATCCTACTCCTCACTTATAAAACCAATAATGGGATGGGCCCCTCTTATCTTAAAGATGCTCTGGTCCCGTACCATCCAAATAGAACACTGCGGTCTCAGAATGCAGGTCTACTGGTAGTTCCACGGGTCCATAAAAGCACAGTAGGAGCTAGAGCCTTTAGCTACCAAGCCCCTATCTTATGGAACCAACTCCCAATTAATATTAAAGAGGCCGACACAGTCTGTGCATTTAAGGCTAGACTAAAAACATTTCTGTTTCAAAAGGCCTATGGTCAGGGTAGTTAAAGGTAGACTTAAAACCACAGTTCAGTCTAAGCTGCCCTAGGAGTGAGAATACTGGGGGAAGTACAGTCACTGAGCTCTATCATCTCTTTCTGGTACCATGTACCACTGTCATTAATAAACAGGATCTACTTTATACTTGGTCTTTACATCACTATTCACCCAGAGTCTTTCTCCCCACTCCCCTTCGGGGGAGTGGCTACTGTTTCAGTTCATCCGCACGAGGCCCAACAATGACGACTCCTGATGCGACTCATCGAGGCCCCTGATGAACCTTCACCTGCCTGGTTGGACCCACCCTTCTGCCCCCACCATACGGCATCTCTACAGACTGAAACATCTTTAAAGACTATTATTTCATCATCAGATGGGTGTCTGTCAGTCCTGGTTCATCTATAGCCTGTCCGTCCATGGGAGTGGATCTCTCCTTCACTGTGGTCCTCCTCGAGGTTTCTCCTTTTTCCCACTGGGTTTTTGAGTTTTTCCTTGCCGAGAAGGAGGGTCTAAGGACGGGGGATGTCTGAGTCACTTTGGACTGGATTTTGTAAAGCACTTTGAGACAACTGTGTTGTAAAATTGGGCTATAAAAATAAAGTGAATTGAATTGAATTGAATATATATATATATATATATATATATATATATATATATATATATATATATATATATATATATATATATATATATATATACTTTAATTGTCAGCTTACAAATAAACAAGAGAACTGGTTGTGCTGCTAATTAATTTTCCACAGTTACACAGTCCAGCCTCAAAGACAGCAATCCACAATGCTGTCTTAACCCTTCTTTAAATTTTTTTTTTTTTTTACCCCACAGCAAAACGGTACCTACGCAGCCTCCTGCTTTGTTTTTTATTATTGGTGTGGAGTGGCCTTTGACCCCACCGCTAGCAGGACATGAAGCAATTTTACAAAAAAAAAGAGAAACCCTCCAGCCTCCATGTGGTGGTCTGAACTTCTGACACTGTTCCTCTAAGGTTTCATATCACAAATAATGCTCACTTCTCACATTCCCTTAAGAGGACAGGGTGATGTAGGTGTGTGTGTGTGGGTTGGTTGATGATCGATTCAAGTTCTCCCATTGAATCAGATGTGAATGTGAGAGAGAGAGAGAGAGAGAGAGAGAGACGAAGGCTTAGCTGGAGCTGATTGCTTCATCCTCTTGAATTGCTGCTAGATGTTACTCTTCCTCAGCACCTGTAGGATAGCGAGTTAAATACTTTATCTTGTGGCTTACATCCCTGACAGAACCACTTGGTTCTGCCTTGTGTCCTCAGTGCCATGGAGGAGCATGTTAGATTCATCAGTGATATCTATTTAAAGCAAAGAAAGCCTAGTGCTAGCACTTCCCCCGGTTTCTGGGGCAGCAAAAGTTTGACCATCGTATTTCTGTTTGCCCGGCAATACATAAGGAGCCAATCAATAGCCGTCTAACAATTACAATGATAGATAAGGGAGTGAAATTAAAAGAAACCTAAACACTAATGAGGGAGATGGGCAGGGACAGACAGAGAGCTGTTTTGGCTACTCTGTCGATTAGTCAGAGAAGACGTTTGGGCTTTTATGCAGACAGACAAACTGAATATGAGGAAGCAGTCAGGGGTGGGAGGCAGGGGGGGAGAGGCTTAAAGATTTATTTTATAAATACTTTGGACATGTGCTGGCAGAAGAGGAAGGCCGGGCTTTAATGAAACTGTCAGGCATGTGAGACCCTGATGAGGTTCCCCCCAACGCTACATTAGCAGCGGCTCCTCTGCCACCTTTTCAAGCCAAATATAATTACAGCATCATTACCATCATCGTGTGGGTCCCTTCTGGGCGCACAGCGAACCCCCCCCCCCCACCCCACACACACACACACACACGCACACACACCACCACCCCATCTTCCACACACAAACACAAACACACATGGCTTCCCAACTCCTTGATCCCCCCCCCATCCACCCCCATACTCCCATCGTTCCTCTGAATTGCGGCAGGGAAAAAAAAAGGGAAAAAAAGAAAAACAGCAATTGATAGTCTCATTAGTTTTCCCATGTTCTTCCAGTAGTGCCATTTTCACATGGAGGGAGACAACAAACAAACTGCTGTGTAAGGAAGGGGGGGGGGTAGCCAGAGAGGGAGGAGGTGGTGGGGGTGGAAATGTTTGCAAATGACACCAGATGTAGAAGTTTTGCGAGTGAACTTATTGTAATTAATGCAATATTTGGCTTGGTTTGTTTTCTGGATTGGTAAGGATTTGTTCCTGCAAGGCTGCGAAGAAAACTAGCGTCATAGCACAATGTTAGCTTATAATAGTGCTTAGGGAGGAGAGTGGTGGTGTTGGAAATGTTTGCAACTGACATCAGATTTAGACGTTTTGCTTGTGGATTTATTTTCATTAATGTAATATTTGGCTTGGTTTGTTTTCTGGATTGGTAAGTATTGGTGGTGGTGGAAATGATTACAACTCATATCAGATTTAGAAGTTTTGCTAGTATACTTCCATTTTCCTGGTGGATATGTGACAGATCAAGGCTTCAAGAAAAAAAAAAAAAGATCTCAAAGCTCTCACAGTTTACAGCTGAACGCTAATGAGAAAATCAACAAAGAAGACAGATGATGATGAAAAGCAATGAAAGAAATGGACACTTTGAAAGCGGAGAATGTGGATTCAACAGTTCCTCAGAGGCCACCCATTATTGTACTTTATTATACTGTAGGTAACTATAGAATGGTGAGTCGATATTGCGACAAAGAACGGCCATCACTTCTTTTATCCAAATAATGCTATGAACTCAAAAGCTCAGTTCAGATCCAGCACATCAAGGTAGTAGTTTCAATAGTTTTCCAGTGCTTTCAATTCATTGGTTTCCTTTCGTCTTGCAGGTACTTTTTAGCCATCTCAAGGAAAAAGACCTACAGTTAAGTTTGAGTGAGAGACACCATATAGTAAATATGAAGCGACACAGTTCTATATTCATAGAATATCTGTGGTAAAGGAGTTGGTTAGCTCCTTACATATAAAAAGTTGACTCATCGCTTTTGTGTTGCATGGTTATTTCATTTTGAGGACTTGTTTCTCTCTTTTAAACAGATAAGGCTTAATCAGCGGATCATGCACAATGCTCAACCTCTCCCAGGGACACAGAATGCTGCATTCTATTGTAGGCACTCAGACATGCTCAGATAAACATGGTTTTGTATTGATTACCTGCGACGGGAACCTTTTCAACGGGCTCAGAGATCTATGTGTTCACTGAAAAACATTCACGAGACGGGTATTGATTGGAAAAGCATTATGCACAGCTCATCCATAATAATACATCAGCGAAAGTAGAGCTGTGAGCAGAGGAATTAGCAAGATAAATACCTCCAACTTCATCTGAAGCTCCTAAAAGTAAAAGAAAGATGTCATTTTCTGAGAAGAATGGAAGAGTGAGTTTTGAAAAAAAAAAATGGAGTCGTTGAAATGTATTTGTAATTTAACTCTTATTAGTTTAGATGTTAAAAAAATGAATTTGTGAGACATGTATTTAAGATTTTATCTAAGATTGCAAAGATGGCTGCGACACAGGGGTCAAAGGTCATTTAATTAGGAGGAGTTGCTTAGAAGGGTTTAATAATGTAATTGTGACATATAGGAAATGTGATGACAATATTTAAATTCCTTTATTTATTTTCTTTTTTATATGTATCTTGGATAGTAAAATACATTCTTTTAAATATATCTGTGTCTAAATTTAGACCATTGACTATAAATAATGGGTATGTTTGTTTGTTTGTTGAATCCAGTTTTTAAGCCTTGAGTTTGGGATTTTGATGGTGGAAATGAAACCTAGTAGACAGCTAATGTCAGTCACTCAAACCAGCCACATCCTTAATTATACATAAATTCACTCCCCTATACAGTTGTCATTAACTTGGAAATCATTTTATCCAGAACTGTTTTTATACCAGGCTGTAAACATGTTTATTTCTGCTGTAAAGTTGGGCATTTTAATATGGGATTATTAATAGTTTCCCTGGCAATAGAGTTGTAAAAATGAAAAAGAGGTGAAAAAGAGGTGTTCACCCTTTTGAACTGCCCTTTTTGCAGCATGTAGCAGTTCAAAAAAGCTAAATCACAAGGCCCAAACACAATTCTGAGCACCTCTTAATTGTCATTAGAGGTCACCAAAAGGATTTGTTCTCTTTGTAATGCTACTTATTCAGTGTCCAACTTATTTACTTTTATTCTAAAACTGTTTTGAACATGGAACAGTAAGCATTTTTTTTGTTTCAGTGATTTCAGAGAAACACATTACGACAATTATACAACAGAACAAAAATTATAACCCCATTTCTGTTTCAATGGAAAGTCATTGTCTGCATACATCAAATTAAATTCAAAAAGAGCTTTTGTAGCTTTGTATTCATTTGTCTTTGAAGGAAAAAAACATGTCTGTTACTTTCTGCTGCCAGTGAGAAGTCAGGTGCTCATCTGTAAAAATGAGTGTGTTTAGTCTCACTTTGCCGTCAGCCTATAATACCTCCTGAACTTCTAATTAATTAACTATGACGAAGGAAAAGATATGCTGGCTGGACATGATCAAAATAAAAATGCCAGTACTGTTGAAATGCTGAGAGAAATTTAATGATTTCAGGAAAGTTCGTGTTCTTGTCAGCAATTTTATGAATTAAAAGCTGTACATTATTCAGGCCTCAGTTTATATCTGCCATATCCAAAGGAGCGAGAACCGCCAGATATTTTTTTTCTGTGCAGCCTTCCAGCTGCTGTGAATAATAAAGCAAGAAGCATCTTTGGACTGCATACTATCATCCATCTGCTCTGAGCCTGCTGCTGACTATCCTATTGTTTATGTGGATGTGTGACGATGTGAACAGCATTATTTCCCATTTGTACCATATAATGGATATTAAACATTTTGCCTACATGCCCTTTGAAATCCTGTAGGTTATTTGCCTTGAGGCCTTGAGCAAAATCTCATTATATCAGACTCCATTTAAATACAGTAGCATTGCAATGAAATTTCAAAATTAAACTAAACTCTGTGACTATAATACTATAAACTGCTCAGTTTTCATGGAAGAAAATCCCATCTAGTTATAATCCTATTTAATGGTTGGGACAATGCTTTACAAACTTTATTTTTATCATTTGTTATAATTTTTTAGTCATTCATGAATTATGAATGACTAATTGCACTGTTTTCAAAATGTATAAGTTTCAATTAATTGACGACTGGCTGAAATAAAATGGTACTGTACAGTTTTGTGTGAGTATTATTAAACTACTAAGCCACTGGTTTGGCATATTTTAGCCTACTGTGCAAAGCATTCAAGAATTTGTCAGTTTCCATTCATTTGGTGGTGAAATGAGCCTGCATGTTGGAACTGTGACCTAAATGGTGTAAAAAAATTGTAAACCAAGTTTTCATCTGTATTTTACTTTGTTACCAGAATGCAAAGCCCAGCAACAATGTGAGACCTTCGTAGGAACATAGACTGACCTTCATTCTTCCTGTAGGGATGGAGAGAATCTCCAAGTACCAGGATCTAAAGCTAGAATTTGAACCCACGCCTCCATAGAGACTGGAACCTAAATCCAGCTCCTTAGACCACTCGGCCACAAACCAGGAACACTGAAACATCGGCCCTGGAGGATGCTGTCAGGCCTCTGTTTGTACAGGTCCAACAAATACAGAAGCCCTGAAAGAGAGAGTTCACTTATCTTTGCCTGGCCATGTACTTGACAGGTTCAACAGATCAATCAAGGACCAAATGTCAAACTGTAGAACTTTCTGAAGCCTTGCTGCTTGGGCAAACATATAGATAGCAGAGGATGGCTTTGATCCATTGACCTGTAGGTCATGGGCCCAGCATGCTTTGGCTGCACCACTATGCCCTCACCCGTGTTTCACTGATTTCAAACCAATTTCAGAAAACCTGGATAATTTCCCTACACCAACTAATGCAAAAATGGGGACTTGTCTGCACTTAATGGATTTGGAAGCAGTGAGTCAAACTGGAACTTTAAGTGTAAACGCCTCCAACTACCAGAGGGCCACAGGGGTGAATTTCCATACCACACTGACGTGGCTCACTCAATTAAAGTTGTCAATCAGTCTACCAGTACAAACATGCAAATGGAAGATGAAGGGATTAAAACCTACACCTCTTGAAAGACCAGAGCCTTAATCGAGCACCTTAGACCACTCTGTCACACTACCGGTGAGAGTACAGGTGTTCACAGCTTCTGTGAAAGATCTATCAAATATTCATCAATAAGACACATGGAGCCAAGGCCTGCAAGAACACATATTGGATTTGACATCTACAATTAGCAGAGGATGGTTTAAATTTACTGACCTCCAGGTTATGCGGCCAGCAGGTTTCTACTCACTATGCAGTTCTTTGTATTAGCTTTTCACCTTGCCCATGCAACCCGTGATTCTAAACAAATATCTTTTCTGTAAACACCTTCCTAATTTATGCAGAAGTTTGAAAAGTTCAAAGTGATCTATAAACCATTTTCTTCCAGATTATTACCAAAATGTAATCATCTGTTCATGGTACTATTCCCAAACTTTTCACAGTGCAAAAGTGTCAGTTGGATTCAGTCCAGGTGCGTGGTTGTGCATCTGACAGAGGTAGAGAAGGTATATAGTCTGATTGCACTGGGTAGGAATGATTTCCTGTATCGTTCCTTGGAGCAGCGACATTGAATTAGTATGTTGCTGAAACTGCTCTTTAACTTGTGCAATGTTTTGTAGAGAGGGTGAAAGGAATTGTCCATGATTGCCTGCATCCTGTCCTTCACCACCTCTTCTAGCATTCCAAGTTAGCCAACAACAGACCCTGCCTTCCTGATTGGTTCATTCAGTCTATCGTTGTCCTTTGCTTTGATACAACCCAAGACAATGCAGCAAAGAAGATGGAGCTTGCCACACCAGACTGATTGAATAAGTGCCGCATCTTGTTGCAGATGTGAAAGGATTTGAGCCTCCTCAAGAAGTACAGCTGGCTCAGGCCCTCCTTGTAAATGGCCTCTGTGTTGGTGAGCCAGTCCAGTTTATTGTCCAGTGTGACACTGAGGTACTTGTATGACTCCACAGTATCCACATTTGCATAGAAAGATAGATTTGATAGAAATCAAAGACTATGATTAGAACTGAGGTGTTGGGTCTGACTTCTGCAGCAGGTAGGTGATAACATCATCAATCTCTACATGGGTCTGACATGCGAACTGCAGGGGGTCAAGCATTTTTTCAAGTGCAGCAGGAACTCCTTTTTTGGGCACTGGGACCAGGCAGGATGATTTTCAGAGCACCAGCACTCTTTGAAGGTGTAGGCTCAGATTACTGGAAAACTCCACATAGTTGACCAGAACATGCCTTGAGCATGCAAGGACTGATGTAATCCCATACAGCAGCTTTACTCTGTTTGAGCCTCTCCAGCTCTGTTTTAACCTGGTTGGATATAATGTGGCTGTGAGATGAATGTCAGCGGAGGTGACAAGCATGGTTCAGATAGGTGTCTGCTGTATGAGGTGCTGGAGGTTTCTTCTTAGTCTTTTCATTTCATATTACAGAGTTTTTATCTCATAATATTGATGTTTATCCCAAATTATTTGAAAAACTTAAAGTAAGTAAAGTTATCTGGCAGTGGAATAAGATCTTTAGAGATAATTATACTCAATAATGGATGAATTGTATTACATACAAAAAAAAGTTTCCCTGATAAGATTTCAGTTTTTTGCAGTGTGGAGGGGGACCTGCTCCCCATGTAGATAAAAACGGCTCAATCTAAGATGACAAAACAGTTAGTGTTATGATTGAATCATATACTAATACAAACATACTTGAATGTATTGAATATATTCCATTTCTCCCAAATCTGCTCCTGCTTAATTTTACACATTGTCCCTTTAAGTATCATAATCCACTGTGTTTGTAGGCTTAACACAGGCAGCATCTTAAAGGAGCTGTGAACACTGTGACAAGGACGTCATCCCACACTGGAATGTTTCATCAGATAATATCGATGAGTTTGAAGTTGATACTTGGAGCCAGTGTTAAACTCACACATCGGCAGCTGTATGCACAGGTAAACAGGATGTGTTTGTCTGGAGTCTGATAGAGCTCAATGGTAAACTGAGAGTCTACAGATGTTAAACACCGCTATAAGTTAAACAGTGATGAGGTTTATGACTTCAGTGCGCAACCTGGAATGGCAATGTTGTCAAACTAGCAGCTAACGCATGTAATTTTTATATGGGAAGATAAGGCACTGTGACTCCTTCAATTGGCTATACAAACAGTTATGTTTACATCTTTGGTACTTATATTGGGAGCTAACAGGAGCACTTAAAAGCAACTGAGTACTCCATCAGAAAACTGAACAGCGGCCAGCGCTTTGTAAGTGAACCCATCAGTGCGAACAGAATCCGTAATTTCATGCGGTCATTTGGTGCCCTTTGTTGAATTCATGACAACAGTTTTTCAGCTGCTCAGAGCTGCATAAGCCAAGTAACAGTCCACTTTTTAAATTTAAAGGGGGACTATTATGAAAAAAAAAAACACTTTCAGCTTGTGTAAATATTTAGGTCTCTGGTGTTCCTGAGACACAAACTGTGACTTAAGACAACCCATTCAATCCATTTTAGTGTGGCCTCCTTTGTAGTGTTTCTGGAACCTAACTGAACTCAACCAGGTTTAGAATTGACTCCTGTTATGATGTCATAACAGGAGTGGAAGTAAACAATAAATGCCCCTCCTCCCCAAGTGGTTGTGCTCGTTGCATGTTTCAACCAACATTTCATTTCAGAGAGAGCTAGACCAATCACAACAGAGTAGAGAGGGGAGGGGGGAGACAGTTATTTTCAGAGTGAGTGTATGGGTCTAACTAGGGGCTTTTGAAGACAAAAGCATGAGCCTTTTTTTTATAAATAGAGAACAAAAAGTTAAATATTAAACTGAGAATATTGCAAAATAGGGTGTCTTTAATATTAGATTAGGAATCTTTATCATCACTGCAACGAATACAATGAAATTCCGGATGGCAACATCTCTAGTAGCAGCTACAAGGTCAGTCATAAGATATGGTAAAACATAATATAAGAAATAAATTAAAACAGATACAAACTGATAAACCTTATTAAAAGTACAAGACAACTATCTATGTATGCATCTAGACATATAAGTGCATTTAAAAAAAGGCCCTACTTTTCCTCAGTTTAATATTTTAATTTTCATTGTTGATTTATAGAAACATGCATGTTTTTAGGGGCCAAATGTATCTAGGTAGACCTGTAGCAGCAATGCAGTCTGTCTTCTTACACACTAATGCTGAAAACTCTGTTTCTGCCCCTCCCCTATCTACTGAAATACCTACTCGCTTGTGATTGGCCTAGCTCCTTTGAAAATGTTCCGCCTCTTTAAAGAGCTGGGGTAAATCAGACAGACAGAAGTCAGGTGGTTACTATTCTACTATCAACTTCCACTCCTGTTATGATGTCACAACAAGAATGGAGTTTCATACTGGATTAAAGTGACATCCATATCACCAAATATTTAACAACTAGTGACTGATGGGAGATTTGGGGCATGTTTCCCTTTCAGCATTAAACCAAGTGAATGAATGTCAGCCTAGCCTCCTTTTTTTAAATTTTGAGAAATCCATTCCCTCCTTTCATTGGAATACTTTGAGATCAAAACTGTGACCCTAGCGGGTTATAACAGGTGATGACACCTGGACTGTAACTTACTCTTGGCCATGTGAAGTAACTGTTTATCTCCACATAACAAAAAAACTCTAATGTCCCTCCACAGACTCACAAGCTGCAGTCAGAGATACACTTGGAGCACAATAGATGAAAAGGCAGAGGGAGAATGAGCCTCATAGGGAGTAAAATGTCCCCTTGTCCCCCATATTCTGGCGCCTATGACTAAGCCTGTCTTTATTGTATTTAATAGTTAAATTTTATTTATAACATCAGTAATGAATGGCTTGTTGTAATTCTCTTATCCTTAATGTAGCAGGTCCGTCTGCCCTATTGTTTCAGGAGTGGATGCCGCCACCACCCTTCAACCTTTGTGATCATGTGGATTCCCCCCTTTTCCATGCTGATTTTGCTATTAAGTTAGTTTTTCATGTGTGGTGCTGTTACAGTCACATGAGTAAATATACAGTTTGAATTATTTATTGAGCTGGTGTTAACATTTTTCATACCAAACTGCATGTTGCCGAGGCAACACAAGACATTGCCAAAAGCACTGGTGGTACTGGTGAAAATAAAATGAATAAATAAATAAGTAAATAAATAAATGGATAAAATATTTTAACCATTTGATGCACTACATGGGTCAAAAGTGACCCAGCTGCAGATTTATTTTTAATATCTATGCAATCAGTTAATTTCAGCATTCATTATTCATAGAATTCATCAGTTTACTTGATTTTGATCATCACACATCACTAGTTTTGCATTACTATTATGTATTTATTATTTTTACTTGTTTGACTTTTTGAATGAAAATCCACTTTTCAACAATGCCCTTCTATTGCACACCATGGGCCAAAGTGACACACATGAGAGGGTTTGGTTTTTTGCAGAACCCCAGAGCAGAGACAGAGGCGGGAGTGCAGTGAAAAATAAGTTTTATTCAAACAAAGAATGTGCAAAAAACTAAGAGCGCTGGCTGGTGGAGGAGGAAGCCAGGAACAGTGGAGCCAGGTTCTCCGGAACCGGGACGGCGTGAGGTGGAAAAAAGGCAGGAGCAGCTGTAGCGAGAAAAAAAGGAAAACAAAAAATGGTAAGTGCACACAAGGGAAGTAATCCACAAACGCAGGGGAACGACAGTGAACACGTAGGCAGATACCGAGGCGTTGGTCATACGTCACTAGTGACATTGACTGGTAATAATCCGGCGCCGGTGTACTGTTGCTTCCGGGTATATATCGGGATCTGTTGATTGCTGATCAACGCCGGCTGCGTCTCGTCCTGAGCTGCAGATCGTCCCAGACCACGCCCCGCTGCTCTGTGAAAACACTGAGGGAAGGGGAAAAAGGACACAACAACAAAACCCAAAAACCAAACCATAACAACACATCCATTATAGTAATTTAATTTAATATGATTTGAAATTACACTGGCATGAATGGGTTGTTTTTGATATGTATGTATGAGTAATAGAACAACAATGTTTGTTTATGAAGTTTATGAAGGTGAAAAATGGAAGTAAACAACAATATACTTATAATATACTATACTACAATATACAACAATATATGTAATATTAAATCATGGGTTGAATAGCTTTAAAAAGGTAGAATAACCAAAGAATAACCAGAACTTTGTTGTGCATCAGTAATCATCAGTAAAGAATGAGCATATTTACATTTTACATGTCTGCACTTTCTAGTTCTTCTGAGGATACCCATGGCTGCTGTGCAATGAGATAGGATGTGTGTTGGTTCATCAGAAAAGCAACAAACATTATTTCATGAGATTAAGACATCTCTACATCAGTAGTTTCTAGTCATTATGCATGCTGTGCATGCTGAAGGAACTGCAGGTGAATGTTTATTGCGTTTAGTTGTTGAGAGAATGACCACACAGACTCACACTTACAGTAGTTCTGATAATAGAGGATAATGCATTTCAGAAAAGTAGCATTTCATGAGTCTTTGTAGTGGAGTGAATACTGAAAAAGTCAATATTATTTGTCAAAAATTCATTTTTTACCATAATATATATATATATATATATATATATATATATATATATATATATATATATATATATATATATATATATATATATATATAAACACAGCTTATTACAATTAAAATGGAAGAGGAGAAAGCAGACATGCATTAATTAAAGCTCATTTGGGAGAGTGAATCTCCATAAAAAATTCCAAATCACAGCAATCTTTTTTTTTTGGTTGGTTTGTGTAAACACAATTTGTGGAGATTTAGCTACCATGAGCTCACACTATGAATCCCAACAGGCTTTGTGTTGCTGAATGCCACCAAAGTGGAATTTCTCACTTATATCTTATATGAGTTTGAATTATATACTATGTTTTAATAATATGCTCTATTGCACTCTGGGATTCTATGGAATTAAAACTGTGTGACAAATGAAATCCATTATTATTATTATTATTTATTATTATTATTATTATTATTATTATTATTATTATTATTATTATTATTATTATTATTATTATTATTATTATTATTATTATTATACAGACATGAGAATAAATGAGGAGTCAAAGTTATAAGTTAGGTTATAAAAGTGGTGAATTTGTAGAATTTCATGTCCAGGCATAAAAAAATGTCACCATCTTTTGAATTTAAAACATCTAAAAATTAACGAAAGCTATCAACAGTATATGGGGAAATAATAGGATTGTTGTTATGTGCGTTATGTTGTGGTGACATGTATTGAAAACAGCATGCTAACTGACTATCCCGTAATGCCACTTCCCCCCTCAAGAGGCTCTGTAGCAACCAGTCTTCTTATTTGTTTAAATAGATGTGTCTATCTATTTCTAACCTTGTCTGTGCCCATTCTAAATCCCGCCCACAAAGCTGATTGGTTGACTGTTTGCAGCTGTCAGCTGCACAAAAACAGTCATATTCGAATTACTGACAAAATCTGACCTGAGGGCAGTAAACCCCAGATAAAAACATTATCGGGAACGAATAAATGCTGTTATGCTGCTCTGCAGCCTGTTCTTTATATCTGTTTATCTCCCAGCTGAGCAAATGTTCATTTATCCAACAAACCACAGCAGAGTTATCTAACACCATCTTATCAACAGTGTTACTCCGCAGTCAGCAGTGTGATATTAACAAAGCCCAAAAGCAGAAGTTTAGTTTCTCCGAAACTGATGCAGCATCTACAAACACTGCGGTCACATTTCCACCCATGTATTCCTGTGTGTGTTGTTGAGAGTGGGAAGAGGCTCTGTGCGGGGATATATAATTTGTGTCTGGATGGCCTCTCTGTCTATGAACCCTCATGGACAGAGTTAATAGGACACGTTCCCTGGCCAGTCTGTTTGCCTCAGAAAGAGCAAAGTGAGCCCCTCTGAATAGCTCCGTCATGAGGGGCTTTTCTGTAAACATATGCTTTACTGATCTCCTCATTAAGCCAGATATTTTCACTTTTTGTGTTTTTTTTTTTGTTTTTTACACACCTGTTGGGTTTGTGACGAAGAGAAACGAGCAGGTGGAGGGAAAGCAGAGGTTGTAAGACAGTAGCAGCAGAGACCAAAAACACCAGAATCTGCAATTCAAATAAGAAGGCAAATGGTTGTAAATAATTAAACAGGAAAACACTCAGGAGATACCTACTTTGAATTGTAGGCTCTTCTCTAAGCTCCACGGTGTTTGTTGGAAGGAATGTGGGTTGCTTTGAAATAACAAAATCCCCTTCCATAGAGAAAAAGACAATATAATAAGGGGAGCAGAAAGCATATCAAATGTATTGCCGGGCCTTTGCTGTCAGTGATTAGTATTTTCTTTATATATACCCGATTGCAGCAACACAGTACTGGGAGTGTCTGGCCCAGAGCCCAAGAGAGCCCACCCTCTTCTTCACATCCATCTCATTCTACACCACGTCTCCTTTCCTTCCTCTCATGCTGCACTCGTTCTGTCTATTGCTCTCCTTCCCCTGCTTTCCAATTCCTTTCCTTCGCTCTACTCTGCTGGATAGCTTGATGAAAGAACATCTGCTTCCCTCTGGGAAGTCCCTCTGAGCAACATGACAGGTTCTACCCCACTGTTTAGAAAGTGAATACAACAGAAAGCAGACAGAGACACAGGTGTCACCACAACAGTGATGCATATGGAGTCAGCATTGTTTTTCTTCTAAACTGTGACAGCGATCATCCCCTTAACCATAATGACATGGTTGTTATTGTAACCATGGAGACAAACGTCCATTGCATTTGAGGGGAAGCATACATATGTTCCCAGTTTTTTTGTTCTCCACTTTTATTTCTGTGACTAGGGAATATAGTACTCTTTTTTTTTTTAGAAAAAATGGTCCTATGATCCTCGCTGACCCTAACCCCAAACCCATAAACCCAACCCCAAACCATAACCCCTAATACCAAGCCCTTAACCTTAACCAGCCATAAAGAAAATTATGATAAAAAGACTGCTAATACAACAATATAATATATCTGGTGAGTTGCATAAATGTTGACAATGAACGCATGACATGTTCAGTGTGTTTCATTGTGGTTTTGGTTTAAAATAGAAGATATTGCAGTGCAGGAGTTCTGTCTCCCACTACTAGCAGTGAAAGGGAGTTATATGAATGCTGAGGATAAAAAAAGTTAGTGCTGTGTCAATTTGTGGCTGCAAAATAATGCATTGATTGTTATCACACAACCCCTGTGAAATCACTATCATAATTTGATTCATTTGGTTTGATGACAGTTGGAGAGTCTAGAAAAGCTGTATGATCTACGTTCAAGTTAGCAGAGAGCTACCCATAATTAATCAGTGGAAGTCTCTCAACATGCTGTGTTGTGGCATAATTTGGTCATTGTGTGCCTTTCTCTGATTTTTTACCTCTACTCTCTAAATATATTGAACTATACAATAGTACTCTGTGTGGCTATTGTTTTGCATTCCTGAAGGTACTGTCATGGCTAAATGTACTTTCTCGAAGGTCAACAACTTCCTCTGTTCATTTTTTGTTCCCTTTGGTAATAAACATAAAAAAAGACAATGTCGGATTGAAAGGATTTATTTATTTATCCTCTCAGATAGGCAAAAAAACATACATTTCTGACAGTCTGCCCATAAAGCTCAGTATGCATTCACTCAGCCAGCAGGGAGTGTCTCCACAGACACAAGATTAAAAAACTCAGTCTACTGTGAAACCACAGAGAGATTTGCCTGCTGGTGATAGGCTTAATCAGCATTGTGTGAACTTGTTTGGCAACAGCAACCTGTATGGATCAGATCATTTGTATGGAAAAGTTCTGCACTAGCAGGGCTTAAAGAAATTCATCTCTTTATATGTTTTAACAGAGGAAATGAAATAAATTCTCACGTAAACACTGCTGCACAGAGTGACATGACTCTGGCCTCTAATTCTTGCATTTTGTATGTCGGACATTAACCCTGATGTACCCCTACATTAGAGGGGTATATACAGAAAATTATAACCGTCATTTGTTTATTGAGCCTTTAAAAGCTGACCTCCTGGTGCAGCCCCTGACTGATTGTGTGAGGTCATTGTTTGCATAAACCTGTTTAAATTGGCCATAATAGTCTATTATAATAGTCCATAGTCCAGCATTCATCAGTTTCAGTAGCTAAAAGCTAAGGCTTGTCTTTTATTGTACCAAAATACATACGCATATGTGTAGACACTATTTCATTGCAGATGGAGTGTTAACACACACACACGAAAACATTGTGTATGTTACCAATACCAATGTAGCACTGGTTGACAATTTCTGTCGGAGCTGTGACAGGGTTAAAATGAAATTGAAAGAAAAGAAAGCTAAAAAAAAATGTAATGCACTTCATTCAGTAATATATTAAGATAGTTTCTAGGAGCCAAAACTTAACCAATATGTGTGTGTGTCTAAACCTAACCACACATTTACAGCAGTGTTACATCATCAAAACATATTTATTTTTCAACAGTGGTCAGAGCAGAAAACATATTTTCTGCATTTTGTGGTCTAATTGTTGAAATTAAAGATTCACATCCCCAAGTAAAATAATATTAAGAGTAAAATAATTATTCCTATTTTGATTTCCCCCAGTAGCAGTTCTATATTTTTATGCTAATATTAGCAACTTTAAGTCTTCAAGTCATATTTTCTCATATTCCTCAATAACAATGCCTGTTTCTGTAGTTATATCATACAGATTGCATAATGCAAGTTTAGGGACAATTGTGTGTCTGCAAAATTATATTTATTGCATGTGGCATATTCCCATATTATACACTATTCTGGGCTTCAGTTGAAGTTTTAATACCCCTAACATAATACAATTACAACTCAATGTAGTTTAACAGAGCTCTCTCAAGTGCCTCTCTATAGCTCCAGAAAGCACAGGTCATTTTTGGTCTGTTCTTTAAATATTCATGAGGCCCTCTTCTAATTGGCTGATTTTCCACTTGGAAGACTGAAAACAATGATGGGGGGGGGGGGGGCATGATGTGCAGGGAACTGCTGCATGACAGTTCCCTCTTGTTGTATTTCAAAATGATTTTTTTTTTTTTTTTTACTATTTTTATAGTATAATAGTATTTTCATATCACAAACAAAACCTGTCATGATGCTTTACGTTGACCAGTTAATCCTGAGACACTGCTGGGCTGTGATTGTCTTTGCAGTTTACATGTTGTGTCGTCCCCCCGAAGGCGTAGCTCTCCAAACACAACCGAAATGTGTTAGTTCAGAAGCCACGATCAAAACAATCACATGTAAACCAATGGACTTTTCCATATTTAGTGATGTTTTGGCAAAACACCTGCTGGTTTTCCGTGTTCCTGCATGAAATACAGATGGTTTGCATCTCGGATAAAAAAATGCTACTGAAAGAGAAAAAGGACAGTGGCATGGATACAAGGCTTGAGCTGAGGAACTGAAAAACAGCCTGAGGCTACATGTTTGTTTGCTGCCTTTGACTCTGCTGTGTTTGTGTGTCTATTTTTTTTGTGGCGTGTCCATTACATGCATGGATTTACTGTATGTACATTTTATCCCCCCTCCCGGTGTGTATGTGTGTGCATGCTTGAAGGTGTGTTTACACGTAAAATTGTGCTTTAATCTCATTTTATTGACACCGCTGCCTTACCTGCTGGATTTTAATGTGGGATGATCTTTTTCTGCCCCTCAGCTCAAGGTGCAGCCAGAGATATTGCACTGTACGCTTCACCCCCGCCCCCCCCCACTGTGACAAGCCAGGAGATCAGCAGGAAGGCATGGCTTATTACCTCACAGTTGTTCACGAAAGGTGATTTATCCGGTGGGTTTAGTTCATATCTCATTTGGTTTCATGAACAGGAGCAAGAAGCCAAGGAGACACAACGGTTGGGGATGATGAACACTTGTCTGAGAAACTAACACCCCAAAGGCATGTCAGAAATCTAGATTTTTTTTTTTTTATTCAAACACTTTCCTATCCAATTTGGTCTCTGAAATACACCTACATGGCACTTATCCAGGGATTTGTCAAACCGGCTGAACAAGTGGAGAGATTTGAAAATATCACATTTTTTTGGATTCAACATAAAGTGTTGGTCGCAATTTGAGCATTCTGTTGAAAACAACAGCAATGGCGGACATGTTTCAGGTTAGCCCAGAGTAGTCATTTGCTGCATGCCCACCCCCATCACTTCCTTTCTGGCTACTGTTTAACAAATTTGCGATTTTGTTACAATTCAAAACTCTGTTGTTCCATTCCTTCCTGCACTGATCATGCAGCCAACATAATGAAACTATTATATTGTGTCTTGAAAACTACTCTCTATGTGTAATTTATTTCTACAGACCATCAGGAAATCTCTGTACTATCACCTAACAGAAAAAAAGCTGGGCCTAAACGATTTATAAACACATATATCAGTAACATGGTTTAACACGGTTTTACTTGGCTTATCCAGACTAATTCAAAAATGATATGTAGATTGGGATCTACATAATATACTATACTATAACATTCATAAGTATGTTTTATATATTAGTATATAGTTCAATCATAATAAGAATTGTTTTACTATCTTAGATTGAGGGGGTTTTATCTATATGGGGATAGCTATGCAGGTCTCCCTCCATACTGCAAAAACTTCAATCTAAAACTTATCTTATCTTGTATTTAATACAATTAGTTCAATATTGAGTAGAATTATCTTGAATGATTGCATTCCATTGACAGATTTTTTTTTCTTTCTTTGAAGGTTTTCAACGGGATTTGAGAAAAAAAAGACATAATTATGTAATAAAAAGTCCATGAGATTAAAATAAACATTAAGTTAATGTCAAACAATTTAATTTAACAACAAAAATAAATTGATCAAAGTCATTAAAAAATATATATAAAAATAAATATAATTCTACTCAATATTGGACAAATTGTACCAAAAATGAGATATTTTCACTTCATTTCACTAAGATTTAAATTTTTTGTAGTGTAGAAAAGGCTTAAGGTGGAAGTTTGGTGCAACACAAGAATAGAGATCTGTACCGATTGATTGGAAGCACATCTCTCCTTTCATACAGATGTGAGACAGACAGCTGAAAGACACTCAATGTCGCTGGCTCTGATAATATAGGTGCTAAAAAACATTGGAGACATTGTTGGTTTTGATGATGATGATGATATAAGAGAGCGAGGCCGTGAAGTGAATGCACATTTAAGTGTGCCCTCATTCCAAATGTCAAATCATCTGGCCTCATGCTATCAAGAGGGCTGCTGGTGGAAGGGTTGGAGGTGTCTGTTATTGCGCAGATTATATCAGTGGTCAGTGAGGATCACTGCCCTTATCTGATACCAAATACAGCCCGCAGCTGTACTGATGTACAGAAAAGCATCCTGCTGTATGTCCCCATCACTCATCTCATGCCATCGCTGCAGGCTGCAGAATGGACTTTTTTTCTTGGTCTAATAACAAAACTTTCTTGTTCTAACAGGGCAGCATTCACTTTTCTGTAATAAAAAGGAATGTTCCATAATATAACAAATCATAATAACAATTTGGCATGTTGTAATAACATTTGACCTTTTCAATGTTCACATTATAACATGAAACTGAGCAGAAACCGCCTGTAACCCAGTTACATCTTTCCTCTTCTCTGCCTTATATTAGTAATTTACCCCAAGCGGGAATCGCACTAAAAATAGATGTTCAATGGAGGGAGTTGCAGTAAAACATTAGTATCCATTCTTTCAGAGACCAGAGAAACCATAATGCTTAGTTCAGCAGTGGTATAAGTATTGGAAAAGGACACCTCAGTGTAGAAATGCTCACATTTTTTGTATTAGCATCAAAACATATTCAAGATCACAGTAAAAAATGAATCAGTTCATCCGGTTTTGTAATTATTTAAATTATATTTTTAATTTATTCTTTTTTTTTTTTTTTTAGGTTTTTTTAGGCTTCTTGGCCAAAATAAATAACATTTTAAATAGCATGAACGTAAATACCCATGATGTTGAGAGTGGCTTAGTGATCTCAAACAATGATTCAAATGTACTGAACACATTTCTAAGTAGCATGAACTTACCAATTGTCATCCTGAATTAAAATATTTAAGTTGATAAAATGCTTTAAATTATGCACATAGAACATTAAAGAATTATATATACTAGCGGAGTGCCCACAGAAACTATGTATTCCTATAGAAAAGTACAAGCCTTAGTAGATTTTTTTTTTTTGGTTTGGCCAAACAAGGGTGTGTTGGACTCTTACATAGTCATTCATTCATTCATCTTCTCTTATTCCTCATTAGGGTCGCAGGGGTCTGCTGGAGCCAATGCCAGAGCAGGCGAGAGGCAGGGATACTAGGTAAAAATAATAAAGGTCCAAGGAGGTCTTGAACCTGCAACCTTCTTGCTGTGAGGCAACAGCGCTAACATGTTAAACCCTTAACCCTGCGCTGCTGTGTCACCCTGTTACATAGTCTTAATAGACAAATGGTACATCGGGTAAGACATGGAGCTACATTGAGATAAGAAGATACATACAAATCTATTTATTGTAAGAAAAATGCTACAAATTATGTTGAATGTTTAGATGTCAATCTATATATCAGTTGTGAATTTGTATTGATAGGTCAAGGAAAACCAGACCTCTGATCAATCCCCTACTTAGTGCTTTTTCCTGTATAGATTAACAACCTGGGTATGTCACTGTTATATGCATTTCTAAATAAATTACTTTAGGGACAGATTATGTTCTGTTAGGTCAGGGGCCACCAATCCTGGTCCAGATGGGCAGGTGTGGGTGCAAGATTTTGTTCCAACCAAGTAGTTACACGTGTGATTCTACTAATCAACCACTAGCCCTTCCTAGGGACCTTCATTAGTAGAATCAGGTGTGTTCCTGCTTGGTTGGAACAAAGACCTGCACACACACTGGCCCTTCTGGACTGGGATTGGTGACCCCTGAGTTAGGTGATAGTGATAGGACTCGATTCAGGGGCTCTCTACTCTCTACTCCAGGGGTGGCCAACCCTGGTCCTGGAGAGCTACTGTGGGTGCAGGTTTTTGTTCCAACCAAGCAGGAACACACCTGATTCAACTAATGAAGCTCCATAGCAAGGGATCATTAGTAGAATCAAGTGTGTTCCTGCTTGGTTGGAACAAAAACCTGCACCCACAGTAGCTCTCCAGGACCAGGGTTGGCCACCCCTGCTCTACTCTATACCATCACAGCACACCAGGGATTTGAACTTTTAATGATAATCATAGTAATAATAATGTTTTGAATATCTAGCCAAAAAATTCCACAATAAAGGATACATACATTCATGCTGTGTGCATGAAAACTGAGGTTGATCTGACAAGCAGTCAGAGAGATATGGGAGGCACAGACACACAGACACTTCTTGTTTTTATATGCTATACATTAATGTGTAAGCATACCTTCAGATCTATATAAATCAAGCTGATATGAATCCAGATGATGTTACTGCATTGCCTATTTGTCCCTTTAACTGTTTTCAAGGCCGCCCAACTTGCAGTACGTCACCACCAGCCAGATCATTCAGTGGTCTGATGCATTCTGGTGCAACCTTGATGGATTCTTTCAATCTACACACACACACACACACACACACACACACACACACACACACACAGACACACACACACACACACACAGGAATAATGCGCATATATTATTTATTGATGTGGAATATATTATGTAATTAATAAAATCTCTTACTGATTTTGATTTATTTTAATTAGAAATCTAACTGAAGGAAAGCAACTGAAACTGCAAATAACCATAGCTTCGTGAAAACTATTTTTTCTGTTTTGTACACCAAAAAGGATATATTCAAATACTTTATAATTAGCTACGGTACTTGTAGTACTTACTGTACTTTATTACTTTCCAACACTGGTATCCAACAGACTAAATGACTTGAATGAGGCTTTATGCATCTATGTATACATCCTGTCCAAGTGGAATGACAAATGAGGACTGTGTCTAGTTACCCATAGGGAGGTTCCTGGAGGGCTTCACTACTTTGTACTGTAGATCAATGTTTACCTGAGAGCAGATGCACTGCAGCAGAATGAACAAACAGGGTCATCAGCTGAAGCTCTGTGTCAAATCCTCCGTAATGATTATTGAAAAGCAGCTGCTGTGATAATCCTTTGTGATTAGGAAAGCAACAGATTCTCACTTTCTCGCACATCAGCAACTTCTGCTTTGGTTGTTTTTTTTTTTTGTTTTTTTTTGTCTTTTTCCATTGCTGTCTCTACCAGTTTTAATAACAAGCAATTTGACTGTCTTTCACTTAAGTGTACTTCATCATAATTATAATAACCACTTTTGCACAACTTCGTAAGTGCCACAAAAGGGAAGAAAATCAATGTGGAAAGCAGCACTAATGTTACCCTGCCGTGTCAGGCACATTCATCCCACTGGTATTTCTGCTTCCTACAATAAAGACTTTTGTTACAACATGAAGGTGGTCTGGAGGGAGAAGGAGGTAAAACTAGGTGAAGAATATTAGGAGGATGCTAATTAGCTGCTCAGCTGCAGCAATTTAAACAGCATGTAAACACCAGAAAATGTCACTCTGGGCCAGTTAGGCCTGGTTTAGTCAATACTTTTCAAAGATCCGTACACACTATGGTCAGTAGCCTGCCTTGTGCTGCACCAACAAGCCCCACCATCCTACAGATGCTGTCAATCAAACTCAAACCCTGACATGCCCCTTTAGCCGGCTGAGACAAAAAAGAAGCATCTCTAATATTTTCCTAAAGACCTTGGTTTTCTTCTTTTTAATAATATAAAGATATTAACAAGACATCAGTGGGAAGATCAACTTCAAGGACAGCCCAGGCCAAGATATGAAATCAACCGGCCCATAGAAATAAACCAATGACTATTGAATAGACCGAATACTGAATAGAATGAATACTAAATAGATTGAATACTGAATATGACCCACAATTAAAGTTAAAATGCCTAAACCTGAGTCCCCAAAAAGTTTAAAAAATGTGGAAAAATGACTGAAGCTGAGTTAAATATGTTGTTGAGTTGCCCCAAATGTTCCCAACTATTTGGGGATTTTTTTGAATTATTAACACTAAATGAATCTTCCAGAGACTGTCTGACTAAAGCTGCTATTTGACACCATCTTTTGTTATTGATTTGATTGAGAGAAAATAAATACATTTAAGTTATGAGCACTCTAGCCCTCTATGGTACACACCCTTATGCCAGTAATAACAGTCTAATAACTTTGTAATAATATTTAAAATTGATACAAAAATGTAATGTGGGAAGGACTCACAAAGTGCATTACTACAACAACATAATTGGAAATAATCTTACAACAACTAACACTCAAGTGTCTGTCAAACTTATGAATTGGACAATGTAGGCCAATAACTAAACACACAAAGCTAACAAACAATGAAAAAGGTATTGCAGAGGTAAACTTTATGTATGGGAATTTCCGCCCTTTTCTAATGAGCAATCAAATATAATAAATAGAAAGGTGAGTGTGTATCCAAATCTTACATAATAGTATAGTTGGCTGATTGCGCCACTCACAGACTCACAATGTGCTTTGTGGAGTTTTTTGTGAAGGGGGCTGGGCCGTGAGGACATGTGGCAGCCAATTATATTATAAATTAGAAATGATCCACCTTATTGGTTGCATTTGAAGCAACCTGTTTTACATCCAGTCACTGTAGTGATGTTGAAAATCCCCACAGTTGTGCTCTCAAAACCGAGACCAATCTTGACAATAATCTACACTTTAACACATTGTTCATGCCCACCTCCCTGCTGTGTGAGATCAGTGTTTCCCAGAGGGGAGTGAACAGGTTTAAATAATAACCTATTCCACATGAGCTAGCTGACCTAACCAGACCTCCAGCACTTACTGCCTGCATGGCTACATGCAGTTAAAAAACAATACTGGCATAAATCCTGAGGTGCAGATTACATCCATGATAGACAAAATCCCTGGAGATAGTGGGTGGAGTTTATCACATTTAATGCTGATACACATGTTGTGTCTATGGTTTTATACAAACTGGATTAAACAGCTCCACTTGGAGAGACCTGAAAACATTGTTTTGGGCTCAATGTCCTTGTTTTTAATGACTTGCTAAAGGACTGTAATTTCCATTATGGTCAACCACTGAGATTTACTGCTCGTTGCACAAATACATTCATTCATACATAAAAAAAAAAAATATTGAAAGAAATGTCAAAGCTCAGTCCATTGTTTTTTTCCACAACTAGCGGACTGGAAATGTCAAAGAGTGATGAATGAGAGTGATACCAACATAAAGAGGTGGTGTCAATGTGAAAATGGTCAGCGGTTAGCCAGGCACACAGTTGGATAACGCCGTAGGTGGTGTGGTAATCTGCAGCATGTTTTGCCTTTAACAGAGAGGCTAAAGACACTGATTGAATAATCACACAAGAAAATCACATAAAGAATACTTAAATAAGATGATATGATTTGGATTGGCTGGAGTAAAAACTGATGTTAAATAGGTGGATAATATTGATAAACAGAACGTTTGATCTGTTAAATATCATTACAGAAAAATACAACATAAACCCTTTCCCTCCTTTTTATGTGAACCATTATAGGCTTCAAACTAACTGATGTATTTTCTCCAGCTTAAAAAAAAAAGATATATGTGCTTAAATAAGAGCAGAGTAACACCTAGGCTCAGCTCTATGTGACATCTGTAAGGCATTGTGATAGGTGGGCATTGGGTTGCTTTTTTGTTGGCATTGTGTTTGTGTTGGTTTGGTGTTGGGTTGATATTAGGTTGGCATTGAGTTGGTGTTTGGTTGACTATGGGTTGGCGTTGGGTTGGCACTGGGTTGGCATTCTGTTGGTATTGCATCCATAGTAAAAAAAAATGCAGAGACTAAATTCTCAAAAAAATATTATTATTCTCAAAATTTCTTTTTAGTCAGTCATTTTCTATACCCGCTTATTCCTCATTAGGGTTGCAGGGGTCTGCTGGAGTCAAACCCAGCAGATTACAGGCAAGAATGCAGGAATACACCCTAGATAGTCACCAGTCTATCATGAGGTACACACACTGTTCACTCACACCTATGGGCAATTTAGAGTCTCCAATTAACCTCAGCATTTTTTGGACTGTGCGAGGAAGCCAGAGAAAATCCTTGCAGACATGGGGAGCGCATGCAAACTCCACAGAAAGGTCCCAAATATATCAATTTGTACTCATTGTCCTTGTTTTTAATGACTTGCTAAAGGACTGTAATTTCCATTATGGTCAACCACTGAGATTTACTGCTCGTTGCACAAATACATTCATTCATACATTCAAAAAACATATATTTGTACATATCCATTAAAATAATAAAAATAAATAAAATAAATCACTCGACTCTGCTCCTTTGTATCCTTTGTACTGTAAAGCAGGAAAAGAAAAAAAAAAACTAACTGTGAACCATAGGAAAAGATGTAAAGGCTTCAAGGATTTGCAGAAAATGTCCTTAGACTCTCAAAGAATTCACAGTGAATGTGTCTGTACAACCAACAAACATCTGCAAAATGCTTCACAACTGCTTTCAACTCCAAAGTCGAAACCTTCTTCAACCGAGATGGTGGCAGACAGATGACAGGACAAAAAACAAGCAATTACCAGAAACTAGGTGAAGCAGCAGAAAAAAAGGTTTTGGGTTGACATGCTGAAAAAAATCACCACATGAAATGGTTTTGGTGAAAATATGAAATAGTGTGTCATACGCCCTTTTCCTCAGCCACTTTGGGTTGTACTCTCTGACCACAACACCTGTCTGGGCTAGATACCACTCAGATCTCTTGAAGCTCATAGAAACGTCAGATTGCATCAGATCGTATGACGAGTGTGCAGAATGTCAAGATAAGACAGTTGTATGAAAAATAGCCCATTTACTTTAGTAGAGTGTCACATTCCAAACACAGAAACCTCCGCCAGCTATATGGGAGCACATGGTGCTGGACTATCTACAAGCCACATATTCACAAGTATCTGTTGTAGATATGTAGAAAATACAAATAGAAAGGACAGAGCTTGCAAGATAAAAGGTGATATATGACTTAACTTTTTTAAATCAAACCATGACAAGGGGCTACTGATGGTGTTGAGGGGACCTTAAAAATAACATCAGACAAGCTGGTGACCAACAGCTACATCATACCCAATGTCCTTGAGCTATACAATGCTCCGACAGAAACATATACAACTGTACAAGTTTTTTTGTCTTTTTTTTTTTTTTTTTTTTTTTTTTTTTATCCAGCTGTGCCACTTTTATCCTTTTATCCAAGCTTCTCTGGAGGTTATGCTATTGTCGAGCCTGCCGTTTCTAAGCAACAAACATGCTTTTACCAATTAACAATAAGCCTCACAGACTAAACTAAGAAACTAAGAAAAAAAAGTCAAACAAAAATAAATGGATTTCCAGCACCATATATCTCTCTCAGTAGCTTTTACGGCTCGATTTGTATGGGAAAAAAATAAAACAAAATAAAACTTGCTGTGTCCAGTACATCCCATTCAAGCTTGAAAATAATGAGGAGAATTTCACAGTTATTCACTGGAGCTTGTCTGAATGATAGGAGGTTCAAACCTTATTTCAGAGTGGACAAAGACCAGTTTGACCTATTAAGAAAAGTTGGTCTTGCAGTATCAAAAAGCCTGGAACCATTTTTCAGCAACTATGTATTTTTTCTGAGGCAATTAGAGTGAAAGTTGTTAAAAAGGTGTGTGAGGCTATGGGATAACCTGGAGAATACATACCACCACCTAATAGCTAATGTTGGAAAGGAATTGCAGCCAATTTTCAGCAGATGTGGACTTTCCCCCACTGTGATCCAGGCTCCTACATCCAGCAGATACCTATACTTTGATTCTCAATCAATTGGGCTTCTTGTTTTGTGGACAAATCTGGGAATACTTCCATGCATTCTGATACAATAAACTGATTCTATTTTTAACAAAATCTTGAAGACCTAAATTTCTCAATTACTCAATTTTAGGGATAGGGATCTTTTTTTAGGGATCTCAGTTCTTTTTGCTGAATTTTAAAGGGTCCTGTTTATGAAAAAAACATTTTTTTTTCATGGCATGTGTGTAAATATTTAGGTCTCTGGTTTTCACAATCTATGAAAATGATCTGGTCTCTGTAGTGTTTCTGAAACCTGGTGAACCCAGAAATAGCTCCTGTTGTGATGTCTTAACAAGAGTATACGTTAACAGTAACTGACCCTTGATCCATGTTGGTGCCCCCTTCTTCTGGAAGTACTTGTACTTGACTTCTGTTTCCGACATCTCTAGGCCAATCAGAGCAAAGTGCATTTTTTAGCAAAGAAGGAAGGGGGGGGGGCAGGCTTTTACAGGGTGAGTGTGTGAGAAGGCAGTCTGCATTGCTGCTACAGGTCTTGCTGCTACTCTTGTGAATTTCAGAGAGGTCTGGACCCATGAATCATTCATAAACTTAAGCAGATCAGAATGAAGAACTTTGAAAAGACAGTTTCTGACTAACATTGTTGAAAACTTTATCCACAATATTAGATATTTGCATCTTTTTTATGTTCATGGTGAGTTAACCTTTTTTTCTTAGCTGGAGCTGATATTAATCTGTTCTCCTTCAGTAAATTTGCTCCTGACATTTATTCAGCTCTTTCTCCGGATGAACAGTGAGACAAAATGTTTTATATTATCTCATAATTTTTGTCTCCTATCTTGTCTTAAGCGCCCGTCTTCCGAACAACGTAATCAATGATCTCTCCACACGATAACATCTAATATTAATTGGTAATAACAATGGCGAACAACAGCAATTAAACGCGCCACTGTCGCCTGTAGGTGTGACTGACAGTAACACGCTGTAGCATTATTGTCTCTGACACAGTCACACAGATAAACTGATTCAGATAAACAAAGCCTCGTCAGGCTTTGTCTGATAAACAGGAGATGTGGATGCACCTTGTTGTCTGAACTGTCACAAACTGATCTGGAATCTTTCCAAACTGATACTGGTAGAGTTATCTTATTTATTTATTTCTTCTTTTGAATACACACTTTCACCAAGGTGTTGACCTTTTATACAGAAATGTATTATTTTCATTTTATTTCTCTTGTCTTTTCACCCTCCCCCCCTAATCCTGTCTGTCTCCTGTGTTCTGATAACAGGCGGCAGGTTCAGTAAATGAAGATTTTTTTAGTCTTTCCTTCGCAGTTCAGTCCCATTCAGCAGCCAAACTATAAGGCAGCTTGTTGAGCAGCATGGCTGATAGATAAATGTGTGAATGTATTAACATATTTTTCCTCATATGTTGGTAAAGGATGTTGAAGGAGCAGCAAATATCTGCTCAGCCCATTGATTTATGGATTGACTGATTGACATCACCACTTCTGACCCACACTAGTGGTCTTTTCACTCAGGCATCTAATCCTCTATGTTCTGAAAGGTCCAGAATGAGAGGAACACACTTCGGTATTGTGAAAGAATATAGTTGTTTATAAACTTTTTATCTTATTTTGTATTTTTTATATAGTATGACATATAACATGACATTGAAAGTAAGAGGCAGAATCTAATAAGCATTGCTTTTCTCTGCTCCTTCTCAAACGTACCATTGTGACATTTAATAACTGGTTTTGATTTTATTTCTTGAAAATGGAAATCTTATGCTGCTATCATTTTGTGTTTTTGTTATTTTATTGTCGAACTGTTTGAAAAATCAAATCATTATAATTATATATCCATTTATTCCTCACTAGAATCACAGGGGTCTGCTGGAGCCAATCTCAGCATACTTTAGGTGAGAGGCAGGGATACACACCAAACAGGTTCACAGACACACACACACTATTTACTCACACCTACAGGCAGTTTAGAGTGTCCAATTAACCTCACCATGTTTTTGGACTGGGGTAGGAAACCAGAGAACCTGGAGAAAACCCACGCAGACACAGAGAAAATGCTAATTTCACACAGAAAGGTATCAGCTCAAGGTATCAGCAACAGAGCTACCCACTGCACCACCAAAGATCAAAAATAAAATCTAATTGTTTCAGGTCAGCATCAGGCAGAATGACCTGTACTGATGAGCTGCAGTAATCTCACTGGATTGTGCACTTTACAGTCACAAGAGATTCAGTCTGAACAACGGATCCAGATACTTGGTTATCAAGTAAATATTCTCTTGTGTAAACTGTCCCTTAAGTGCATAAGTGTAACATAGAATGAAACTGAAATGAAACTTTCCATTAAGCACAAAAGCTTAGACCACTTAGAGGTGTCTGTTTCAGCAACATATAGTTACACCGACATTGAAATTATAATGCAAATATATTAAAGAACCATATATATGAACTACTGAGTGTTTCATGAAGCAGAAGATAATGATAATATATTGATAAGATATGAGTATCGCAATGGTGCAAAAAGTCAATAGGGTCTCCGAATGGAAGATGTTGTGCAACCATGATTAATTAAGTGGAAGTAAAAAGTGAACTGAAAACATATAGATACCCAAAATCTCTACTTAACTAAGGCAACAAAGTATTTGTAGTTTTTACCTCTGAATGGTCTATACTTACTTTGTATTCATCAATGGGAATGGGTTTGAGTTGATCATCCTCGCCTGTGGCTGCTGACTACTGCAACATCTGTTTTATTTAAAGAAATAATAAATTCAGAAAGCAACATATTTAAAACACAAGTACATAGGATTTCCACAGAAAAATTCCTTGATTAGTTGTCAGTTCGCTTCTCCATAGAGAAGAATGTCAAATAAAGTTAAATATGCTCTTACGAAAAATGTTGATTTCATTTTATTTATAAATTCTCCTTTAGATTTTCAACCAAGTGTAGAACAGTCCAAATGGACATTTTAGGAAAAAAATTACATGCTACATGTTATGTGTAATTGTTTTCCTCAGACAGTTGACATATAAGCACAATAACACCTTACCGGAAACAAATCTAGTCTTCCTGAGCTCAGCTCAATATTTAACATTATTCAGTTCAATTTTGCGGCAGTCACTCACATTTTCAGGTTGAAACAAACAAACCAATGGCTCGAATGGGCTGTTTAATTTTAAACATCAGAAGGATTAAAACGTATAGAATCATTTTGTGAGAAAACATCAGACCTAACTACAGGTGACAGGTATATCCCAGTCTTTTTCAGCAGCTATGATTGTCATTAATCTGTAGGAGCTTATGAATAAATGTCTTATATTTTTGTCACAAATTCCTTTCTGTCTATCTGGTTTTAAACAGATTGAATAACATCACCAATCTCTTATGGATGATGAGCTATGATGAGTTATTTTTTTAAATAACTAAAAACAATAATTGCATGCACAATTGATTTAATCAGAATAGTGTCCAAAAGCAAATTATAAACTTTATGGGCCCAGGCTCCACAACCATGTAAAATAATATGGCTATATTTTCAGATCAAGCAATTTGACATGGTGTTGTATGGTGTTGGCATATGGCACACATAAAAAGTACTAAAAATAAATATTAAAATGTCTCTTGATTATGTTTATTTGGTCTATTTGAAGACAAAAAACATGCAAAACTTTTTTTTTTTTTTTTTTTTTTTTTTTTTTTTTTTATTGAAATAATGGATTATTTCCATTATTTCAATTAGCAGAGTCACAAGTTCCCTACCTAATTGCTCCAGGCACACTCATCTTGTTCTGCTTTTGAGGCATCCATTCCATCTCTCTATAACACAAAGACATTGTAGGAGGAAACATCCATGATGTTTCCCACTCTAACAAATGTTTCCCACTCTTAACAAAGTTACACACATCCTTTGTTAGAGGTGTAGTCTAGGATGATGGCACATTCTTATTTTTGTTTGGCAGGTGAATATGGATGAAAAGATGTCTATCCTGTCTATCCTTCTTTGTTCCAGCAGTTTGGGCGTGGAGCTTGGGGTTGTTCTTTTGGACTGTCCCCACCATAGTAATCTCCCTTTTCATGAGCTGTTGGCCGAATTCATAGTTTTTACATTCCTTGATTCTTCTCCAGACTTCCAGTGCTCAACTTTCCGGTGTAGACCTGGATCTTCCAAGCATAGCTGGTTTTTGCATCGTGCACCACCCATTACTTGGTCCCGTACTTTTTAGGCTTTCTGGGTATGTACTGTCAAAAAGGACAATGATCTTATTTTCACATATTTTTGAAGAGAAGAAAAAAGAACAGAACAGATTAGATTTAGTCTGTATTAGGAAATTACTGTCACAGACCAAAGACAAAACCAATATGATCAGAAGCATGTCGAAAAAGTTCTGATTGTATTTTTAATTATAATAATTATTCTAATTATAATTAGATGTTACACATCTCTTATGGCTGCACATGGAAAATCACCCTTCTACTCCCCGGGTCCCACAGACTAATGGCAGCCTTACCATGGGACCTGTACACACCCATCAAGATGAGCAACATTATACAGGCCTGCATGTCTTTCTGGTCCATCTCTTTCCAGTGCTGTTCATACCTTTCAGACCTTTTGAGGTTTTAAGGTATCAAGGATTGTCTGCTGCATTACCGGTACAGGTAATGAACAGGTGAAATGTTGAAGTGATGTTGCAGGCCTTAGAAATAAAATAGTTTCTGGGTCGGAGTTGGCAGCTGCAGTCTGTATGAACATTTTGCTACACCCTTTTCACCCTGGCGTGTCATATGGATTGAGGACCATTGTATTTTTCTGTCTTTTTACAATAAAGTCTGTCTTTGGAACTTAGACTCATCAGATGATTATTCATTGTCATCTTCTTATTTTTCTCCCTTATCAGCTTCATGGGCTTGGTCTTCTTGTGCTTCTTCTACTCCTCCTTTTTTTGGTTCTTTAGTAACATTCCTCCTCTCTTTCCTTTTGTCTCTTTCTTATCTTTGGTAGCCTTCATCTCTGCAGCAGAGATGCCGTTGTTCTCCTCTTTCTTGGTCTTTTTGTTTATATTCCTCCTCATCATTATCATCATTGTGCTTACGGTTGTATTTTTCTCTCTCTTCTTCTTTAGAGGTGTCTTCAGACTCTAGATCCTTCTGAATCACAGACCTGTACTATGGTGAAATGCACTGTCCACACATGACAACCAACAATGATCTGAAAAGTGTGATAGTAGTGGTGGGGGTGGCAAAAGCAGTGGTGGCAGCACCTACCAGGAACACCTGTAGGCTTATTGTTAGCATGTCCTTATTCAGTAGTACCCTTTGTCTATGGGTTTCAACATATTTTTTTTTCTGTACCCCCTATATTTTGTATGTTTTTTGCTTTTGTTTTTCTTCTTAGACATCATCTTTCATCTACAAAGATCTGTGCACTACAAAGGACAATGGCAAGGGGCAAAAAAAAAGGAGGAAGGGAGGGGAAAAGAACTTGGACACCTAATAAACAGAGCTAACTCCAGCGTATCCATCAGCAAAGTTTCTCATGGGTTGATCTGACCCATACGAAAGCTGGGGAAGGACGCTAAGGTCTATTTGACCCAAGAGGGACACGGGTGGCTTCTAACAGAGCTAACTCCCACATATCCATGGGCAAAGGCTCTCGCAGGTCAATCTGACCCGAGTGAGAGCCGGGGAAGGACGCTAGGGTCTATTTGACCCGAGAGGGACACAGGCGGCTTCTAACAAAGCTAACTCTCATGTATCCATCGGCAAAGGCTCTCGCTGTCAATCTGACCTGAGCAAGAGCCAGGCAAGGACGCTAGGGTCCATTCTGACCCAAGAAGGACACAGGAGGGTTAAAATATATGTGCATATCTGTATTTATTTGTATTATATTTATTTATTACACACACTACAACACAACATGTTTTCATTGTGTATATATATATATATATATATATATATATATATATATGTGTGTGTGTGTGTGTGTGTGTGTAGTCTATCCAGGATATTTTATCTTCTATGTTGAATATGAATTTAACATTAGGGTTTGGTGTCTGAGTCAGAATCAAAGAGGAGCAGCGTCTGTCTGCATTCGTCACTTTGCACCAATGTTCAGGAGTCATACAGGAAAAAATCTATCACAGAGGAGGCAGATGTACCAATTTTTGCTCCTGACAGTAGCCTCAACAGACCTGAATGCACTGCAGCTGGAAGACATGCTGAGTTATTATTTTTTTTTTGACTGGAAATTCTTCCTCTCTTACCATTAGTGTCACTCCAGTTATCTCTTCTTTTTTTTGCTCTTTCTCTTTTTCTATATAAAACAGCTGGATTCAACGTGTCATTTTTGGAAGCGTTGGGAATCTTAAATTGAGCCTCAAATGACAAGGCAGGAGGCAAAACACATACAGAAAACACAGCATTTCATCCAAGAATACAAACTGAAAGGGCTGTATATTTGTGTAAGATTACCCTTGATGATATATACTTATGAATGTCCAGACGTCCTCCACTGAGAATCCCTGAGGATAACTGCAAGGGGAGAGGATAAACCCTTTTCAACATCAGGAGGCGACTTTTACCACTTCCCACTCTGCCTGTGACAGGACGCTTGGAGTTTCACACTCTTTTCAGATTATTAATCAATTTGCATGTTTCGACCTTCTGGGGGAGGATTCCTTTTCCTCAACCTTCATGACCTTCCACCTGGATGTTCTCACTCTGACATTTCCTGCTTGCCTTAAGGGGTGAACCCGTTTGTTAAGATATTGATCACTCTTGGTTTGAGTTGTTTCACCACTTGCTTGAACATCTTGTACTTCTTGGACTTGACCAGCAGTGTCTAGGTTTGACTTTTTCAAAGCAGGTCATACCCAGAATCATGGCTCAGTCCCCTCATTCTATGAGGAGGTTGCATATAATATATCACATACATTTCTATGTATGTGATACAGTTCCTTGTGCAGTTTCATTCAAGCTCTAAACATTACCCTAAGATATACTGCATGGTCTCTTTTTCTTGTTTACACAGACAACATCACTGTTGCTGCCCCTTGTACCCATTGCCTTGATAGGAGGGGGGGCATATTTGTCTGGAGCTGTAGATCCATTATCAGCTCAGACTGTTTGAACCCATGACCGTCTGGGTCTCACAACCGACCATTACATATCCATGTGGAAGACTGCTGTTTCATCGCCCTGGGATATGTATGTCAGCACCATTTTTTAAATTCATCTTTTCTTCAATTGGTGTTGATAGAACAGCAAGAGGCAGTCTTCTATCTAGTTTTAAACTGAATGAAAATATAAACATAACACTTTTTTTTTTGTCCTAATTTTTCACGAGTTGAAACAAACAAGACTAAGACTTCTTTTTATGCATACAAAAGGCTCATTTCTCTCAAATTGTGTTTAACTATTGTGTTACTGTGTGCACACTATTATTGTATTGTACAAGCATGTCTTGGGTTGGTCAGAATAAAAGGCCACTTGTGCAGTTTTATCACAGAACACAATGCCACAGGTGCGAGTAAAGTGCATCCAATCCAACTGAATAATTTATGCAGAAACTTTCAGAAACTGGGCGACACAGTGACGCAGGGGTTAGTGCTGTTGCCTCACAGCAAGAAGGTCGCAGGTTCAATACCTCCTTGGTCCTGGGTCTGGGACCTTTCTGTGTGGAGTTTGCATGTTCTCCCTGTGTCTGCGTGGATTTTCACCGGGTACTCCGTCTTCCTCCCACAGTCCAAAAACATGCTCAGGTTAATTGGAGACTCTAAATCGCCCGTAGGTGTGAGTGTGTGAGTGAATGGTGTGTGTGCCCCACGATTGGCTGGTGACCATCTGGGGTGTATCCCTGCCTCTCGCCATAACGCGTTGGGATAGGCTCCAGCAGACCCCTGCGACCCTAATGAGGAATAAGCAGGTATAGAAAATGACTGACTGACTGACTTTCAGAAACTGTCTTAAGGAATCTCCTGTACACGCTCATCATCTCACTAGGATCTTTACCTTACTGCCGATCATTGGAACTTATGTCTAAATGCTTACCTTGAATGGCGTCTGACATTTCAGTGAAGTAGTTTCTTCACTGATGAATCACGATTTTCACTCTACTGCAAGAGGCAGAAGGCACAACTGTTAATGTGTGCACATAGTCAGGTGAGTTCCATATCACACACGACCCCCAAAAATGTGACACCAATCTGCATTTTGTACATGAAGACATCCTGTGTTGGAACAGAGCAGGAGGGCCTGATGATGGAGGTGAACTTTGAGGTCTTTTGTGACTTACACATGAGATATAAAAGTTCTCTCCTCTCTTTAGTGGCTGTACATACTGTCTTTTCCTTTCATTTGCTTTATTTATTTTGACAATGGAAGCCCAAATGACTGTGACTAGTCATCCTTCGGCAGAAGGATTATTTCAGAAAAAAGAAAAGTGATTTTGTGAAGAGAATTTGTCAGAAATAAGCCTTTTGTGTGCATAGTAAAACTCTTAGATCTTATATTTCAGCTCATGATTAATTAACGCAACACCATTGAGATTATATATATTTGTCAGGTACTATATACCAAAGCCCTAGTGCAGTGACAGGGATGCTGTGCTGTAGGACAGTTTTAAAGTCCTCTGCATAGGATTTTCAAACAAAATCCTAACTCATTGTGGTTATTAAAGATAGTAAAGCACTTATCATAAAGAGTAGGGGGGTTCCCCAGTGTCCTGGCTACATTCCCAACTTGTCTCTCTCCATCCGGCCATTGAATCATCCCCCAATGTAACTGGCTCAATGATCACAATTGCAACCACAACTTCTTTTGGATCTGTATCACATTGAATAAATGAAAAACATTAGTGTGAATGCCAACATGGATCACTTAAGATGCTAAAAGCATGTGCTTTGGCATAATTCAATTTGGGGTTAGGAGCCGGGACCTATGGGAGAAAATGCTTCTGTAGGTACATGTCAGAAATTACAGATGCTTGAATCTAGAAGGAAATATTACAGTTGTATGAAAATGCTGACAGCTAAAAATCTGCACTTCCTAAACTCAACAGATGATATTTTTATTCAGATAAGATTAATAAAAAAAAACCCAAACAGTCCATTCAGTCAAAATGAAAGAAAACCGCCACTGGCTATGTCTCCTAGTTTTTACCCTTTGAAAAATGAGGGCAAGTCAGAGTTAATAATTATATTAAAAGCCTGCACTGTTGATGCGGTCTCTTTTGACACCATCCATTTGTCATGCGTGTGTAGGGAAATGTTTCCTTCTGATAAATATTTTCAGGGATCAAAATGGAGCACTGTGAAACATTATTGAGGCAGACTCATTGATATTTTCCCCACAAGGCACCAGTCGGCATTTAAGAGCACTATACTAAATAAAAGGATATTGATTTACCTAAATTAATGCATGGCCTAACCTTCAGAAGTGCATGAATTGAGGGCATGTGTCATGTAAATAACTGGTGGCAGACATGCTTTAATATCTGCAAGAGGCAGTGATATTTCTACACATTGTGGGAACAGTGATATACTGTACTGTACATCATGTAATATCAGGGCTCAGGCTCACCAGCTGAGTGGAGTAAACTTTTGTTTTACGACTTGGGAGCAGAGACTAACAGGAAAGCAGTAAGTTGGCAGAAAACTTGACAGTTCCTCGACCTCTATTTTACTTACAAAATTGCTGACTTTGACCTGTACTAGCTGCAGTGTGGTTTTATAGGTCCGTGTGGGACCGGGCTTGTAAACAGTAGATGAGACAATAAATTCCTACTCTGTGAAACCGTCAAGTGGCTGCTGTGATGCTCCTGGTTATACAAAAGCTGAAAATATAGCTCATATGATGGCGGGAGCATCTCACATGTGTGTTAAAATCTTTTTTTTTTTTTTTTTTTCATATTCCTGGCTCACATCACTAATGGTCAAAACCACATAGGTCATTCCAGACCACCTGTCTCAAACTTTAATCTGACACTGTGTTTCCTATATTTAATGAAAAACATGTGACAGGCAGTTACAAAAATGCAACATAAATACTGTAATAAGCTGTTTAACTGCTACTGTATACACTTTGCTTCAAACATTGAGGTGGAGTGAAGCTAACTCTTCACTGGTGTAGAAACATGTTTCATCTGGATATTCAGATATCGTCTATTTTCTGCACCATTGATTGGTCAGAGAAAGCATGTATTTTCTTTGATCAAAACACTGGTGGTTGATCACAGTGACACACCTATCCCAGTTTCCCATGTTATATATTCCACCAGCATAGGTTTTAATCCAATCAACATGATGGTGGTTTTAGAGTAAACAAAACATTTAAGATGGCAGAAGACAATACCCTGCAAAAAAAGAAATCTTAACAAGTGAAAATATCTTGCTTTTGGAACACACAGGATTCCCCCAGGTCCATTATTCTCTGTTTATCTTTAACGTAAGTTAATGTGATAGAGGACAGAGTTTAAATGCCACACCATCATCGTAAGAAACAGGTCATCACACGAGATATATTCAAACATCAGCTCCTTTTCGAGCTCACCATGTCACATGTGGCCCACACGACTCACCTATATAAAAGGCCCTAATGTAGATTATAATAAAAAAATATATATTTAATATATTTATATAAAATATTTCCCCTGATAAGATCCCATTTTTTGCAGTGTACACCTGCAATATGAACTCAATACGAGATTATATATACTTGACCCTGGTATTTTTGTCATACAGTCCTGTGGAGATAGATATTTATTAGTAACAAAACTGCCACAATGCAAGCTTAAATGCAGAGAAGACAAAAGGAAAGAAGATTGCTTCGGAAGAGCTGAAGC